>BSBK01002936.1:720000-1089117 GCA_027943335.1 Chamaecyparis obtusa | reverse complement strand
AGATCGATATATATCTATAATATATATAGATATATATCTATTATATATATAGATAGATATCTATTATATCTATATAATATATATATATATATATCTATATATATATATATATATATATATATATATATATATTATATATACTATAGTATATATGTATATAAGTATTTATGTATATAGTATATATATATGTATAGTATATGTATATATGTATATATGTATATATGTATATATGTATTTATGTATATATGTATATGTTATGTATATAATGTATTATGTATATATGTATATATATATTATGTATATATGTATATATGTATATATGTATATATGTATATATGTATATATATATATATATGTATAGATATATGTATATATATGTATATTATATTGTATATATATATGTATATATACTATGTATATATACTATATATTAATATATATATATAGATATATAATATATATATATATACAGATATATATATATGTATATATATCTGTATATATATATGTATATATATATATGTATATATATATATATATATATGTATATCTGTGTGTGTGTGTGTGTGTATGCCGAGAGTAATCATTCTCAAGGTGCCTATTTTCATCAACCCTAACCCACACAAACCTTGTAATGTGATGAAAATAGGCGCTTAAGAAGGATTAATTTTAATTTGCCAAATGGGTATCTAGAAATGCAAAAGTTCAAAAAGAAACTAGCGATAAAAATATATTTTTGGGTGATGCAGGATTTCCCTGACATCACTAGATGTTCTTGATCAATATGTAAATACATATACATGTACATGTACATGTATATGTATATTTGTATATGTATTTAAAATAAATTTTTTAACTAGCAAATGATGATGGCGATGGTGGTACAAACACAAACTTGAAAAATAACCTTTTTATTAAATTGCACATTTATCAAAGATATCTTAATGGTGGTTCAATGTTATATGAATGGTACAATAGCAACCCATTCAATCCACAAAAATTATAAAACATTTGTGAACTTTTTGAGCAATCTTTCAAAAGTAAGGACTTTTATGATTTAATATTCTAATATCATGTTGGAGGAATAGAATTCATAATCCCTAGAAATCGTATAAGAAAGTATCAAATTGTTCACAAGAGAAATACAATAGAAATAATTTCTATATTGCTAAAAAATAATGAATGTATAAGAATTACATAATACTAAAAGGAACTTGGTATAAAAGTAAGCAATAAAATTCTAGATAAAATCTTATGACAAACTAACATCATCAGAAGTGTCTTAATCTTATACTTTATGAAACATAAAAATGAATTTAAACTAAAATAATTATAAGAAATTATTTATGAACTAATCTTAATGTGAAGCAAGGTAAAGATAGAGGAATGATATAATAGCATATTATTTATACAATTCAATAGCCACCAACTTCTATTCCAAATACAAATTTAATTATAAAATCATCAATCAAAACTTGTTCTTTTTTAATATGCACACCCCCTATATATATACATACATATGGGTAAGTGCACCAAGATGGTGAACAAAAAGGGGGGTATAAGTAGCCACTTTTTTTCTAAAATCAGGGAAACTTGAACTTCACAGAGATATTTGAGGGTCATGTACTCAAAACTAGGAGTTGTGTACAGAATAAGAATTATACTACTATGAATCTATTTTCTAAACTACAAAAGTTTTTTTTAAATGGATAATATTAAGAGGGTCAAACCTCTCACACACAAAAAACTATTCCTAATTTTTTCAGGAAAATATAACATAGTTATTTTTGTGCGCTTCACAAAATATATAGTTAGATTTAGCATTTTGAAAAACCCTTTGGTAGGATGATAGGTAAGAGTGAGATCTAGAAGTTGCATATTTTTTTGTAATTTTCTGTTGAGTATTTTATTTTTTATGATTTTTTAAATTGACCGCATCCTAGAAATCTAGTACATGTTCATGCGCTGGGCATAACTTGCATCAATATAATTCAAATTGGAAAAAAAAAAAAATTAAAGTGTATAGAATCTAGTGTAGAATAGTAATATGTAATTTGTTTTGAATTTGGTCAAGTAGATAAAAAAAATGGTAGACATATGTCTATGAGGACTGTGAAGACACTGGTAAAGAAAACTAAAGTTTACAATGCTAATGTTGTCCAAAAATTTAAAAAAATTATATTCTCAGAAAGATTAGAAGATGTGTGAGATGATGGTAGTAATTTTAGAGATACCTACTTGATCATTTGTAAAGATGATGATGACGAAGTTGAGAAATCATGTTGAAAGAAGAAAAAATGTGTAAATGAACAGACTTGGAGGGAAAATGGGCTTGCAAGCCTTAGGGTCATATTCCAAACATTTTACCAAGCTATAACCCATATGGGTTATGGTGTACAAAATAACCTGCGCAGGTTTTGAAAATCCAAAATCATAATTTCAAGTTCTACATAACTCGTACAGGTTTTGAAGACATAACAATATTTTAAGTTTCACATAACATGTACGGGCTATGAAGACATAAAAAAAATTGCTTGTAAATGTGTATTACAATACACATTTGTATAGATTTACATATATGATATGTTTCTATGTAGGTATATATGCATATCTATAGTTATATATATATAGATATATGTATATGTATATATATCTATATACATGCATGACTCTTCTTATTCTCTCTCTCTCTCTCTCTCTCTCTCTCTCTCTCTCTCTCTCGTTAGCTTGTGGTCACTGATCAGGAAAGTACTATCTGAAAAAAAATTTGGGGTTAACTCATCAAGTGTTTTTGAATTGACATGTCAAACGTTTCCTTAGGTTGTCTCGTCAAGGTTTTCCCTAGGTTGACTCGTCAAGTATTTTAGGGTTAACTTGTTAACTGACATAAGTCTTGTTATATTGGCTTAGGGTTAGGGATTTCATTATGGATAGATGTTTTATGTAGCTTCTTGTGGCGATATTGAGTTGTAAGGGATTACGGATTGTAATCAAGTTGTAATCACTGGGTAATAATAATATTGGACTCGTTGTTGGTGGAAATAGCCCAGGGATTGGGTAAACCACGTTAAATCTTTATGTTTTGTGTTCTTTTCTGTGTGGTTTATTGTTTTTTGATATTGGTTATATTTGCACATAATTGTTATTTCTACCTTGTTAATCCTAACATATCTCTCTCTCTCTCTCTCTCTCTCTCTCTCTCTCTCTCTTTCTCTCTCTCTCATCAGAGCATAGTTGGGAAAATACTAAAATCTAATTTTTCAAAATTTTCTATGTTTCAGTAAAGTGTATTTTTTTGAAGGTCTTCAGGGCATTTCAAGGCCTGAACACTTCTGGGAGGGCTCACCTAGTTGTGAACTTCTAGTTTTGGTTTGAGATTTATTGAATACCTTTCCAATGGAATAAATGATTCACAATTCGAAGCTAGGACTAGAAAGTTATGCCTTCTCCAAGTGGACCTATTTTTATATATAGTTTTTTTTTAAAATTTTATATAGTTTTAATAGTTTATTTGTAATAAACATTATGAGGACGCTTCATTTTGTTCCAAGGGGTGACCCTTGGGATCCATTAGATTTGTATAAACTCCAATTTCAAATTGAATGGATCACTTTTTGGCTTGCAATCTTGTTGTTAGTCTTCTTGGTTTTTACATTAAATTTGACAATACTACAGGTATCACACCAAGTATTGTAATCTGATTTCTTAACTCAGATCTCTCTCTCTCTCTCTCTCTCTCTCTCTCTCTCTCTCTCTCTCTCTCTTTATGTGTGTGTGTAAAATTTCTAGTTTTACATAACCCGTATGGGTTATGGTATATTGTAAATATAATTTTCCTCAAAACTCATATGGGTTTTGAGGTTCATTTTTGTTCCTCAAAACCCGTATGGGTTTTGAGGATCTTTTGCTTTTTTAATTAGTTTTTGCTAGGCTTGGTAAAAGTAAGCCTAGTAAGATTTTGAATTTTATGAAACCCGCACGAGTTATGAAAAATTTCCTTTTTTTTTAGATGTGGCAACTAAATTGTCCACCATCTTGGTGCACTTACACATATATGTGTATATATAAGCTAGTAGAAGTTGCAGCACAACACAAAAGACATTTAATGTTTTATATTTTTTAAAATAAATGGTGTAAGGGTTATTGTTACAATAATGGTTGGGTTGGATTACATTTACAATTAGTATTAAGATAATGGCTGGGTTAGTGTTAGGGTTCCTTACATTATTACAGTTAATGTTAGTTAGATTGTGAAGGTTAGTGTTAGGGGAACTATTAATTAGGTTACATTTAAGGAATTTGTTAGGGATATTGCTTCCATTACGGTTAAGATTATTCATATTGTTAAGGTTTAGGTTATTATTAGGGATAATGTTCCTATTATGGTTAAGGTTGGTGCTATTGCTAGAGTTAAGGTTAGTGTTAGGAGAACTGTTAGGTTACATTTATGAAATTTGTTAGGGTTACTACTCCAATTATGGTTAAGGTTAGTGTTATTGTTACATATAAGGTTAGTGTTAACATAATGGTTAGGTTATATGTTGTAAATAGGGTTATTTTTAATGATATTATTAATTATTTGGTTTGTTTTTTTGTTACGTTTAAGTTTTTTGTTAATTTTTGTGTTATTATTACGGTTAAGGTTATTGATATTATTAAGGTTAAGGATATTGTTAGGGTTAGTGCTCGTATTACAATTAATATTAGTGGTATTCTTATACTTAAGGTTAGTGTTAGGGTGATTTTTAGGTGTTTTTTTATGTGGGTTAGTGTTATTGTGACACCTACAGTTAGTGTTAGTGTTATTGTTACACCTAAGGTTAGTGGTAGGGGAGCAGTAAGGTTCCATTTAAGAAGTTTGTTAGGGTTCATGTTATTATTATGGTTAAGGTTATTGTTAGGGTTAGTGCTCGTATTATGATTAAGGTTAGTGATTTTGTTACACTTAAGGTTAGTGTTAGTGATGCAGGAGCATCTTGGGTCCTTAGAAATCCTGTGTCACCAAAAATATCTTTGAAGTTTTATGTTTTGCTCAGTTCCTTCTTTGACCGAGTTGGTTAGTAGTTGGTCAATTTCCTTTGGTTACTGAGTGTGGTCGGTTATCTTCTAGGCATTCAGTTATTTCACTGGCACTCAGCGTTGCTTGTCTGTTGCTCGGTCATCCTTGCTTGCCAAGTAGTTTATTTTGAGTTCTTGTTGGGCTGACTTGTGCATTTACTATGGGTCATAGATTTAATGTTGGAATCCATCATTGGGAGGCATGTGGTCCCAAATCTATTTGTTCCTTCTATTGATTGTGGATATGAAGGCCGAATTAGTTTGGTAGACTCTTGTATAAATGTAGTTGTTGGGTTAGAGATTAGGAGGCATTTTTAGATAGAAGATAGTAGACATTAGAGTAGACATTGGTAACAGATTCTCACATGTTTGAGGACTTCTGAGATTCATTGTAATATTAGGCCGTAATTGTGAAGGCCTTATAGCCTAGCATTTATGGTTCTATATGATGAAAATTAATGAAAGACTCTACATTCTCTCTCTCACTGTTGTGTTTCTTTGCTTCCGCATGTGTTGAGTAGGCTTGGATCATCAAGGTGTGCCATCCTTTGGCCCCTCTTGACCCCTTCCTTGCCTCAAGTGGTATCAGAGTGAGGTTAGATCTTGATCTAGGTCTGTGGATCTAGGTTTGTTGGTTCCTCTTGAAGCCCTGGTTGATTGTTGTGGGGTAGCAGATTGTGATCTGACCTGCAATTGCAGAGGGTTGTTAAGATAGTTCGTGTGAGGTGAGATACAGATCCAAGATTGGTAGATATGCTAAGATAGATTGCTCCAAGGCTAGAAGCAGTTGAAATAGCCCAGAGAAGAGGCAAACATCTTAAAGATGTTAGTGATGATGAAGTTGAAGAAGAACAAGGAAATGAAGAACCTGCACCCGTGATGGATCAAGGTGAGGAAATATTTTTGAAGGCTTTGACAAGTCTGAAGTCTAAACCACATTTCAATCCTCCTGAGCATGGTGGAAAATTGGATTCTGATGAATTGGTGGACTAGATCACTAAGATGGAAAAGTATTTTGAATATGAAAATATATCTAAAGACAAGAAGGTAAAGATTGCAAGCACTAAGTTAAAGAGTCATGCATCCCTATAGTGGGAACACCTGCAATTGGATCGAAAGAGGAAAGGCAAAGACAAAATCAAGGTATGGAATAAGATGGTAAATAAATTTAAAGGAAAGTTCTTACCTTGTGATTATCAGATTAACCTAGTTAGGCAAATGCAAAGTTTGAAGCAGAAAGATAGCTTGGTAAAAGAGTATACTAAGGAATTCTATAGATTAGATATCAAATCTTGACATGATGAAGATGATGTGGAAAGAATTGGCAGATACCTCAATGGTTTGAGAGTTTCCATCCAAGAGGAGATCAACCTGGTTAAGTTGGAAAGCATTGAAGAGGCTTATCAATTTGCATTGAAAGCTAACGATAAATTGAACAAAAGACATGAACAGAGACAAAGAGGTTGAGGTGGTAGATTCCATAGAGGAAGAGGTAGATCCAATGGTGAAAATAATAGATCTGAACCTGAAAAGACAATTTTGGACAAAGGAAAGACCGAGTGGAAAGGTGAAAGTTCATCTAGAGGTAGAGGCGGTAACTACTGAGGTGGTTATAACAGAGGAAGTTTCCAAGGAACTTGTTATAATTGTGGAGAAGAAGGACATAGATCATTTGAATGCTCACAAGTAACTAAGAATGTTGGTAGCAGTAGAAATGCATTGGTGCAAGAAGAGCCACTGAATGAACCTAAAAAAAAAAATAACTTGATGGTAAGGAGAGCACTGTGGAATGAAGGCAAAAAGGAAGATCCGATAAGGAAAAGTTTATTCAAGACCAGATGTAGAGTTTCTGATAAATTTTGGAAGGTAATCATTGACAGTGGTAGCTTGAAGAATCTGGCATCTAAGGAAATGGTCACAAAGTTGCAATTGAAAAGGTTGAAACATTTGAAGCCCTATCAGATTTCATGGATCAAAGATGAGCATACACTCCTGGTAAGTGAACAATGTTATGTGAATTTGAAGATTGGAAAATACTATGATAAGGTGTTGTGTGATATCATGCCTATGGATTGTTGTCATATTTTGTTGGTTAGACCTTGGCATTATGATAGACATGCTATATATGATGGGAGATTACATAAGTATACTATTGTGGCTGATGGAAAGAAACAAATCTTGTTACCATTAATGGAATAACCTATTAGTAATGTTTTCACATCTATGAAAGTTTCCTTGATGGAAGGAAGAAAGTTTGGTAAAGATTTGAAAAGGAATGATGTATGTTTTGTTGTTATCCCTAACAAGCCGAGTAAGAAGATTGAGGATAGTGTTCCCAAAGACATTGATAAGTTACTCATCGAGTATAGTGAAATCATTTTTGACAATGTACCTGATGCTTTTCCTCCAAGAAGAATTATTGGTCATTTTATGGATCTAATCCTCGAAGCTAGTTTACCAAATAAGGCACCTCATTGGTTAACACCTACCGAGAATCAAGAATTGAACCGATAGATTCAAGAGTTGCTGGAGAAAGGTTTGATTAGAAAAATTTTGAGTCCCTATGTAGTACCTATTGTATTGGCACCAAAGAAGAATTGGGAATGGAGAATATGTACTGATTCCAAAGAAATCAACAAGATAACAATGAAGTATAGGATTCCTATACCGAGAATGGATGACATCATGGATAGTTTGACTGGAGCAAAATATTTCACCAAAATTGATTTGAAAAGTGGATACCATCATATCAAAATTAGAGAAGGTGATGAATGGAAGACTGCTTTCAATACAAAAGAAGGTTTGTATGAGTGGTTGGTTATGCCTTTTGGTTTAACTAATGCACTAAGTACTTTTATGAGGTTGATGAATGAAGTTTTGAATAAATTCTTGGTTAAGTTTGTGATTGTATATCTTGATGACATTTTGATATTTAGTAAGACCAAAGAAGAACATTTGTTGCATATTAGACAAGTTTTGCAGAGATTGAAAGAGGAAAAGTTGATAAATCTAAAAAAGTGTTCATTCATGAAAGAAGAGATTGTGTATTTGGGATTTGTTATTTTAGCTGATGGTTTGAAGATGGATCCTGAAAAGGTTGAAGCTATTTTGAATTGGCCTACACCTAAAAATTCTAGTGAGGTAAGATCATTTCATGGACTGGCAAGTTTTTACAGAAAGTTCATTAGAAATTTTAGTGCAATTTTTATGCTATGACTGAGACTGTGAGAGGAGACAAAAGAGTATTCAAGTGGACAAATGGAGCTGATAAAATTTTTGAGACTCTGAAGTAGAAGGTTGTCAAATTACCTATTTTGGCATTGTCTAATTTCAATAAAGTAATCCAAGTAGAATGTGATGCAAGTGGGAGTGCAATTGGAGCTGTGTTGAGTCAAGAAGGTAAACCTATTTCTTTCTTTAGTGAAAAGTTGAATGATGCTAGAAGGAAATATTTTTGTGTATGATCAAGAATTCTACGCTATTGTTCAAATACTAAAGAAATGGAGACATTATTTGACACCGAGTGAATTTGTGTTGTATACTGATCGTAAGGCTTTACAGTATTTGGGTAGTCAGAATAAGTTGAATCAAAGACACATGAAATGGGTTGAGTATATGCAGAGTTATACATTTGTGATAAAACATAAGAGTGGAGTCAATAACCAAGTTGTTGATGCATTAAGTAGAAGGAGATCTTTGATGACTGAGATGAAAATTCAAGTTCTTTGTTTTGATGAGATGAAATATTCTTATGCGGATGATCCTGATTTTTCTGAGCCATGGAGAAAGTGTAGAGCACCTATCCAAGATCAACAAGATACCAAATGGGATGAATATTTTATTCAGGAAGGTATGTTGTTCAAAGGTATTCAGTTGTGTATACCAAGAGGAGTAATGAGAACTAATTTGATAAAATAAAATCATAGTAGTGGTTTGGCTGGACATTTTGGCATTGATAAAATATGAAATTTGCTGAAGGAAAAGTACTTTTGGCCGCAATTGTATAAAGATATTCAAAAATTTGTGAGAAGTTGTGGAATTTGTCAAGTTGCAAAAGGAGTAAGTCAGAATATTGGTTTGTATGTACCGATTGTTGTACCTAAGAAACCTTGGATTGACATCAGTATGGATTTTGTTCTTGGCTTACCAAAGATAGTAACTGGTAAAGATTCTATATTTGTGGTTGTGGATAGATTTTCTAAGATGGCACATTTCATAGCATGTAGAAAGACATCAAATGCAATACATGTAGCAGATCTTTTCTTTAAAGAAATTGTGAGATTGCATGGATTACCTAGGAGTATTATCTCTGACCGAGATAGTAAATTTGTTGGATACTTTTGGAAGACCCTTTGGAAAAAGTTTGGCACTGAGTTCAAATATAGCTCTACATTTCACCCACAAACCGATGGACAGACAGAGGTTGTGAATAGAAGTTTGGGTAATCTTTTGAGATGCTTAGTTGGAGACACACTGAGTAGTTGGGATTCTGTGTTATCACAAGCAGAGTTTGCATACAATAATTTAGTGAATAGGAGTACTAGAAAGACACCATTTGAGATTGTGAATGGAACACAACTGAGAGGTATATCTGATTTGAGAGAAATTGAGTATGAGAGTAAGAGGAGTGCTGAAGCAGTAAAATTTGCTGAGTACATGAAGACATTGCATGAAGATGTGAAACTGAAGCTAGAAGAGAGTAATTAGAAATACAAAGACAGAGCTGATAGATCCAGAAGACATAAGACTTTTGATGTTGGTGATGAAGTGATGGTTCATTTGAAGAAAGGTCAGTTTCCTGTTGGCACATATGGAAAGCTGAAGATGAAGAAATTTGGACCTTGCAAGATTTTAAAGAAATTTGACAATGGAAATGCATATGAGATCGAGTTACCTGATGATATGGACATATCACCTATTTTTAACATTGCTAATTTGTATTAATATCATGAATCTGATAAGAAATGACAGTACCGATAGAGTATCCTAAGAAGCAGAATGAAGAAGTGGAGAAGATTTTGAAAGAAAGAGTTGGCAAGAGCACAAGAAGAAAATAGTATATGGAATATCTAGTAAAGTGGAAGAATAGACTGATGGAAGACAATTCATGTATTTCACAGTATAAGTTGGATGTAGCTTGGATCATACTTGCTAAATGATTTGGAGAATCATTTCAAAATAACCCTAGGTGTCTGATGCAGGAGCATCTTGAGTCCTTGGCAATCCTGTGTCACCAAAAATATGTTTGAAGTTTTCTATTTTGCTTGGTTCCTTCTTTGACTGAGTTGGTCGGTAGTTGGTCGATTTCCTTTGGTTACTGAGTGTAGTCGGTTATCTCCTAGGTGTTTGGTTGTCTCACTGGCGCTCGGCGTTGCTTGTCTATTGCTCGGTCATCCTTGCTTGCCAAGTAGTTTATTTTGAGTTATTGTTGGGCTGACTTGTGCATTTATTATGGGTCATAGATTTAATGTTTGAATCCATCATTGGGAGGTGTGTAAGCCTAGATTTGACCATTCCTTCTATTGATTATGGATCTGAAGGCCGAATCAGTTCAGTAGACTCTTGTATAAATGTAGTTGTTGGGTTAGAGTTTAGGAGGTAGTTTTAGATAGAAGATAGTAGACATTAGAGTAGAGATTGGTAACAAATCCTCACATGTTTGAGTTCTTCTGAGATTCATTGTAATATCAAGCCGTAACTGGGAAGGCCTTATAGCCCAGCATGTATGGTTATATATGATGAAAATTAATGAAAGACTTTTCATTCTCTCTCTCACTATTGTGTTTGTTTGCTTCCGCATGTGTTGAGCAAGCTTGGATCATCAGGGTGTGCCACCCTTTGGCCCCTCTTGACCCCTACCTTGCATCAATTAGGGAAACTATTAGGTTTTTTATGTGGGTTAGTGGTATTGTGACACCTACGATTAGTGTGTGTACTATTGTTACACCTAAGGTTAGTGTTAGGGGAGCTGTTAGGTTCCATTTAAAAATTTTGTCTAGGTTCATATTATTATCACAGTAAAGGTTATTGTTACAGTTAGTACTACTCGTATTATAGTTAATGTTAGTGTTATTGTTACACTTAAGGTTAGTGTTAGGGTAAATATTAGAGATTCACGACTAGGGGCATAGCATATTTTCTTTAAATGGTAGTATTGCTACACCTAAGATTAGTGTTAGGGGAAATGTTATGTTATATTTAGAATTTTGTTAGAGTTCATGTTATTATTACAATTAAGGTTATTCTTAGTGTTAATGCTCCTATTACGGTAAAGGTTAGTGTCATTGTTGAAATTAAGGTTAGTGTTAGGGTAACTATTAGGTTTTGTTTATGTTGGTTAGTGGTATTGTGACACCTACGGTTAGTGTTAGTGCTATTGTGACAGCTAAGGTTAGTGTTAGGGGAATGGTTAGGTTACATTTAAGAAGTTTGTTAGTGTTTGTTAGGGTTATTGCTCCTATTACAGTAAAGGTTAGTGCTATTATTATAGTTAAGGCTAGTTTTAGGGTAAAAATTATTATCTTATATGTTGTAATCAAGGTTATTGTTAATGATATTATTAAGGTTGTGGTTGGCTTTTGGTAACATTTAAGATTTTTGTTAGCATTTGTGTTATTATTACGATTAGGGTTACTAATATTATTAAGGTTAAGGTTATTGTTAGGGTTAGTGCTCATATTACGATTAATTTTAGAGTTGTTGTTACACTGAAGCTTAGTGTTAGGGTAATTGTTATTACGGTATATGTTGTAAATAGAGTTAGTGTTAAGGATATTATTAAAGTTATGGTTGTGTTTTGGTTACATTTTTTTTTATAGGTTACATTTTATTATTACGATTAAGGTTATTGATATTGTTAAGGTGAAGGTTATGGCTAGGGTTAGTGCTCCTATTATGGTCAAGGTTATTTTTATTGTGGCAATTAATGTTAGTGTTACGGTAGCTATTGGGTTATATATTGTAATTAAGGTTAGTGTTAAGGATATTATTAAGGTTATGGTTGTGTTTTGGTTAAATTTAAGATTTTGTTAGAATTTATGTTATTATTATGGTTAAGGTTAGTGATATTATTAAAGTTAATAAAAATTGTTAGGGTTAGTGCTCCTATTAGAATTATGGTTAGTGTCATTATTACAGTTAACTTTAGTGTTAGGGCAATTGTTAGGTTATATGTTGCAATTAGGGTTTGGGTCATATTTTAGAATTATATTAGCATTCATTTTATTAATATGGTCAATGTTACAATTAGGGTGTGTTGATTAAAAATACAAATAGTATTGAAAGTTTGATATAGAGTATTTGATAATGCTCATTATGGTTATAGTGAAGGATTGCATCTAGGCTTAGTTAATATTAGTATTAAGGTTTAAGTTAAGATGAATTCTAGGATTTGTGTTAATCTTGTTGGATATTGCTACATTGAGTATTATTATATATGTTAGTGATGTGGTGTAGGTAATAGAGTTGGGGGTACAATTGGGGTTAGTATTAGAGTATTCGATAAAGGTTATTATGGTTATGTTGAAGGATTGCATGTAGACTTAGTTAATATTAATAATAAGGTTTAATTTAAGTTAAAGTTTATGATTTGCATTAATCTTATTGGATACACTTATGATGTATATTAATGTTTAGATGCATGTAAAAGACATGTTCGTAACAATGAAGAGGTTAATGTGATATTTATTCAAGAGTCATGATCACATAATCTTCAACAATGAAGAGGGTATTGCAACCTTTATTTGAGGGCACAATTAATTATCATAAATGTTAGCCAAATGAATTTAACAAACAAAAGAAATTTAAAATAATGAGGTAATCATGTTAGAGAATAAATGAGTTGTCTTATCAAACTCATCATTTCTTGCAGCATCTAACCTTACAGGATTTCTTGTCTTAAGCAAGTTCCAGTCATCTATTTTTGGATTTGCATCTCACAGATTTGTGAGAAGATGATGAAATATTTTTTTTGTGGATATTTTATCCATCTTGCCTGAATACTTTATCTAGTGTAACCATTGTCTTGAATTCCTTCCACAGTAACTTTTCCCTCATTTTTCTATCATATGTCGGTCTATCATTAACAAGAGGTAATTGTCCCAAATCACCACACAAAATAATAGATACACCTAAAAGAGAGTTAGAAAAATTTAACTTTAGACCATCTAGTTGGGTAAAAGTATACTGTTGTGTCGTGGTTGAGGACATTCTAGTGGGGTCCGGCTGGAACCGCGTGGTGCCTTTCAGGCGCCAGGTGGGATCTATGTCGCGTAGGAGGTCTGGCCGAACCCCCAAAAGTATATATAACCAAAAAAAAAGGGCCCACGGCTGTCATTGTCATTTAGCAGCTTGGGGCTTTGGAGAAGAGCTATAGAGGGCTTCCAGTCGGAACAGGTAAGTAGGATTTCTATTTTTTAATTTCAATGTTTTTAAATGTGTTTTTTTCAATTTAGTATTAAATAATTGTATTTTAATTAAAAATCTTAGTTTAATAAAAAAAAAATGAATTAATAGAAGATAGTTTAATTTAATTTTGTTAAATATAGTTTAATTTAATTTTGTTAGTTATAGTTCAATTTAATTTAATTATATTAGATATTAGTTTAATTTAATTGTTAGATATGTTTAATTTAATTATATTAGATATTAGTTTAATTTAATTTTGTTAGATATTAGTTTAATTTAATTGTTAGATATGTTTTAATTTAATTTTGTTAGATATAGTTTAATAGGAGTTAGGGTGTAGTTAGATCTCAGATATAATGCTAACCCCAACCATAATATTAATTTTAGAACTCTAATCCTCATTTATTTCTAGACCTAATTTAAACCTTAACCCTATACATAATCCAAATTATACCTCTTAACCTAGAATTAACACAAATCTTAATCCTAACCCTAATCCTCAATCGTAACCCTAACTCTAATAACCATAATTCTAACCATGATGCACAAACTTTTACTCTAACCATAAGATCGTAGTTCACTAATCTTGATTCTAACCATAACAAAAACTTTTAAGTCTAATAAAAAAATTAATCCTAAATATAATACTAACCATGAAATAAATCCTTACTCTAACAACAATCCAAATCCTAAACCCTAAGCTTGACCCCTAATTTAAAACTCTAACCCTAGCCATTATCCTAACCATGGAATAAACCTAAAAGAAAATTCTAATTGTAACCCTAAACCCTAACTCTCATCAGAATGCTAGCTCAAACCATAATTACAAGCATGATATAAAATCTTGAACTTGAACATAATCCTAATCATGAATATTAAAATCTGAACCTAAAGCTAAACCCAAATCCTAATCCTAAACCATAACCCATCATCCTAATAAAAAAATAAACCCTAACAATAATCAAAACTATAATTCTAAGTATAATACTAATGATTATTAAAAACTAACCATAATTTATAACCTTGATAGTTCCATAATACCAACTGTGATGTAAATCCTCACTCTAATTATAATCCTAATCAAAATCCGAACCCCAACCATAATATAAAAGCTTGCCTTAATAATAAACCTAACGCTAAACCTTAATCCTAATTTTAATCCACACATTAAACCCTAACCTTAACTATATTCCTTATTGAAAGCATAAATCTAACCCTAATAACCATGATACTAACCATAGTTCTACTTGTAACCATGACCATAAACCCAACCTTATCACTAAACCCTAACCTAATTAATATAATAAATTTATACCAAACTCTAACCCTAATGCTAACCCTAAACCTGATATAAATTGTAATGTACTAAATGACATATCAAACCATAGCCATGATACATTAATGCTAATCCTAATCTTGAACTTAAACCTAACATAACTATTATTCTATCATTTAATCATAATAATAATTACATTCCCAATCATTATGTCACCCTAATCATAATTTTAAACTTAATCCCTACCCTAACCCTAACTTTGATGTAAACCTTAAACATAATCCTAAGCATAACACAAAATTCTAACCCTAGAACCATGATATAAATGCTAACCCTAATCCTAATTATATTAATATATTCAACTTATAACACTCAACTTTAACACTAAACCTTAACCCTTATATTAACCCCAACCATAATCATAAACCTAAACCAAATCCTAATAAAGCTAACCTTAATAATAAGCTCTAACCCTAATCATAATAATAAATATAAACCAGACTCTAACCCTAACGCTAACGCTATATGCTAACCCTAACCAATTAAGACCTATTAAACTGTAACACTAGAAACTAACATAAACAAAAATTCTAGAGTCTAAACCAATTAGGACCTAATACCCAACCAATTAAGATCTAACTAGTGACTAATATTTAACCAATTAAGACCAATTAATTGATTGGAGTTAAAACTTAACCTAAACTTAACCTATACCTAGTGACATGTATGTTTAAATTTGTAGTTCATGTATGTTTCTTAAATTTCTAGTTCATCTATGCACCTAACATGTATGTTTCTTAAATTTCTAACATGTGACTAATATGACCACTTAGTAGAATCTAAATCAATTTAAACCTAATACCTAACCAATTAAGATGTAGAACTAGTGACTAATATTTAACCAATTAAGACCTATTAATTGACTAGAGTTAAAACTTAACCTAAACTTAACCTATACCTAGTGACATGTATGTTTAAATTTGTAGTTCATGTATGCACGTTTAAATTTGTAAGATGTATGTTTCTTAAATTTCTAGTTCATCTATGCACGTAACATTTATGTTTCTTAAATTTCTAACATGTTTATTAAATTTGTATGTACATGTATATATAGATTTCATTTTTAAACTAGATGATCTTGAATTTGTAGTTTACATGTATGCATGTTTAAATTTGTAACATAGATGCACGTAACATGTATGTTTCTTAAATTTGTATGTACATGTATACATTTCTTAAATTTGTAACACATGTATGTTTCTTAAATTTAAGTATTTACATGTGCAGAGATCTATATATGTTTTCGTGTTTATCTATTATACATGGCATCGGGTAGAGGTTCAGCTAGTTCAAGAGAGCCTAGTGTTCAGGGGGGGGACCTCATAGTGATAGTGGTACTAGTACTCACTCCTCTCATAGATCAGTTGATACAACACAGGCTAGAGAGAAGCTATTTGTAGACACTATTGAGAGATTGACACGAGCATTACTTGTTCTTGATCAGACATTAGCTTCACCCACCAGCATTCCCAATAGGGAAAGGGTGAACATTATTAGAGATGATTTGGTGCATATGATTGACATAGTTCAATCATACAACCTGTATCAGGACATGAGTGTTGATAGATTCTATGCTTCTTTGTCTCGCAATGTTATTGGCACTGTGAAGTTCAATGAGATCGATATAATTGTTTCCACTCCTATGGTGAAGGAGATGTTTCCCCATTATCAAGACCTGAAGAAGGTCAAAGTGTACATGCTTATGAGATGTGAGGATGACTTGGTAGGATCATTTATATATCCTCGCTGGTTAGCTGCTCACCATATGTGGCCCCAGAAGGATGAGTTGCCATTATATTTTTGCAAACAATTGTTTGCAGAATTTCATTTACACCTTGATGTTGATTATACAGATTTCCCTACTTATGTTGGGCAAGGGAAAGGGAGATTATCAGATAGGTTCAGAGAACCTGATGCCCCTATGCCCGCTAATAAGCAAGCAAGGGTGGGTCCAAACCTTTTGGTCATACCAAAAGGTTTGGAAGTGGCAAGAGCCAGTGTTGCAGATGACCCAGTGAGGATGGATGTTTTTTCTAGTATAGAGACTATTGCCACACAAGTTCATGAGATATCCTCTGATTGTGTGGGGAGATATATGTTACGGTCTCGTTCTAGCATTCCTTCACCTGCATAGGATGCATCTTCTAGTGCACCTAATTTATATGATATAGTCGACATACCATCTCCCGTGGAGGTTGTAGGTATATCAGATATAGATCGTTTGTGATCTATGAGTGCATTGTTATCCAATGATCTTCTTTCTGCTTATCAGACCATACAGATGCTCAGTGGGATTTCACTTAGGGAGGTTCCATCATTTGTGAGGTCCTATATCATTTCTCAGTAGACTGCACCACCGACAGCTTCGCAATAGACTGCACCACCGACAGCTCCTCCGCAGCAGACTGCACCACTGACAGCTCCTCCGCAGTAGACTACACCACCGACAGGTCCTCAGGTGACTACACCACCATCGATAGCTCCTTTGCAGATGACACCACAGATAGCTGATCATCAGACCACGCAGGCCACTTCATCATGTCTAGGTCGTCAACTTTTTACTACATTGCTTACAAACAACCAGATTGATCCTACGGTTATATCATTAGACTCATCCGATTTGAGCACTTTTGGGAGAGCATTAGAGACCACTTTGGTATATTTATAATTAAATTTAATTTTTATTTATTTAAAAAACTTACACATATTTGAAATTTGATTAATATATGTTATATATATGTGTACTCTAGGAGGTTATGTACGATGCTACACCATATGGAGATTTAGAGACTCCACACGATCCTATTCACCGTGATACACAGGTACATTGAGATGTTTGTTCACAAAATTAATTTTTCTATGATAATACATATTTAAAATCATGTATGTATGCGTGACATATTTTGTTTATTGTACACAAGCATCAAGAGGAGGTGCACCGGCATCAAGAGGAGATGCGTCGGCATCAGGTCACAGATCAGGACATGGCCCTACTTGAGCGACCATGTTATTTTAGATATTTCATGTGACATTTCATATATACATGCTATAACATTTCATAGATATTTCATTTTATACATGTAGACATTTTATACATGTAGTCATTTTATACATGTAGACATTTTAGACATTTTATACATGTAGACATTTTATACATTTTATACATGTAGTCATTTTATACATGATGTAGACATTTTAGACATTTTATGTACATGTAGATATTTTAGTCATTTCATATATGTACATGGTATATGGTTACATGTATTATTTCTTATTTTATACATTACATGGTATATGGTTGTGTGTTATTTCATATTTTATACATCGCATTACATATTTCAAACCTTACATGTTAGAAATTGTATACATGTTACATGTTATATGTTTGTGTGTTATTTCATCTTTTAGACTTAGTTTTATACATGTGTTATGTATACATTATGTTAAGGTGATGTAATTAATCAAAGCATACATTTAATTAAGTAATCTAACTAACATAATTAAGTAAATTAACTAATATAATTAAGTAATTTAACTAACATAAATAAGTAATCTAACTAACATAATTAAGTAACTAACATCATTAATCAAAGCATATATTTAATAAACTAACTAATTAATCATTTTTCTTGTAATTAATCAACTAACATGCATACATAAAAACATACAATATATATATACATGTGTTATGTATACATTATGTTAAGGTGATGTAATTAATCAAAGCATACATTTAATTAAGTAATTTAACATAATTAAGTAAATTAACTAATATAATTAAATAATTTAACTAACATAAATAAGTAATCTAACTAACATAATTAAGTATAATTAAGTAGCTAACATAATTAAGTGAATTTGTAACTAAAATAAATAGGTAACTAGCATAATTAAGTAACTAACATCATTAATCAAAGCATATGTTTAATTAACTAACCAATTAATCATTTTTCATGTAATTAATTAACTAACATACATACATAAAAACATACAATATGTGTGTGTGTGTGTGTGTGTGTGTGTGTGTGTGTGTGTTATGTATACATTATGTTAAGGTGATGTAATTAATCAAAGCATACATTTAATTAACTAACTAATTAATCATTTTTCATGTAATTAATTAACTAACATACATACATAAAAACATACAATATGTGTGTGTGTGTGTGTGTGTGTGTGTGTGTGTGTGTGTGTGTGTGTGTTATGTATACATTATGTTAAGGTGATGTAATTAATCAAAGCATACATTTAATTAAATAATCTAACTAACATAATTAAGTAAATTAACTAATATAATTAAGTAACTAACATCATTAATCAAAGCATACAATTAATTAACTAACATATGTATACATAAAAACATACAATATATATATGAGTTCAAACATGAAAATTCAAACTATAGAGTTCAAATATATTCAAAAGTACAAGAGCTACAAAAAGAAGTTTATTCTGAAGTTTATAGAGTTCTAAAGCTCGTCATACATATAGTGGATCCTCTCTATCTTTTATTATCTCCAAAAGTTTTTCATGTTCTTCAATAGAGAACCTCCACTTCTGATTGACATTTTTTCTTTTTGGCAATGTCTCAAATTGCAACTTTGTTGCTATAACCAAGTGACTGTAATGTAGAAATTTTTTTCCAGACTGGTATTCAATAAATTGAACACCATTTCTGTCGACCTTTATTTGCTGATAATAGGTTCCTTCAATAATAACTAAACCAATTGGATATTTTTGTCCATCACCATCTACAATTTGTTCTATCAACTTGTATTTTACTTTCGTGCATCTTAGTAGATAATAATCTACATTTTCTATATTGTCAAGATCCGCAACTACAGCAAAAATATCACCTAGATACAAATAGATTTTATTAAAATTAAACATCACTTATACAATAAATTAAAATTAAATTAAACATCATGTATGTGCACATACCTGTAACAACTAAATCAAAAACACACTCATAATCAGCTAAATATATAGGATCATGAATGTTTATGTCAATGTCATCATCTTCATGAGGCATTCTGATTAACTCCTTCATATCCCATCGTGAAACATATCCATTTGCAATATTCTCACATTGACTCAATGGATTGTCCTCAATGCAGTGAGCACAAAAACATGATTTTTCTCTTACTTGAATCAAAAGAGGCTTGTGTTGTCCTATAGTGATCAATTGATGTAAACTTCTAATACAACAATTGTTTGACAATTGTAAAGATTAGATCTGTCTATATCTGTTACAAATATGAAATGAAAGTTGCACATGTTTAGATCAACAATTATAAAAAGATAAACATGAACACGGAATCAAAATTTAATTTAAAATTTTACAACAAAATATAAATTACCTTTCACTTCCCAAAAATAATGTTTGTTGTATATGGTGTCCCGAGGAGAAAAATGACTTTCACGCCATTCAATAATTTTCTTTGAATTCTCTATCATGTTACCTGTACATTTTTGAATTATCAGTTTAAAGAAAATGGAGATCTAAGCTAAAACAATTTTAAGGAAATGTAACATTTAAGAAACAAAATGAATTAAACTATTGAAAATTTAATCTAATTTAAAAAAACTATAAAGATTAATTGATTACAAATTTCATTAACCTGGCGGCATTGTCATCTACATTATAATGTTTGAAATATGGTGGCATTGCCTTCCACGTTTCAAACATTGCTACATAAACATAAATATTTGGAATATATTTTTAATTTAAAAATATTAAAATAAAATATATTCTTAATGTTAAATGTTACCATATTTGACTTACAATTAAAATTGGGCAAAATCATAGCCTTGGAAGCAAAATCCAAGGAAGGCCCAGTTAAGATCTCCTTGAAACCCTTCAAGAAAACTCATTAAACCCATCCCACACATAAGTTCAACTTGGAATTTTAACAAAGAATAAACATAGGTCTTTATTCCAGAATAGAGAGATAAATTGTAATATGAATCAAACTTGCATCTATTCACTTCCTAAACAAATCTTTAATATATCCAAAACATAATTGAATCATAGAGAAATCATTGTAGAATCATTATCAACTCACGGTACATTCCATTTATTAATACCATCCAAACAACATCAAACCATACAGAGATAACATCACTTACAAAACTAAATAAGGGATCTCTTTCTAGAAATAGATCCTACCTAGAGTCTTGCAAAGAATCCTTGATGGAAGAAGCTCTGGTAGATCCCAATCAAACCAAAAGGTGAGCACTCTCCTCTAGAATAGGCCCTAAGAAATGAAATCCTCTAGAGGACTCTCGGGAAGCCAATCTCCTCATCAAAACTATCCTACTATCCCTCTTTCTCAAATGAATTGATAGCAAAACTTCCTATGGATTCTAGACATTTACAATATGGCTCTCTCTCTCATTTTGCAAAATTTTCTCCAATCTCTCTCTGTGTCCTTCTCTTGTGTGCATGTGGTTGAAATTAATTTTATTTCTCATTTTTAACTTTGGGAGGAGTTGCACAAGAAAAACTACCTCCAACCAAATTATAACAAATAGTTTGTTAACCATTTGTTATATTATGGTTTCCTATAAAGTATTTATATATCATTTATTTACTTATTTACTCTATTACTCTAATTCCCTTTAATATTTATTATTGATAAATAACCAATTATTCTGATTAATACATATTTACTCCTTAAGGTAATTTATCCATTCTAGAATAACTCACACAACTACCATTTTATATATATATAATTTATACATATACATTTATCTACAACACATCATAACTATATATATATATATATATATATATATATATATATATATATATATATATATATATATATATATATATATATATATATATATATATATATATATATATATATATACTTGAATAATAATCAAATATATTAACAAACATATTTATCAACACTACAAATTCATATTACTACCTTATCATAATTATACAAAACATACAAGAATCTCCAAATCAAGACAAATTATAAATCATACACATCCTCGGTCCAAGATAGTGGAAGTCTAAAAGGACACCAAGGAACTAGAAAAGGTCAACCCAAGTCAATAAGGCAACTTGAAAGTAATCCAAAAATCATGTCAAACATGAACCAACATAAAATGCCATATTAGAACATAATATCAATAACAAGGATCATAATTATGCTCAAATGGGTGAAGTGGATCAACTAAACAAGAACACCAATCTTCCAAGTCAGATAATGGCAAAGAGGAGACACATGCAAGGGCCTTGGTACTATCTCCACAACAACAACCATTGAGGATTTGAGGGAACACTCAGACCTATGGAGCCAAGTGAAGTTGATGCCTAGTATCTGCAAGCCTACATCACAAAGAGAGTATACATGTGTGTGTGTGTGTGTGTGTGTGTGTGTGTAAAGAAGACAGTACAAATAGATGACAGGATTAAAAACATCATGTGTACCTCACCAAGTGAGTAACTATAACTTCAACCCTAGTCATACAACAAATCATAAATACAAGCACATATGAAAGCATCGAGTATACAAGACATTATGAATCAAATGTAGAGTAAAGGTTAGATCAATTCAATCACATGATTAGCGTCAGTCTCATAATCAAAATCCATAACCAAAGAGATAATTATAATTATGTACATAAACATGGAAGAACAATAATCATGTAAGCCTAAATCATATCAACATCTAAAGCTATCAAAGTAAAACATAAATATAAAATCCATCAATGATAACAATATCGTGATAATGTCCTATCACATATGCACAAAAGGGTCATCCTACAAGGGTATAGGTAGAGGTTTGTATTCCTCCAACACAAAGATGAGTCCTCTCTATCTGAGGTGATTATCGAATGATAAATCCTTAACCCACTTAAGATAAGCTTATCCGCTTGAGATTCATTGTAGTTAAGGAGCGTATTATGTCAGTAGATTGTCAATCATACCACCTAGCTAGTGAATGGTTATCGCCAATTGCATGTAGGCAAGGGATACCCACATTGATTTATGAATTGATCTAATTTTTCCAGGTGCATATGTCCTAGGGGCTAACTACGTGTCAGAGATGGATGTCCTCATTGCTTAGCTATCTGATGGACTATAAGGAAGAGAATTTATAATGAAGAATAGATAGGTGATAATTTGACCAACCTCATTATATGATTCTGAGCATAGCTTGATGTGGGAATGGTATACTTGACCCTTTTGGGGTTAAGGACTGGCCCATGGTGTAGTACAGGTTGTATTAGTTGTCTTCTCAAGTATCTACTATTGCAAAAAATAGGAAAAGGAATGTGACCCATGGTGTAGTGTGCAATGCACTAAAATTCTCTCTCCAGCATGCACCATGGATGGGGGTATGGTTAGCCATTGTATATGAACCATTCATTGTTGTCTTATGATTCATGTGTAAGAAATTCATTATCGTGTTTGGGATGTATGTTGAAGCTACTCACTATATATGTGATGTATGGCAAGCTAGTCAACTTGCGAACTTGTCATGTGTATGAGCTACTCTTTTGTACATGTGACATATGCTCAAGATAACCACTATGTGTGCGGTTTTTGGTATGACCCTTATGCGTATGTATAAGCTAGTAAAACTAATGATTAATAATGATGGGTATGGATCTATCACCTAATGACAATTAGTATCTCATATTGTGATGGGACCAAGTTCATAGAAATCTCTTAATTAATAGTCAATATTAAAGAGAGATCAAATATCTCATCAAGAGGAGAAAGAAACTCCCTCTCATTGCAAACTACAAAGCCTCTGATTTCTCACAAGAGAATACATAGGCAAGGTCATCAAGAGATAACCCCCGATAAATTTGTGTCTAGGGATGACCCTAATTATGAAAGCCAAACACTATAAAGTGTAAGCATATGGTGTGATATCAAGATATGGCCACCATGATGAATAGAGAAGTTTAAAATCACCACTTCTAAGTTAACGCTAGATGATTGGTTGATTAAGTTAATGATTAACATTAAGTACAAAAAATTGGTGGCAATTGAAGGAAGTTCTTACATTTAACTACTCTCATGTGATAGGGCAGACTTTTAAAAAAACACTTTGCACTTCATTATTTTAGTGCCAAAAAAAATTTCGCAAATTTTCCAAATTTTCAAACCTTTCATAATACCTCCTAGTCTTCTCCTTCGATGCCATCCTTAAGCAGCCAACAATAATTTCTCCTTTCAAATGCTAAATCTCCTCTTTAACAGCCATGATTTCTCATAAATAGGTGACACAAATATTTCTCTGTAAACCCTTAATCTAATCCTTAGGTGGCTACAACTCCTTGGGTTATTTCTTTACTTTCATAGACTTTGATTCTCTTCTTTAAAAATCTTCCATCCAAAATCCTTGGGCAGTTATCCTTCAATCTACAATATTCTTCCAAATTAGTGTCGTCTTTAGCAGCACCTTCAGTTTCCTTCAACGGTGATTTCCTTTCTTTGGGCAGCAACTTTAGCAAACCTTTAACCTCCAACAATTTCTAGTGATTTGATTTTAGCGGAGAGAGCAATATAATCTCATTCATAACAAATGGTAGTAGCATCCTATGCCTATGAGCTCCACCTAAAATGGTAGCCTAGATGATATATGCAACAATCTAGACTCTTGTTAACAACACTGATTGATTTCTTCTTGTCTGCAGCGGTCTTAAAATTGGTGGCCTTAATAAAAACCATTTGCTTCTCTCCTTTCATTACCAAATTTTTTGGCTTTAGACTTACTACTTTCCAACATCTCTTTGACTCTAAATTGATCCTCACAACAAAAATCATTTATCAACTCCTCTCTGATTTCTCCAAGCAATGATCTCAACTCTCAAAAACACTTTCACACCCAAGATCTTCAACATCTGCTCTAATACCATTCTAAAGGGGTGGATGGATTGGATCAACACCACATTGACATAAAAACAAATACACATAAATTTATAATACAAAAATAATGCACCATATTCTACATTGATCCACCTTGATTCAAAACCATTACATAATGTGTCTCTCTTTTATTGAGGTCTTTTAAATACATAAAGAAATATCTAAAAACATATAATCTTAGCTGGAAAAAAAATTAGTTTTTTAGAAAATTGTAAAGATAGAACCTTCGGCACAAAGGTCACATCAGCAATTTACAATAAAGAGAAAGGAGTCGGTCAACAAGTCAAAGGTCAAATGCATAAGTCGACATAATACCAATAGATTCTCTATAATATACGAATAAAAGAAGTACAACTACGACCATAACTATTAAAATGATAAAGCATACCTATGTCTAAAGATATGCGAACATGTCGACCATCTGTTGAATGTGGTAATGGAGTCACAATAAGAGATTTCCCATCAAGTACAAGCAAGTACAAACTATCAAGTCAAAGTAACAACCTAAGAGGTTTTCGACCAACTATCGAATCACATCATTAAAAGATAAAAATTAGATCAAATACGTATTTCCATTTCAATGACAAAAGTAAACAACAAAATTACCAAATACCACCATGTCGAATAAAAAGAAGCATATAGCACTGTAAAGAAAAGTCCTTCTTGAAGGAAGCTTCAAAAACCTGTTCACAAAAGTCAACTAGGGCGAGAATATTGTAAGAGTGCATTTCCACCCTACCACAAAGCAGTAACACTTCCCCAGAATCTTTCCTAACATGAAAGATACCCAGCCCAGCTCGAGGAAGACTAACCACATAAAACCAAAGGTAGTAATGGAAATGTGATATATAATACATCTGCATTCCAATACTAATACTACAACATCATGAGCACACTAAAAACATATATCATAAAATGAAGACAATAACAAATACCCACACTTGATGATCATTTTGAGGTCTTGATTTCATCTCAATAACATTTTATTCATTTCATGATTTTAGTTAAATCATGGAGAAACACAAACAACATTTATGCATGTACCACAACATAGGCAAACATAATCCATGCATTTCAATTCTAAGTGCTTTTCACACACATTAACATGTAGAATCAAGGATACAATCAACACACATAAGTAGATAACAACAAACTCTAGTTGTCTAACTAGCGTCCTTCTCTAGATTTGAATTTCATCTCTTTCCAAGAGCAACTTTAGTAAACATTATTCATTGCCATTTAACTATGACCAATTATATAAGCATTAAACAAACTTAGATAACATTAAGTTTTCACACAAGGAATTGTATTAAATTGAAGTGTTATAATGTGAATAAAGATTAAGGCCAAGTCTCGAATATCACAAGTCATAGTCAATGAAGCCCTTTATAAACATTAAGTTTCTAGAACTCCTTTGATGTATTATGTTTTAATTGAATTTCTCTACTTCTCAAATATACTTGCCATATTTCAAGAAGTTTCCTAAGTTCTATTTGGATGCATAAGAAAAGTAAATGGATCTATTTGATCCTCACAAAAATGGAAAATGTCAATGCCACAGTTCTTAACTATGAGTATTCTCATACAACTTACAACGTCCAATACTCATCATATATTTTTCTTCCAATATATTACTCATGTCTAGTTATCTCAAATTCCTTTGTACCTAATCTGGTGCTATTCAGTGACAAAGACTGATTTAACAGCAATAATAACTTCTCATGCTGAAAATAAAATCTAGGTAAGTACTACAAGAGGCATCAATAATAAGAAAGAAAGAATTGTTAAAAAAAAAATAGAACTCCTTTATTTTGAGAGCAATAATGCCCATTTTGGGGCCTACTTGCAGTCCTTATTGACTGCACAGTGTGGTATTTATTATATGGTTTCATGTATTTAATTTTATAGTTGATAGTTGCAGATATTCAATATTGTAGTTGCATTATTGGTGAATATGGTTGAATCCCATAATTTCACCTCCCCTTTTGATTTTCTATATAATGGCTACCCTGCTTCTCTATTCTCAAGGCAATTTGGGGCTTTTATTTGTATGCTTGTTTTGTGTTCAGCAGATCGCTATTTCTTGATTCATTTGCCTTCATCTGGTATCAGAGCTAATTTGAAAGGAAAAAAAATTATTTCATTGCAAAGAAGAAATCAAAGAGCAAGTTAAAGATTGAAAGAGATCTCAGCCAGCCATTCCTATTGTTATTTGTATGGTGTTTTTTTCTTTGTTGCTATTGTATGTATTTTTTTTTTACTTGAAAGGTCAGATACTCAACGCAGAGGTGTTTGCATCTTGGCACAGGGTTGTGTGCTCACGGAGAAAGAAAAAAGAAATTTTTTAATCTTTTTAACATAAGACTATATTTGCAGCTTGGCAGAGGGTTGTGCACTCACGGAGAGGGTAAAAAGAAATATTTTAATCTTTTTAACATAAGACTTCTTTATCAAAGCATTGACTCTAGGTTATAAAGTTTTAAAGTATTTTCAAACCTAGTTTATTTAAAGGAGATCTTATATAGAGTTTTTTTTATGGTGATATTTTCAAATCTCTTTTATATTATAACAACAAAGTGATATATTGGATATTTGGAATTTATTTAAAAAGGATTATCAAAAAAAATTGTAAGAGATATATATCCTTTCTTGTAACTAAGTACATTTTTGGTTGAAACCGACACTTATTTCTCAAAAATATTTTAATAAAAAAATATCATTTTGTGTGTCCCATTTGAAGGGACAAGGAGAGTATTCATTTGCAAATCTCTCCTAGACTATGTTGAGCATTTGGGTCATTGTGCACATTTTTATGGCAAATATGGCAAGAAATGTAATGTCTAATGTGTTGATTCATGTCTTTGAAGGAGACAATTTTACATATTGGTGCACTAGAATGCAAACTCTACTCAAATCTAAGGATTTGTTGGAAATTGTTCAAAATGGCTATGTTGAGATAGCAGATGTAAATGAATTAACTAACCAAAAAAAAAGGGAATACAAAGCAAATGTAAAGAAAGATAATGAAGCTTTATTCTTAATTTAGGGTGCAATCACTCAAGCTATTTTTCCCAGGATAAGTGGTGCTCTTCATTCTAAGCAAGTATGGAAAATATTAAGTAATGCATATCAAGGTGCACAAACTGCTAAATTGCAAACAATGAGAAAGAACTTTGAAAATGTAAAGATGACAAGTAATGAATCTATCAATGAATTTCTAACAAAGGTAGAAGGCCTAGTGAGTCAAATGAAAATACTAGGGGAAGATGTAGATGACAAGCATGTCATTGAAAAGATTTTAAGATGCTTGATTCCAAAATTTGAAGGTGTGGTCTCTACAATTGAGATATCCAAGGATCTCTCAAGTATGCAAATTGATGAATTAAGTAAAATTTTGTTAACTGCTGAAGAAAGAATGAAAAGTAATGAAGAAATATTAGAGGAAGCATTTTCCTCTAAAGCCAATATAAGAGGAAAAAGAAACACATTCTTTAAGAGTCATAATAAACATGACGATAACAATAAGAATGAATACAAAGGTGAATCTAGCAATTCCAGAGGAAGAGAAAATTATTTCAGAGGAAGAAGTAGCAACTTCAGAGGAGCTGGAAGAGGAAGAGGTAGAAATAATGGGGGAGATAATAGTAAAAGGAATGTCCAATACTTTCATTGCAATAAGTTTGGACATTATGCTTCAGAATGTTGGAGTAAACAAGGTGAAACAAAAAAAAGAGGTGCTCATAGCACTATTGAAGATAAGAAAAATTCGTTCATTCTTGCTTCAATACAAATGTCAATGAAAATAATGTGTGGTATATAGACTCTGGAAGTTCTTCACATATGACATCTAATGAGAATCTATTTGTCAACTTGGATCAAAAGCAACAAAGTACTGTATTACTAGGAGATAATAATTCACATGGAAGCAAAGGTAAGGGTACCATTGCAGTTACAACAGAATATGGTGAAGTGAAGCATATCAATGAAACATTATTGGTTTCAACACTCAAAAAAACTTTGTTGTCTGTTTGACAAATGTTAGAGCAAAATTATCAAGTAACTTTTGATAAAAATGAGTGCATAATAAGAGATAAATTAAAAAGGAATGCAGTTGTTGCATGAGCACAAATGACAGGGGATAGGATGTTTCCTCTTTATTTTACTCATGGGAACCAAGCACTAAGGTATAGTGAAATGAGTGAAAGTAAGATTTGGCACAAGAGCTATGGTCACCTCAGTTTTAATGGGTTAATTTTACTCAAAAGATTAAAAATGGTTGAAGGTCTACCATCAATTGAAGACACAAAAGAGGTGTGTGTAAAGTGCATTGTTGGAAAACAACATAGGATACAATTCCTGTTGGTAAATCCAACAGAGCTGAACAACATCTTGAGATAATCCATACAGATTTGTGTGGTCCTATGTGTAATACCCAAAAATGGGCTATAAGTTCATTAACCTCTTATATCATCAAATCGAATGAAATCGACATCAAAGTCCTAACCTAAGGCACATCTGAACATTATCGAATCCTAATTGATTATCTCAAATTCTGCATCAGGGAATATTCCTAGTAATATTCCTATTTATCATAATTATCTTTAAGTTTATGATTATTTGGCGATAAATCGCATTTATCCTAAAGTTTGATTAATTGAATATTCTTCATATTTAATTAATTAGATTTAATTTTTCCACTTAATTATTTAATTATATTTATTCCTAAGTATTATTATTTAATTTGACAATAAATCAAAATTCCTATTATTAATTGATTAATTTCTTGTTTAATTAATTAAAGAAAGTTGTCATTTTTAATAATATTATTTTTTGAATAAAAGTTTGATTTAAATTATTGATTAACCCATAAATCAATTATTTATTTTCAAAATCAGTTAAGTTGAGAATAAATCATTTTTATTATTTATTTAATTTATGAATTACATGTGCACAATCAAAAAAGCAGTTAACTCCAAATCAAAAAATCAATGCAAGTTGTTGACTTTTTGAACTCAACATCATTTCTGAGTTTTAAAGTTGATCTAAACTTCTAATTCGAGTTAAAAAGTTGTTTTTGCATGATTTGCATGTTTTTGTGAATTAAATTATCTTAATTATCAGATAACTCAAAAATCAAGCTGAGTTAATCTGAGTGATTTATGGCTTTCTTCCATGCACATCCAAAGCCCTGGATTTTTATAAAACCAAGGCTCAGCTCTTCATAATTCATCTCATAATTGTGCAAACTTATGCTGGAGAATCGACATCTGAAGGATCAAAGCTTATTGCGAATCAACATTGTTGTGAGATCACTTTTGTTTTCATATTATTGTTAGATCAATTCATAGCATATCATTTTTTTTACATATCATAGATTTCATATCATTGCATAGAAAATATCAAAAATATAGATTAATTGCATTCATATTTCATATCATTTTTGCATTCAAATCCTTCGTTTAGGTGTCATCTAGGTCACTGATCTCGATAACAATCTGAGAACATTAATCTCGCACCTACTAGAAGGCAATAAATCGCTTGGTTAGATAGCTTTCAATTTTGTACGATTTCGATTATAGCTAACCTCTAATGTTTTATTGAAGTGTTGTGTTTACAGATCAGGTACAATTTTCACACACACACTATGGAAACACCTTCTTTGAACAAATCCAAGTATTTTCTAACCTTCATTGATGATTACTCAAGAAAAACTTAGGTATATTGTTTGGATTCAAAATCAGACGTATTTGAAAAGTTGTAGAGTTCAAAAACTTGGTTGAAAAACAAAGTGGTAAGTATATCAAAGTGATAAGGTCAGACAATGGAGGTGAGTACAAGTCAAATCAATTTATTATTTTTTGTAAAAATCATGGAATCAAAAGAGATTTCACTACTTCCTACACTCCACAACAAAATGGAGTTGTTGAAAGGAAGAATAGGACAATTGTTGAAATGGCAAGAAGTATGTTGAAAGACAAAAATTTGGATAAAATTTTTTGGGCAGAAGCAGTATACACAATAGTGTATCTTCTCAATAGAAGTCCTACAAAAGAGGTTAAAGGGATGACTCCTGAACAAGCATGGTCTGGAGTAAACCCAAGTGTTGATCACTTGAGAGTATTTGGGTGTGTTGCTTATGCACACATACCAAAATAAAAAAAGGTCTAAGTTAGATTACAAAGGCCTTAAATGCATTTTTATTGGCTATGGAACTAAAAATAAAGCATATAGGTTGTACGATCTAGTAACAAAAAAGCTTGTGATAAGCAGAGATGTGGTATTCAATGAACTAGCAAAATATACCAAAGAAAATGAAACAAAAGGAAAAGAGATAGTAATTGATGATATTGAAGAGGATGAAGAAGATGTACCTAAATCATCTAGTGCAGGAGAAAGAAAATATCAAAAATATAAAAGGACAGAAAAGAATCATCCATCAACTCTTATGTTGGATTCAAATTTTGAAAAGATGACAACAAGGTCACAAGCAAAAGTTAATTTTGCTTTGATGACTCAAATCATGGAAAATAATGAGCCACAAACATTTGAACAAGCTCAAGAAAATGAAGAGTGGATTGAAGCAATGAATAGTGAAATAGACACAATTGAAAGGAATAACACATGGGATTTGGTTCAATTATCTCCTGGTAAGGAAGTTATTGGTACAAGATGGGTGTACAAAACAAAGTATAAATATGATGGAAGCATTGATAAGCATAAGACTAGATTGGTAGCCAAAGGGTACACTCAATAGGAAGGTATTGATTATACTGAGACATTTGCACCTGTAGCACAGATGGATACTATCAAATTGGTTTTGGCATTAGCAACTCAGCAGAGTTGGATAGTAAATCAAATGGATGTGAAGAGTGCTTTCTTGAATGGATATATTGATGAGGAAGTGTATTTTTCACAACCTAAAGGTTTTGAAATACTTTCTAAAGAACATTATGTTTGCAAATTAAAGAAGGCCTTGTATGGTCTCAAACAAGCACCAAGAGCATGGTATTCAAGAATAGACTCATACTTACAGCAAAAAGGTTTTTCACAAAGTCAATCAGATCCAAATCTCTATATCAGAAGCTCAACTAAGGATATCTTTATCTTAGTTCTCTATGTTGATGATCTTATCTACATAGGGAATAATCCAACTTTATTTGTAAAGTTTAGAGCAGCCATGATTACTGAGTCAAGAAACAGTGATCTGTTAATCACAAAACAAGCAAATGAATCAAGAAATAGTGATATGTTGATCACAAAACAAGCACCAAGAGCATGGTATTCAAGAATAGACTCATACTTACAACAGAAAGGTTTTTCACAAAGTCAATTAGATCCAAATCTCTATATTAGAAGCTCAACTAAGGATATCTTTATCTTAGTTCTCTATGTTGATGATCTTATCTACACAAGGAATAATCCAACTTTATTTGCAGAGTTTAGAGCAGCCATGATTACTGAGTTTGAAATGACAGATTTGGGACAAACGCACTACTTTCTTGGTATAGAAGTATGGTAAAACAAGGATGAAATATTTATGTCTCAGAAAAAATATGCTTCAGATATCCTCCAAAAATTTTAGATACAGAGTTGCAAACCAGTTGCAACACCTATTGAAGTTGGACTTAAATTATCTGCTTTAGATGTGTCAAATCTAGTGAATCCTACTCTATATAGACAGTTGATTGGAAGCTTGATCTACTTAACTACTACTCGTCCAGATATCACATTTGTAGTGAGTTTGGTCTCTAGGTTCATGTCAGAGCCTAAGGAAACACATTGGAATGTAGCTAAAAGGATTCTCAGGTATGTCAAAGGGACATTGAGCTATGGTCTCAAATTTTAGCATTCAAAGGATAGCAGATTGGTTAGCTATACAGATTCAGATTGGGTAGGTTCTTCTGATGATTGGAAGTCTACTTCTGGTTACGCTTTTAGCCTTGGTTCTATGGTATTCTCTTGGAAGTCCAAGAAACAACCAATAGTATCACTTTCCACAGCAGAGGTAGAATACAAAGCTGCAACATCGGCAGCTTGTCAAATTGTATGGTTGAGAAGACTACTAGAAGACTTACACCACATTCAAAGTGAACCTACCTTGTTGTATTGTGACAACAGGAGTGCTATACAAATGACAAAGAATCTAGTATTTCATAGTAGAACCAAATACATTGAGATGCAACATCACTATATCAGGGAATTGGTTCAACAAGGTTTGATCAAAATTGTGTACTGCAGTACAGAAGATCATATTGTTGATATCTTCACAAAGGCTCTAACTCGTGAAAGGTTCCAGAAGCTAAGGGGTCTACTTCATGTTCTTTCCAATGGTCATTATGGGGGAGAATGATAGCAATAATGCCCATTTTGGGGCCTACCTGCAGTCCTTATTAACTGCACAGTGTGGTATTTATTATATGGTTGCATGTATTTAATTTTATAGTTGATAGTTGCAGATATTCAATGTTGTAGTTGTATTATTGGTGAATATGGTTGAATCCCATAATTTCACCTCCCCTTTTGATTTTCTATATAATGGCTGCCCTACCTCTCTATTCTCAAGGCAATTTGGGGCTTTTATTTGTATGCTTGTTTTGTGATCAACAGATCATTGTTTCTTGATTTATTTTCCTTCATATTTGAGACACTCAGATACATATTGAAGAAGGATGCAAAAGAGCAATGTCGTGTAGAGGTTATAAGGCTATATATGGCAGTACCAAGAAAGGGAATGTCCTGACTCTCTCAGACAAACATCTTACTACATAAATTCCCTGATGGGAATGTGTCATGATGGGTTCCTATAAGGTATACAAAATGAGATGACAATTACATAATACACTCCTAGTGTAGCATGATATCACTTTGCAAAATTTAACCATACAGAAACAATGCAATACAATGAAAGAATCTCAGATAAAACATAAACAACTTGCACTAAAAAGAATAACTATAAGGAAAATGAGCAGTTAAACCAAATTGGTACTAATAGGCCACATCAAGAAGATGTAGGCAATGATCAATTACCAAATCAAAGCCAATATCACAGATAGTTTTCATTATTTCTTACGAAGCTATATAAAACAGTTGCACATAGAGTTATCAATACTAGTCCTCCATGCAATAGAACAAATCGCATAAATCAAAAAGTACAACTGTAGAGATTATGTCAAATTAAATTTTGAAGAGAAGAATAAGATGAAACATTCACATACCTCCAGTCCCAAAAGCACAATTTTCCAGAGTGATGCACCCGCCCAACAATACCAGCGTCCAATATCCCTGAACACATAATCCAAGGCTCATTTGATCTCCGCTTGGAAATAATGGTCAAGGGAAAGCTGGAATTAACCTGGAATAGGAAAATGGGAATAGGAAAATTGGCATAAATTAATTCCAATTTTGGTCCAAAATGAGAATTAATCAGATTCCAGGTTTTTTTAGGAATCAGATTAATTCTCATTTTGAACCAAAATTGAAATTAACTTATGCCAATTTTCCTATTCCCGTTTTCTTATTCCAGATTAATTCCAACAACCAAATGAACTAGCCTCAACATTACCAACAGTACTCAGACGTTCATAGATATCCATTGGATACATGCATGGTGCATGGTCTCGGAACTTAGAAAGAAGGTTGGTCAGAAATTCTAGATATTTCTTTGTCTCCGCCGTGCAGGAAGACACATGTTGTAGATGCTGGCGAGCCTAGAAAAGAGCCATCCTTGGATTGCAAGTCAAGAATAATTCTCCAATCCACTAAATCTTGCACACCCTCTAAATAGTACAATACACCAGTGGGGATGGTATGGAAGCATTCCAAATAAATCTGTTTCATTTTCAGGTCCCTCCTTCCACTGATTTCTTTGAAAAGAGTTATGTCAACGTCCAGGCTGAGGCTTTTGGCCTCATTAAGCATTGGAGGAAACACCATCTCAAATACTTTGGACGTTCTGTTAGCCTGAATTTCCTCCATCATTTGTTTTGCGCGTCCTAATGAAATCGAGACCTCTGTGCACATGAGTCTTTCCAGCATCCCAAATAGTGAGTGAGATGACGCAGGCAAGAGTGTTAAGGATTCTATCGCTTGCAAGGAAGACGCTTTCCCCTCCCATGAACCATCTCTCAACTGGTTATCCATTATCCATTTTTGCATCCCTTTCCAAAATGCAAGTGAACATGCCATAATTTCCCTCAATCCCCGTGCCAAATTCAAAATGAACTCCCTCTGTCTCCTTAACTCCCAGTCTTCCCATTAATTACAGGCCATTCTCTCTCTCCACTCCTTACCCTTCATCTCCACGTCTCCCTCTACTTAAACTGATCCTAAACTTCTGCATGCACTACTTTTAATTCCCTATTACACGCCTACCTGCCCATCCAAACTATCTGTGCATCCCCAAAATCAGGTATAACAAAATAAAAACATCGAAGACTCTACTAGTTAAACTAATTTCTCCTAAATTCAAGGAACAGTTTCCTTGACTACAAAAAAAAAATGTGGGTTGTGACAAAAATTCTATAAAAAAGGACAATAAAATAATATTAGTTATCTAATCCCTAGATCTCTAGAATATTCTAACCTTAACATTTTAATTTTTACATCATCAGAGTGGAGAAATTACATATCCTAATAAATAGCTCCAAATTTGTGAAATTTGTGTAATAGACAAATTTGTAAAATCAAATTCAACATTTGGGAGGAAATTATACAAATATATATTGTCTGATGTTCCTCATTGTGAATCAAGATTCGTAAGCTTTTTGTCTGCATTAGAGATCGCATTATTCTGTTATAGCGATCCATTACTGGCACACGATCCAACCTTAATGATCTGTACTGGGCGTATTATTTATGTCTTATTTCTTAAGCACCTGTAGAGGAAATAAGATTACAGATTTATTATATTTGTGCAAATATTGGCAGAATATATGTATCAACTCTTAAATTATTTGTGGGTCTCGCTACTGATGAAGTATTTCTGCAAAAAAAACATTATGTCAATAGTTAAGGCTTGAGCAATTTATTATCAACATTTACAAGTGTTGTTTTTATTACTGGGTCTCGAAAATAATACTGATCGCAAAAAAAAAAAAAACATTTGAAAGATTATAATCTGTGGAGTAAGGAAAGGATTTGATTTAAGGCGATTAGTACCTCACCGCTGAAGTGGAAAGACAATATATCTGGACTATAATTTGGAGGGGGGGGCATTAGAGGGCACGACACAAAGATTCAAACATCCTTGGTTTGAATACCACCTTCAGTTGGACATTATAGGGAGGATTATTGATCGCTGTTGGTGTTCATTCTTCAGTTTTGGCGTATAACCATCAAAGCTAACTCTTCATCATCAAAACGTTGAAGGAGTTGATAGTCAAATCATATTGCAGAGACAAGTTTTGGGAAAAGCCATCAGGGACATTACATCAAATCGTTATTTTTCATGCATTGTTAATGGTGTTTCATGCATCCCTCCTCAACTATTTGGGAAGTAGAAATTGACAACTTATTGTTATCAACAATAACACCTTTCATGCTTGTTGCATTGGAAATTGATTTTCCTTTTTTAAACATTTTTTCTCCTTTCACTACCATTTTTTAAGTGGTTAGTGCTTTCCATATTCGGTGTTTCAAATTTGTGCAAATGTTCATCTTCAATTGGAAAATTGTTCTTCGTATTAAATGTATCGCTTGTATCAAAGGAGTCAATAGTGATATTTTTAGGATTGATGGATCAATCTTTACTGAATGTGGTCTCTATTGAAGCATAAAGTTCAACAATGAATTTCATAGGAAGTTTTTTTTCAATCCTCTTTCAACTAGTCATATTCTGGTAACTATCATTCCTAGATGGAATAATATGTTTAAAGTCTCTAATTCTTTTTAAATTGGGTACATCGATTTGTTGTGTGAAAAACACGATGAACAAAGTATTATTTTTTAACAATTTTTTCACTTTTCAGTGGATATAATCTTCTTCTCATTGTACCACCACTTGATTGTGTTTCTCCTAATTCATTTAATTTTTCAATTAAAACTCTTGTGTTTGCAATACTCCAAAGAACTCTACTTTTTTCTTAAGAAGGTATATGATACTATTTTTTTGACTTCTACTTCACTAGTTGGAACTACCTTTTTAGTGACCACTTCATTTTTCATTTGTGTACTAGGAACAAACTCTTGATAAATATCATCATTAGAGGAGAACAAATTTTCAGCTATGCCATCTTTTGAGAGTATAGAGATGAAGTTTGAAAAACTATGTTGAGAAATTCGATGGTATGTAGTGTTATCCATAGAAGATAAAGCATTACTACTATAAAACAACCAAATTGACAATATTGAACCACTTGAAGATTTAAAACAAAAATAATAATGAGTAGCAAAGAAATTAAAAAATAACCGTACGAAAATAATCAAAGATCTACATACAAGCTCCAATACCAAACTATACCTACCATATCTTAGAAATGTATCTCTTTAAAGTTTTACTTCATACAAAAGAGGCTTTGTATTGACATGGAAAACAATAGATGCCAACTATAATACTAAAACATGACTAGATGACATGGATAATATCCTAGGCCCTTATATATAGAACCCTTCATCCCAACCCTAAACAACATAGCTATATGGCAGTGTTCATCCAAACTACAACAACAAAGCTACATCCATTTTTTATAAAATCTTGTGTTTATTTCAGCTTAAGCCTTAGTTTCTTTTCCAACTTCTGGTGCTCTTTTCTATCCTACTCTTATTTCTTTATAGCTAGCTATATACATTCGAATCACACTAACTTATTGTACTTGCGTGTAGACATTAATGTAATTTTTTTCCTCTCTTTATCTGAAAAATACAAAATGGATGTAGACATTGATGTAGTTATTTTCTTCCTTTATCTAAGAAAAAAATGGAGATGCTAATGTCCAATAACCTTGTACTTAGACCAATATGTTGTAAAGATCATTGAAAAATAAAATAATGCTACTATATAAGTCAAATTTATGGGAAAAGATGTTGCTAAAGTTTCCTCTGCCACTCATGAATATCCCCTGTTGGAGAAAATAAACTATGAACTCTAACGTTCTAATAAGAAGGGGTTAGCATTTGGGCTCTCGACATCACATAATCATAAAATCATACCATTTAGAGTAAAAAAATGTACATTATAATGATGTGATCCAGGTCAACACTCTCTTTTTACAATCAGGTTTCCCATATTCAGTTTTAGATACCTCTTTGAAGTTTCCATTAGCAATAGAAATTAATTAAATAACTTGATGTACTTTTGAGTGCCACTGAAACTACTTTGGTGCATTTTGGATGCAACTGCAAAAAGTATTGGTTGAAAGAGCTAACACATTTTGAATGTTTCCTTCTTTCAAGTATAAATGGCCAACCTCATTTAGCTAAGCTACCAACATCTTAGGGAAAATAATTCAACTACACTTGTTAGGACTTGCTCCCTTCCTTGTCAATTCTTTCTAATAGGTAAGGCTTTTTAATTTTCCTAGAATAAATATTTACAATTGAGGATCATGCTACTTAGATTGCTCTAGTAAAGCCATGCTATAATGTACATCAACACAACATACATAACTTACATAGCTTTACAATTTTCTCACATCCCTTCCGACTATAGAACTTTATTGTGCTTTAATTAATGCCCTAGATGGTATATGGTATTATAAAAAATGTTTTTGTTTAAATTGATGCCCTAGAGGGTATCTTATATTACAAACAATGTTTTTTGTTTAAACTAATGCCCTAGATAGTTTCTAGTATTATAAACAGTGGTTTTGTTTAAATTCCCTAGATGGTATCTGGCATTATAAATAATGATTTTTTCTTAAATTTATTCCCTAGATGGTGTTGGTTTCACAAACAATGGTTTTTGACTAAATTGATGCCTTAGGTGGTAAATGGTTTTCATTTCATGCTTATTACATAATAGTAGTTTGGATATTTTAAAGGGAATGATGTAATGATTATTTTCTTATCTTGAGTTATGAAATTTCATTATTGCATATATAATTGTTTTGATAACAAAGATCGTGGACTGACTACCTCCTATTGACAAGTGGTTGCAGGAATTGCTCGTCCTTCAAGGAAAAGGGGGGAGAAAGTATCACCAAGAAAGGGGGGTGCAAACATAGTTATGAACTGAAGCTACTTGGATTCCAGAACTGGTAAGAACAGAGAAGGTCATGGTTAAATGCAAACCTAAGATACAAGTCTGGACCAAGTCTTAGTTGGTCTTTTGATGTCACTTAGTCAATTTGACAAAAACTAGTTTAAATAGGATCCTTTTCCTTATACATGGTGTAATTATCTAGTTTTGGTCTAGTAAACTATAAGCCCCCTTTATGGAAAATTAAATTAAAATATTAGACCATTTCTTTGTATCAAATCAATTATGTTTAGTTAATTAATCATTTATTTTATTATATCCTAAAGTTAAACCACTTTATTCTATGTTTATTTAATTAAAATAACATGCCCCCTTTTAATTAAATAATAAAATCACTTTATCCTTGTAGGATTTGAGGAATACAAATCCACAAAAACTGAAGATCACCTGCATACAAAGACCTGTTACAAGGAAGTAGAGACAAGAAGAGGGCAAGGGTTTGACTCAAAAATATGAAAAAGAAAATATCCTCAATTAATGAATGAATTAAACATGTACAATGGATCATCCTTATACATGAGATCAAAAGCCTTGAAAGGAAAACCCTAGTGCATGTAATAATTAGTTAAATTATTACAAGACTAATGCATGCAAGTTTATATTTAAAACAACAAGTGCATGAGTTTAAAACAACTCATGCATGTGTGTTTAAATATAAACAACTAAAGAAAAAGAGTTGACATCTTAAGAAGGGAGTAAAGTTAATTAACATAATTAATACTTTACTCTAACACCCCCCCCTTAAGATGAGCAACAATGAAGCTACAAACAATGAAAGAAGAAAGTAAAGGAAACTACAGTGCTAAAAGCATAAAAATGGGTCCTGACAACATGCCCTGATGAGGTACCCAGCACAACCAAATCTCTATAAAATGGAGAAATAGAGAAAACCCAGTGGGAAAAAAACCCTTCTCCAAAAAGAGATAAAAAAATATAGAAAAGGAAATTGCTCAAGAGACTCTCTCAAAACCATAAGTACAACCAGCCCCCCCATGAGAGAGGGATGAGACACCAAATCCCCCCTAGAATAATAGAACCCCTGTGGAAATGATTGAACCAATGGAACTCCAATGCAAAAGAAATAAAGGCACAGAACAAGGAAACCCCTGAATGAGAGGTCAAACTGGAAGGCCTAACTGATGTTCAAATAAGAAAACATGAGGATCCTAAAAGGGAATCCCCAATGTAGGTGGTGTGACAGGTGTGCTGACACTATCATCAAAGAGGAGATGAACATCCTCTATATAATCCTCAACAAGTGCACCTGGTGGCTCGATGAATGGAGTTGGAGGGTCAAGTAGTGTTGAAGAAGAATCCTACTAAAGAGAAAAGACCTCAACGGGATGTGGTGTGGCAGTCATAGTAGTGATCTCAAGAACAATACAAAATTTCAAGCGACCTGACTGCACCACATGAGGCTCTCACAAAAGAGGAGAGATGTGCTCCGACAATGGAGATGGTGGACCAAAGTGTGAGAAGGTGTAGAGACAGTTGGAATGATCAAATGTCCATGTAGCAATAATGCCTCCTATCACACTATCCTAAATGAAGACTGAATCTGTAGTGAACTCAACTGTCTTCCCTGATCCACTGTGTGTAATCTGATAAATCGAGAGAAGGTTTATAGATAGAGATGGAACATACAATACATCATTGAATGTGCCATCCTGAATACCTACTGAACCTTTCCCATAGACTGTCAATAGAGTGTTATTCCCCATGAGAATATGAGGAATGGGAGAAGCCTCAATAGTAGAGAAGACCCCTTGAGAAGATGTCATATGGTGAGAAGCACCTGAATCCAGTATCCAAGGGACCTGTGAAGGGGATGCAATGGATGCCTATAATGCATGACCCTATCCAAAATATTTTCCAGATGTTGAAGATGTGGAGGAAGACTGAAAAGCAGACCCCTATGAGGTAGAAGAGGATGGAGAGGAAACAGTGCTCTTCTAAAGAAGAGCTTGCAAATCTACATTCTCTTCATCAAATCTCTTCTAAAAATAATGTGACTCATCATGAGGTCCCTTCTGAAAAAAGGAACATGTAGGTCTCTTAGTCTTCTATTTCTCCTTCTTAGAAGAAGATGGTGGGCCAGTAGAGTGCTGAAAAGAGGAATCTGATATCTGCTTCAACTTCTGCTTCTACTTTGAACTTTGGATGGTTGGGAAACCAATGCTTGGTTCTTTGATCCTGTTAGAGAGTCCAACTGAGTAAGCTTGGCCTGCTCTCTAGTCAAATGATCACAAAACACCTCAAAAATGGGCATGGTGAATGTAGGTCCCAAAGCGTCCATGGTAGAATGAAAGGTAGAAGAGAAGATCTGAAAGTTTCCCCTAAGCTTAGACAAAATCAGATAAATGCACTCTTTATCAGTCTTTCACTTTCCACATCCATGTAACAAAGATCTCTATTGTTTGAACTTCATCAGAAAGTCCTCAATAGAGGGAAAAGAATCAGGTACAAGAGAGGTAAGCTCTACCTCAATCTAAAGTGCTCTGAACTCATTGATGGTATCGAATAATGTCTCAAATTTAGCCCACATCTGTAGAGGGGTAGTGCACCCATCAAGATGAAACTACAAGTTGTCTGATACCTGTAAAGCAATCAACCCCATAGCCTCATCCATCTTGTTTTGATGTTGCATGATCTCAAAGGGCCTCTGTAATACTAGTTGCACTACATCTAGACAAGACCAGAGCCCTTTTGAATGGAGAAGCTATGTCATTAGGGTTTTCCATGTGTGATAATTATGTGGGGTCAAAAGTTCTAGACAAGAAGAGGTCTTGGCCATATTTTTTAGAAGGGTTTTTTGTTTTGATAAATATCTGGTTTAACTGATAGAAACAAGATAATAACACCCCCCACAATCCAAATATCAAACCCCTAAGCCTAGAATGATATGCTTTATCAAGAGAAGAGAAAAAAGGCTTCAGATCTAAATCTTGTGTACCTTGAAAAAATTATGATGAAAATAGGTAGAAATCTAGATGGTGCTCGAGAAGAGCTTTCTGGTGCTTCTTCTGGATCAAAAAATGGAGCTAATTTGAGAAAATTAGCCCCCCAAGAATGCAAAAAGGATAATCTTGCATTGACAAAAAAATAGCAAGCTAGGTGACAAAAAATACCAGATTAACCTTCATGAGAGCGTCAGGCATGGAACCAGCTTTTTGGTGATATCCTGTTTGTCAAAAATGATGTTTGGAGCTCTCGAAACACAAAAAAGCCCTAATATGAAATAACAAATCTGATGAACATGACCGAATCTCTCAAGATTTCACATGCAACACCTGTAAAAAGTGCTATTTTCTTTTTTTCAAAAAATAACTTCCTATAGAGAATACTAGATCTAAAAACTATAACCAAAACCTCTCAAATCAGCCAAAAAATCCCTAATTTGAATCCTTCAAATGCAAACAAGTTGTAGCAGATTAGGCTTTGATACCATGTAGGATTTGAGTAATACAAATCTTGAAGATCACCTGCATACAAAAACCTATTACAAGTAGAGAGAAGAGAGCAAGGGTTTGACTCAAAAATATGAAGAAGAAAATATCTTCAATTAATGAATGAATTAAATATACAATGGATCATCCTTATAAATAAGATCAAAAGACTTGAAAGGAAAACCCTAGTGCATGTAATAATTAGTTAAATTATTATAAGACTAATGCATGCAAGTTTATATTTAAAATAACAAGTGCATGAGTTTAAAACAACTCATCCATGTGTGTTTAAATATAAACAACTAAAGCAAAAGAGTTGACATCTTAAGAAGGGAGTAAAGTAAATTAACATAATTAATATTTTACTCTAACAATCCTAATCCTAATTAATTAAAAGAACATGTCCCATTTTAATTAAATAATGGAAACTATTTTTTTAAAAATAATAAATAATTAAAAAAAAGTGCACTTTCCAATGAGATGGAATCTTTTGACTTTTGAAAAGGTTTTTGCCTCTATATCTCAACCACTCATTGTTTTTCCTCTTAATCTTAGCCATTGATTTTTCCTTTTAAAGACATGAGCACATGGATCAACCAAGATTAATCTCCACCATTGCTCATTCTTTTGCCTCTTAATACTAACTGTCCACTCATTTTTAATTCTTTAAAAGGAGACTCTTGTTGGAAAGTTGACTACACTGGTGTATATGACTTAATATAGTGTTTTCATTATGGCAAAAAATTCATATGATGTTTTGGAGTTAGCGCTTATGATAAGAAGATCAAAAATTGGCTAAGTGTTGAAGACTGGATAGTATATAGAGTACTTGAAGGTCAGAGCTTCAGCGCACATGCTTATGACAAAATTATGGTATGTGCCCTAGAATTTAAGTTGGTAAGATCATATTCATGCTACATCTAAGAGCGCATGATCAGAAGATTTAGTATGAGGAAGATATAGAGAGTTTAAATTGCACAGACAGTGAATGCTAGAGAAGAACAGAGCAAGCAGCCAACTATTGGTATTTTGGTTAGTGGTTATATTATTATGTTGTAAAGGCTATGTGCCTATTGTAATTAGGTTGTAGACATATAATTATGTTTTTTTGTAAACACGCTTGAGCCAATTCAATTAGAAGAATTGTATGTAATCAGTTAAAGGGCCGATCTAGTTAATTATTTTGTATGCGCATATAAATATTAGATGTGTCGTTGTAATTAGGCATGAGAGTTGTGACAAAGTTAAAATAAGTAGAGAAAAAGTATGTGAAGAGTTGTTAAGATGTATTACATCTTTGCAAGAGGTCAAAGCATCAACGCATCAAAGGAACTGATCAGGCAAGAAGTGTCATAGTGACAGTTCATCTAGTAGATATAGTGTGTATCTGAGATCAAAAGGTTGTAGCCTTCACTACTTGAGTAGTCAGCTCTAGGATAGTATGTCCACACCCCTAATAGGGTTATTGTAAAAGACTCCTAATAGGGTCTGACCCTTGACAAGGTCACTGTGCTAAATACATTGTAAAGCAACTCCTAACAGGGTTAAGGATCTTCTAACAAGGATCATAAAACACCAGTATAGAATATTAGTGGGTGTCAATTCCCATAAGGGTTTTTACCTATTTGGGTTTCCCCGTATCCATATTGGTGTTATGTGTTGTGTTCTTCTATCTTGTTTATGTTAATGTTTATTTCAGTACTTAAGCATTCAAGTTAAGATTAAAGAGCTAAGCAAAAGACTTAATACAGTGAACATTGATTCACCCCACCCCCCTCAGTGTTCCCATTCCAAACAATTGGTATTAGAGCTCTGGTCCTCTGCAAAGAATTTTAACCACTTGAGGAGATCATGGACAAGATAGAAATGAAACATCTAAAAAGATATCTTGAAGCTACTCTTGAAGACTTGGACAAATATGAAAAAGAAATTGAGGAAATAAAAGAAAAAGTCAGTGATGCTCAAACAGTCATCAAAAGGCTAAGAAAAGATTTGAAAGAATGCTCTACCAGTAATTTAGAGATAATGATCAAAAATCTCAATGAAGAAAATTCATCCCTGAAATAACAAATTGAAGAATTGGATGATAAGCTGACTAACAATCAAGAAGTCTATGATGAATAGATCAAAGACAACCTTCAACTGAATGAAGAATTGAGGCAAGAAAACATGGAAATCTTGGAGCTAAGAAACAAAAAAGAAAGCTTGGAATCTGAATTAAAAGAGGCTAAGAATCACATTGATAAATTGTACACAAGCAAGGATCTGATTGAATCTCAATTGTATGCTCAGAAGCTTAAAGGAGATACTAGCGGTATTGGATTCAATGAAGCACAAAATTAGATTGACAACATGGGAGCAAGAATGAAAGCACCAGAAGACACCACAGATGCTAAGGAGACTGGAAGTCAAACTAAAGATCATATTGAACCATCCAAGAATGAACACACGCCAGTAAATTGAATGTGTTATGCATGCAACAAGCATGGACATATAGCAAGGAACTATATAGAAGTAAGACCTTTCAATGGTTATTGTTATTCATGCAATAAATTTGGTCATAGAGCTATGAATTGTAAGACAAGTTAGAAAAACAAGACTTAGCATAATCAGAGAAATCAAAATTAGTCAAATATAAGAAGTTCTCAAAATGTTACATGTCAGATATGTAACTATAATGGTCACTCATCTAGACAGTGTAAACTAGTAACCCATGTCAATGCACTGAGGAATATAAGGTCTCCAATCATTTGTCACTCTTGTAACAAGGCTAGACACATCTCTAAGTTTTATAGATCAAGGATGCAAAGTCAGGAAAGCCCTAAAAAGCTAGAAGAATCAATTCTGGATACCGAAGGAGAAGTCAAGTTTGTGAAAGCCTCAAAAGATGTGATCATGATTTGGTCAGAGGTGAAGAAGGATAAGGTTGATGAGCATGTATTGGATTCATCCACAATGGACGCACCCTCTACATCTGGATGAATGGCCCTCAGGGTCATAGGGGGGGCTAATTTATCTCTAAACCCCTATGTGGCCGGTATACTCACCCTTAGAGTATGCACCTTTGGACTTAACCTTTTGGAGACTAGCAGAATCTATCTACAAGAGTGCACTAGTTGATTGAATACAGAATGAAAGACGAAAATTATCAGTGACTGCCTGGTTTACGCAGCAAGCATTAATGGTAAAAATTTTACTTTAAAGTACACATAAGCTTTTAGATCTCTCATTGTATTCAAACTCAAAGTGATTGGAGAGAAAAGGATCCCTAGCATTTGATAGTAAAGATTGTAGATTGATTCACCAATGATTAAGCAGTGTATTTTGATCGGTTGCAAAAGCCCTAATCTATCGCGTTGATTCAAAAATCCTTAAGATCATCTGAAAAGTGATATACAAGTAAGTAATGGCTACTCCCATTGTATTTGATGTGGCAGAGAAGAAGAGATATGTGTTTAAGAGGCATCCATTCAAGTCCACACTAGACGACCTAGAAGGTTCATTCTCCCACACTCTCATGGGTGTTATGCATGTGGAAGATATTAGGACATACATACATTGCAAGAAAGAACCAGTAGGTTTGGATAGAATAAGAGCGCACATGGAAACAATGATCAAACCTAATAAAACCTTCATGGATGAGTATGCACAGTTGGACAATCATCCTATAGTAGAATATGCTATGGCATATGAGTTCTATGAGTCAAATGGATCAAGATCCTACTCAGCAGGGTCCAAGATTACCTATTTTGGATAGGTGAAGTACCGGTTAGGATAACAAGAGACCTAATTCATGAGATGACAGGACTCTCAAAGACTGGCGTCATTCTTCCAGCGGGCAAGGAAACCAAAAAACTTGTAGAATAGGCTTGCAAATCAAGAAGTGATAGGTTCGGAATGACAATAGAGCCTATAGAGGAGAAAGACATAAAATTGATGTCCATGATACTGGGATACAGGTTCCAACACACTAGTAGATTAAATAGTGTGTCATCGACCACCATTCTAGTAGTAATAAGGTTGGTAAGAGAGAATAGAGAGTTTAATCTATGTGAAATATTGCATGCACAGCTAATAGACAACATAAGAGCCATCAAGCATGACAAGACCAAGATATTCAAGTTTGGGTCTTTAATAATCTATATGTACTTCCATATTCTTGGAAAGGTGTCTAATTTGTATCTAGACAAATCTATTCCCACAATGCCACAGATTTCTCTCAAGGCATGTAGTGAAAGTACATCAAAGGATTACATGACACTAGAATTGAAGACATTTAGGGCCAAAATGCAGATGAGATATAGAATTCCAGAAAATTAAGATAGTTGAAAAATATGAGGATAGTATTTGTTTCATGGTAGAGACTGATACAACATGCATGGAGGTTGTTGAACCAAGAACAAAGTGGATTCATCCACTAGGATATGAAGTTGAAGAGCCTATTCTAGAGGCTTATGCTCAAGTTCTGTTGTCAGCACCTAAGGAGCCCAATGAACCTAGATGGAGGACTTATGAAGAGAAAATAAGAGAAGTAGATGTTGTATTGAACAGCATAGCAACAAAAAGAAAATTTTCCAAGGTTACTTCAAATATTTTGAAAATCCATGGAGTATCTCAAGTAGACCTAGACAAAGCAAGGCAAGAGAAGATTACTTTGGAAATAGAGAGTGCAGCTACAGAAAAGATAGAATCTGATGATCCAAAGATGAAGAAGGTGAAAATTGAGAAATCAGATGTTTAGAAGGGTAAAATAGATGATACCCCTTCTGCACCCAAGGAAACCATTGACCTTACTAGTCCTCCTGAGTATAAGGCAATGCCCAAGAGGAAGAAAGAGACTAGCACCAATAATCCATCCTCGTGAGTAACAAGAAATAAGAAAAATACTCAAACACCTCCAGAAGTAGGTTTCAAACCTACTCTTAGTGTGTTGAGTTCAAGAATTATTGATGAAGTCAGGATAGATCAAGTAGGGAAGTTCTATGAGAAGTATAGTAAAATTGACAAATCAGAAATTTATGGAATGATTGTCAAACATATGTTGAAGTTCAAAAAGATAGTCCTAGAACTGAAGACTATGATTCCAGATAATGTATGGAACATATTAGAATTCCTAAAGAGATAAGCTATTGAAGAGGATCTAAGGATAAGAGAAAAGACTTTAGATGAAACCTTTCCAGTATGCTCTCTAGAAGAGAAGACTTTATTATTATATCTGGTGAATCCACATCTTAGAACCAAGTTAAGGACTCTGCAGATAATGGACAAGAATTATGAATTGGTTGCTAAGGAAATAGAGAAAGCATTTGATAAGGTTTTCCTGAATAGACACATGTATCCACCCACTACACCCATAGCTCAAGTACCCTCCAAGGAAGTCAAGATGGAAGATCCCACTAATGCACCAGTGGTAGGTCCTCAGGACTTAATGCCTATAGTTGTAGCACCCACAGAGGGAGAGAAGCCTGTTCTTATGATAGAAGCACACAAGGATGAAACAATTTTCATTGACAATGTTGAAATTGCAATGGCGGCCTCAGATATTGATCTAAATGAGTTTGAAGAAGCTTTTGTAAGCACTCAAGAGGTTGAAACTCTATGTGGTAATACTCCTCCCAATCAACAAGAAGTATTGATTGAGGATATAACAAATGAAAAAGAAGAAAAGGAGATAGAAAAAGAAACAAAGAAAGAGAAAGAAAAGATAGAAGAGGAGAAAGGAGAAGAAGTAAAAGAAAGTGAGCTAACAAATAAGCCATCTATTGAAATGATAATCAAAGTAAAACAAGAAGTAATGAATAGCACTCCTATCAGTCTGATACCCTCAACAGCATTATTGTCAAGTTTGACACTTGACACAACTAGTTTGGATTCATGGGGAGAAGAAGACCTAATCAAGATCAGTGTCTTAGCTATGGAAAAGGCCAAGGAGAAATAGGTAATGAGGAATCCCCTCTTTGTAGAATCAGTAAATATCCTAAACAACTTGTTATCAGCAGATAAGAAAGTGTCCAAGGTACACTCTGTTGATGATGTAAGTGAAATTCTTTCACAGTTCAAGAATAATTTCTCTAAGTTGGAAGAATTTGCATCATCAGTTGTAGAGGAGAAGTATATGAAGAAAAGACTAAATGAGTTGGTCAGTAACTTCTCACTAGACCTTAGTTCACTCAAAGTTGGACAAGTAACTTTGAAAGAGTTTGCAGCAAAAGGAAGGAAAATTATTGCTGACTGTATGAATCAAGATAAGTTGACAACTAATCACTACAAGAAGATTCAAGAAGTAGAGGACATGATCGAAAAAGTGAGGAAGTCAGCAGAATATCCCTCTACTGATGTAAAAACGTGTAACAATGTATATCAGGGACAAATTGACAAAATTGAGAAGGTAGAAAAGGAGATGTCAAAGATAAGGGCTAGGCAAACTCAGCTTAGAAATGTTCTTGCGCCCTCCCTAGATGTGTTGAATCAGAATATCAAGGAGATTGATGCCACCATGGTGATATATGATCAAGGTCCTAGTTCATACTTCAAGAAGATGGAGAAGCTACAGTATGCATTATGCGCCCATCTCTAGATTGTTAATTCATTGATTTCATTTTAGAAGAAAGAGATCCACAACCTACAAATAGCATATTTGGATGTTCTCTCGATGTAAGTACTTGTACAGATTTAGTTTTATAACACCTTTATAATTAATTTCAAAGGGGGAGTATGTATATAATATGGAGCTATAGCTATGTAAGGGAAATTAATAGTAAGAAGATATAAGGGAGATATAAGATAAAGTATGATTAAGTGTTTTTTGTATTAAGGGACAGTTAGTCACTTTGCCATATTCCTTTGTTGCCATCAATGACAAAGGGGGAGATTGTTGGAAAGTTGACTACACTAGTGTATATGACTTAATATAGTGTTTCCATTATGGAAACAAAGTCATATGATATTTTGGAGTCAACACATATGATAAGAAAATCAAAAATTGGCTAAGTGTTGAAGACTGGACAGTATACAGAGTACCTGAAGGTCAGAGCTTCAGCACACGTGCATACAACAGAATTATGGTATGCACCCTAGAATTTAAGTTGGTAAGATCATATTCATGATACATCTAAGAGCGCACGATCAGAAGATTCAGTATGAGGAAGATACATAGAGTTTAAGTTGCACAAACAGTGAATGCTAGAGAACAGAGCAAGCAGCTGATTGTTGGTATTTTGGTTAGAAGTTATATTATTATGTTGTAAAATCTATGCACCTATTGTAATTAGGTTGTAGACATATAATTATGTTTTTTTTTAAACACGCTTGAGCCAATTTAATTGGAAGTGTTGTAAGTAATTAGTTAAAGGGTCAGCCTAGTTAATTATTTTGTATGCGCATATAAATATTAGATGTGTCATTTTAATTAGGCATGAGAGTTGTGACAGAGTTAAAAGAAGTAGAGCTAAAAGTATGTGAAGATTTTTTAAGATGTATTAGAGCTTTACAAGAGGTTAAAGCATCATCACATCAAAGGAACTGATCAGACAAGTAGTGTCACAGTGACAGTTCATCTAGAAGATATATTGTGTATCTGAGATCAAAAGGTTGTAGCCTTCACTACTTGAGCAGTGATCTCTAGGACAGTGTTTCCACAACCCTAATAGGGCTATTTTAAAAGACTCCTAATAGGGTTCGACCCTTGACAAGGTCACTATGTTAAATACATTATAAAGCAACTCCTAACAGGGTTAAGGATCTTCTAAAAAGGATCATAAAATAGTAGTACAAAATATTAGTGGGTGTCAATTCCCACCAGGGTTTTTACCTATTTGGGTTTCCCCATAACCATATTGGTGTTATGTGTTGTGTTCTTCTATCTTGTTAATGTTAATGTTTATTTCAATACTTAAGCATTCAAGTTAAGATTAAAGAGCTAAGAAAAAGATTTAATACAGTGAACACTGATTCACCCCTGCCCCCCCCCTTCCTCTCAATGTTCCCATTCCCAACAACTCTCTCCTCATTCTTGAGATCCCTAGCTTCTTGATATCTCCCTAGCTTCTTGAGACCCTATCTTCTTGAGATCTTGCTAGCTTCTTGAGTTATTAAAATCTTATTGTAGGTTCTTGGAGTCTTGACATCTTAGCATCTTGGAGTCTTGAAATCTTGGCAATCTTGGCTTCTTGGAGCTCTTGCATCTTGCATATTGAAGCATTGCATCATCATTTAGCTTATCTTTTTCATTTTCTTTCTTGCATCTAGCTTGATCCATCTAGTTTAGATCTACTTTCCTTGCATTCTTACACTTCATCTTATTTTAATCTTGCATCTCATCTTAGAGTACTTTGCATTTGCATTCATCATTGAGATCTTGGATACTTTCACTCTCATTGCTCGATATCTATTTTAATCTTCTATTCTATAGTGCACCTTGTAGGGATCATTCTTATTGGGTTCATTTGAGAGTCACCATCTTTATCTACATGATTCTTGCACGCTATGGATAGGAAGCTATAAGCCGCATTATAAGACTCCAAATTCATTGGATCTCTTGGATATAAGGGTTTATAGAAGTGATCACACTTTTTGGTTCACATTTTTTGATCCCCATAGAGGGGAAAACCCATGAATTTTGGATACTCACTTTGGTTTTTAATGGTAACCCTTGTGCAGGTTTCGTGGAAGGCAAAAATCTTAGGTTTTTGAAAGATTTGATCATATCTCACAAACGGATTGGAGTTTTGATATGAAATTTTTTTTGTAGGTCAGAGATGGTTCAGATGTGTCTTAGCCTGAAGATCAGATTTTTCTAATCATCTTTCCACAAGTTATAATTTTTTATTATTATTTTATGAAAATTTGTTTATGATCACAAATCATCAGATTTTATTTTTTTTTAAAAAAAATTTAAAAGGTATAAGAATTCTACAAGGGGTTACTCATTTTTCTTTAATTTATATGCAAGAACATAGCTCAAATAGTCAATTTATGAAAACTTATATGTTTTGGTAAAAAAAGGTCTCTAGAGAACAAATTAAGGGATATTTCTAAAAATTTTACATTTTTGGAAATCTCTCAGATTTTTAAAAGGGGTCTCTTATTTGCATTTCTATTTTAGGGTCTGAAATTATAGAAAACAAATCAGATCTTGTTGACTAGGTCAAAAGCAACAAAAAATTGTGATGACCTTGCACTTTATTTGCACATAGTTCAATGCATGACTAGGATCTCTTGCAAGTCTTTGATATTTCCTATCTCCTAACAAGTGGTTTTTTAGGGTTAATTTTTTTATTTCTATACTTTTGTGCCCTAACTTTTGGTTTTGTAGGTTTCTTTGGAGATACAAATAAACTTAAATGTGTCTTTGTTAGCATTGATCATCTTTTATAGGCACATAGCTTAATTAGTTTTCATTTGGTAAATGAACATGTGCTTGATGTTTTTGGGTGACACTATGGAGTAGGAGAGTATGCTATTTTCCTTGTGGAAAATCAAAAATCTAGACCTCCATTAGCTATCCATTTTATTTTTCTTGCATTTACCTTTAGAGGGCCTGTCAAGACAACAATCTTTTGGGAATGACCCAAGTGGGGAACAAGTGAACCCAACTACTCCATCCCACTATAATCAAAATCTTTTTTCAATCCAAAGAGAGGGAAGACTTGGCTATTTTCTACTTCCAATGCTTCTTCATGTGTAGGGCCTAGTTGCCTCAATCTTGCTAAGCAAGACTACACTTGATTGGGCACTTGTAGGGTGATCTTGGTCTCAATATTGTTTACAAGACTACAAGGGGAGTACATTCAACTTGTATAGTGCTGAGAGGTCTCAATATTTTTTGTGACACTATACTTTTTGGGTTCTTGTATGGCTATAGGCCTTAATTTTGCTTGTGAAACTACAAGGGATAGTCATGAATGAAGGTCCTTATTAAATACTTTAAGTTAGAGGCTACCCTATTTTCTAAAAACTTATCATAATATTTGTGCAAGGATTGTTCCAAGTGGTTTCCTGGATCATCCCAAGATTACTCACCATATGTATTCCTTTGGAATATCAAGTTGTGGGCAAAGGTTTTGATACTAGCCATTTCCTTAGGTAGTTCTTGCTTGATGTGTTTTCGATTTGTGTTGAGACCCATGGTAATCTTTGTGAACATACACTTGACACACTTGGAATATTTCAAACTGTTGGTGTAATTAAGTATTTACTAATTACACTTTACTTAAGTTTACTTAGGATAATGCATTTGCATATTAGTTGTCTTTGAGACACCTAGGAGTTTGCATTCTTTTTAGCACATGGTTAGGAGAATCTCCACTTTAGGTGGTCATAGTTGTCTTCTCATACCTCTTTGTGTGTGAGATCCACCTTTAGTGCTTTTATCACATTATCATCCTCTCATTGTTGCACATGTTGCACATACTTTGATGTAAAATGGAGGATGATCCACCTTTGGTGGTCATGTGATTCCACCATGTCTAGTTGTGATCTTATCACTTGCATATCTTCTAGATATCATGCATTGCCTATATATTGAGGCATTCCTACATTGTATATTTAATCTATCTATCTATTATTCATTATTTGATCATTTGATCATATCATATTTGTCTCTCTTGAGCTTCTAGATCTTGGTTTCTACTCTTTGCCTTAAGCAAATTCTTACATGGTATCAGAGCGATATCAAAATTCTTACACAAACAAACTCTACACCTCAACATTTTTTATATCCACAAGGTTTCTTTTTCCCTTGTTGGATTGTTTGAATACTATTGCTTGATCGCATTGCTTGCTTTCAACATAAACAATCGAACTTGGTCTTTAAACTATACTCTAAACTTGTCAGTCAATTGCAATCATTTGGAGTCACAATTTCAAACTAAGCTTAAAGTTGTCAACATAGCTTCTCCATTGTTATCCAAGGCTCTTCTTGTTATTTGGTACATTCCAGCAAGATAGGAATTTCCTTTAGCTAAAGAAAGATTACTTGTATCTCTTGACTATACTCTTAGTTAGTAGATGGTTCACTTGTCCACCCTCTTTTTTTCATCTCTTTTGGATGCTTGCATCTTATCTTTGATTGTTCACAAGTGTCGTACATAGGGAAATCTACCTATAGCTTGGACATCTTGTGGTGAGTTATCTTTTCTTTTGCTTTATGCTTTTCACTTTGGACAAGTGGACACTTTTCTTACCTAGTTTTAAAATCAAGTCATTCTAAGTGATGCAGGGGCATTCTTGGTCCTCGGTGAATCTGCATAGGTGGTGTGTGTTTGGCCAGTGTTACTCGGTTATAGCCTTAACCAACGGTCTCGATTATTGAAGGAAGCTCGGTCGCTGAAGGAACTCGGTAATCTCTAGTGCTCGATGAAATTTTTACTCGGTGATGTTTGCGGTGCTCGGTCGACACTGGTGCTCGACGATGCTTGGCATGCTTGGTTATTTCACTATTGCTCGGTAGTTCTAGTTTACCGACTAGAGTTATGTATGATTTTTTGGGCTGAATTGGTGCATTTATTATTGGTAGCTATTGTTACAAGCTGACATGTTGTATTAAATGTTTGTAAGGCTATTTGGAAGCTGACTTGTATTGCATTTAATATTTGTTAGGAGAAGTTAATGGTTTCATCTAGATGACTTGTGGCTGATGATTAGTATTTAAAGAGGTGTTTGGGTAGTTGTTTAGAATATGCAGGAGGCTCACAAGGGACATCATCTTGGATGTGTTGGAAGAGTTGGAGTTGGTGAAGTTGTGGAAAAGATCCTATGAGATCTTGCAGATTAGATTATTATCTGATAGTTTTTAGTTGTAAAGCTAGTGGTTTGCACACTTGGAGACAAGGAGATTTCTTGGAGGCTTATGAGCTCAACTTTAGATCTTCCTTAGGGTTTCCATTAGTTGTTGATAGTTTTTAGGACTGAACTCACTAGATTTATATTGGATCTTGTTGATCTTGCAAAATTGTTTCTGATTGTAATTAGCCCTAACCCAAAAGGCCTTACAGTCGGGCATGTTAATGAAAATCAGAGTTAAACAATTATTGTGTTTTTGAGTATTCTATTGTGTTGATTGTTGGATGCAAGGTTTGGTCTGTCCTTAATTGGATCTACCATCCTTGACTGCATTAGGTGGTATTAGAGAAAATTTTGTTCCTATTGGAGTGAGAGTCGATCTTGTGGAAATAAAGTTTGATCCTATTGGAGTGAAGGATGACCTAGCAAGGCTGATCTTGCAAAGTTCATCTTGTTGGTGAAGAGATCGTATGATCTTAGTTGCAGATCTGTGGCACTGGACTTGTGGAATCATGCCCTAGTTGTTTAGAAGATGGTAGAATGTGATCTGACTTGCATACAACTTGGAGATTTTCACAAGGTGATTAGTGTAGGGTTTGTTGCAGAGGGCTTCTCTTATCTTTAATAATGCCTCCAAGAAGATTGGACCCTAGAGTAATTGTGAATCTCTATGATACTATGGAATCTAGGATTACAAAGAAGGTAAAATCTAATTTCAGATCTAAGATGGAACTGATGAAGAATGACATGGTCATTGAGATCATGAGAGTTGTTGCTGGTATACCTTGGAATGTTGGTACTGAGGATGGTTATGAGGAAGTTGTTGAAGACTTTGATGCTTCTGGATCTAGTGGTGATGACTGGGGAGATAGATCTAGTGAAGATAGAACTGCTCGATTGCATAGATCTGAAGCTCAGTTAGGTAGTAGTTACCAAATAGAAGTCTCTAATTTCTCTTGAACCTTGAAACCTAAGAATTTCATTGACTGGATTGGTGAACTTGAATATTTCTTTGAGTTGGAAGAAATTGAAGATCCTCTTTAGTTGAGATTGGCACAAACAAAGTTGAAAGGACATGATGCTCTTTGGTGGGAGGAACTACAAAGAGATAGAGAAGATTACGGTGAAATGAAGATCAATTAGTGGAGGTTGATGGTGACTAAGTTGAAAGCTAAGTTCATACTGGTTGACTATGAGCTTGACTTGTTTAAGAAGTTGTAGAATCTGAAGCAGAAGGATTTGTCTATTGAAGATTATACCAAGGAGTTCTACAAACTTACCATTCATTCTGGACATAGAGAACTTGGTAAGGAAAAGGTAGCTCAATGTGAATGGTCTAAGATTCAATATTTAGGATGAGCTTGGTATGCTAAAGATTGATTCTATTGAAGATTCTTATTAGTATGCTCTGAAGCTAGAAGACAAGTTAAAGAGGAAACAACATAGTAAAGTTCCCAAGGGAAGGAGAAGGTTGATCACTTGATGAAGGATAAACCGACTGGTGTAGAAGATGAACTGAAACCTGTGGTACCAAAGAAGAAGATAGGTAGAGTTATCTTTAAGGTTACTTGCTATAACTATAGAGAGGAAGGACATCATTCTTTTGAGTGTACACAAAAGAAGCTTGGTGACCGATGAACTGTTGTGGTGAATGAGAACATTTAGAATGAACCTGAATCTGAGAAGTTGTTGCTTCAGCAAACATTTCTCAGTACAAATAATGAACCTTGTCAGAGGAGTAACTTGTTCAGGACTTGATGCAATTCTGGAGGTAAAATTTGTGATGTTATTGTTGATAGTGGTAGTACTAATAACCTTTTTGCTGAGGACATGGTTCAAAAACTTGGTTTGAATAGAATGAAACATCCACATCTTGGTAGGATTAGTTGGTAGTTGGTTGCAAGATGATCATGTTTTGGAAGTGAGAGAACTGTGCTTCATTGATGTTCAGATTGGCCAGTATAAGGATCTTGTGTTATGTAACATTGTGGGGATGAATAGTTGTCATATATTGCTTGGTAGACCTTGGCAATTTGATTGTAGAGCTATGTATCATTGTGTGAAGAATGTGTTTACTATTGAAAAGGATGACAGGAAGTTTTCCCTAATGCCTTTGATGGATACAACACTTGGTGGGAGAAGCCTAAGTATTGCTAGCCGAGTTGAGTTGGTGGATCCTGAGAGAATGAATGATAAGTTTGGAGAACAAACCTATGTGTTGTCAAGAAAAGACTTGAAGAGATAGAGGAAGCTGAAGTGGAAGAGTATGCAAGGTGAAAAGGTGGAGGACTTGTATGTGAAGAACCAGTTCAGGATTTATGTGATGAATCCTGGAAGATATTCTTCTCACATATGAACATCTTTTCGAACCTGGGGTGTCTGATGCAAGGGCATTCTTGGTCCTCAGTGAATCTTCATAGGTGGTGTATGTTTAGCCCGTGTTACTCAGTTGCAGCCTTAACTGATGGTCTTGGTTATTGAAGGAAGCTTGATCACTGAAGGAACTTGGTAATCTTTGGCACTTAGTGAAAGTTTTACTTGGTGATGCATGCAGTGCTCGGTCAATACTGGTGCTCGGTGATTCTTGGCATGCTCAGTTATTTCACTATTTCTCAGTGAAATAGGTTATGTCACTAGTTCTATGTGATTTGTTGGGCCGACTTGGTGCATTTATTGTTGGTAGCTATTGTTACAGGCCGACATGTTGTATTAAATGTTTGTAAGGTTATTTGGCAGCTGACTTGTATTGCATTTAATATTTGTTAGGAGGAGTTAATGGTTTCATCCAGTTGACTTGTGGTTGATGATTAGTATTTAAAGAGGTGTTTGGATAGTTGTTTATAATATGGAGGAGCTCACAAGGGACATTAGGTTGGATGTGCTAGAAGAGCTAGAGTTGGTGAAGTTGTGGAAAAGATCCTACGAGATCTTACAGATCAGATTGTTATCTAATAGTTTGTAGTTGCAGAGCTAGTAGTTTGCACACTTGGAGACAAGGAGATTTCTTGGAGGCTTGTGAGCTCAAGTTTAGATCTACCTTAGGGTTTCCATCAGTTGCTAATAGTTTTTAGGACTGAACTAGCTAGATTTATATTGGATCTTGTTGATCTTATAGAATTATTTTTTATTGTAATTGGCCCTAACCTGGAAGGCCTTACAGTCGGGCATGTTAATGAAAATCAGAGTTAAACTTTTATTGTGTTTTTTAGTATTCCATTGTGTTGATTGTTGCAAGCAAGGCTTGGTCTATCCTTAATTGGATCTTCCATCCTTGATTGCATCACTAAGTCATCCTATTTATCTCTTGACAATCTTCTTTCATGTTGACTACAACTAGATATCAGATCCACCAAGGAAAACAACCCAAGGAAAACTTTGAAAATTTACCTAGAAGAGAACCCAATCCTTGGGCTTTTGATCCCTTTACTAAAACCTCTAGTGGGTCTACACTATCCTCACCTAGGTCAAAAAATAGTATTTCTTACACTCTAACCATGGAAGAGATCAATCAAAGGATTGAAGAATCTATGAAATAATTGGGAGAAAAACACTTTGAACAAAGAAATCAAGAACATTTGAACCAAAGCTTTGGTCATCATACCTCTAGATATAGCTCATGACATGGCTCTAGACATAGCTCTCAACATACTAGACACAAATCTAGACATGGCTCTCAACATTCCTCTCAATACACTCAACATGTTTCACATGGTTTATAGAGTAGTGATTTGGACATTGAGGTAACTGAGGAAGAAATCTTACAATTCCAACAAGAAAAACATTTGAAAAGGCTCATGAAAATGACTTTTAATCTTGAGATAAAGACAAATACTTCATGCACTTGGCTTCACAAGGGGTTAAGTTACCTCACAACTTTGATGTTGATGGCTTGATAAAAAGAGAGGAGTCATCTGAATTGGAGATTATAAAGAAAAAAATGGAAAAGATGATGAAACACATGCTACACTTGGACAAAGAGAAGGAACAACCAAGGATATACTTTTCACTCGAGGCTATATGTTCATTTTCCTTTGATAAGGATTTATACATGCCTCCTTTTTCCTAAAAAGGTTAAATTTCCAAAATATGACAAGTATGATGGTAGTGGAGATCCTCATGACCATGTTAGAGAGTTTTGTGCACTAAGTATATAATTATTTTATGAACCCACTTACCTTATGAGACTTTTTCCTAAGAGTCTTAGTGAGCAAGCTATGGAGTGGTTCACTAAACTATCTCCACTTAAATCATTTGACAAAATAGTGCAAAGATTCATTCAACAATACTCTTACAAAATTCAGCATGCTATAACAATGCTATATCTATGCAATATCAAGCAACACCAAGGAGAATCCTTTGTGGCTTTCCTTTGACGATGGAGGAAGATTTATTCACGTTCCCCTTGACAAATCCCTGAAACTAAGAAGATTGATATTTTGTCAGTAACCTTGTTCCTAGACTACACTATGAGCTTAGAAAGCAACTCTTTGCCACATTTGACACGATGATAGAAAGTGCCCTTCAAATTGAGGATGTTCTAGTCAAGAAGGGTGAAGTTAGTTTAAACAAATATAATTCCAACAATAATAAAAATGGAAAAGACGAGAGTAAATCACAATCATGGAACAAAAATAAGCATGTGGTGAATGATGGCATAGTTGATACGTCTACAAACAAGCCCAAGGAAACTATCTTCAGTTTGACTATTGGAATTCAAGCTACCAAACAACAAGAGGCTTCTAAATCTTATGACTCAAACAAGTCCAATGACTCTAACAAGGGAAATTCATCATGGACATCCAAACCTAAGCGCATTTTACACCTCTAGGAGATTCACTTGAAGTGGTGTTGAAAACTTAGGTATCAAACAAGATCATCACATTGCCAGATAATTCAAAACCCTATAAACTACAAGTTAAGCCTAAATGGTGGAACAATGATCATTATTGCAATTATCATAGGAACAAAGATCATAAAACTGAAAACTACATGAAGCTTTAACACATCATTCAAGATCTTATTGATAATAAGAAAGTTGGTGTGGGTGGACACATGACTAATGTTGATCACAAGGTTTATATTGAACCCTTTCCCAAGTATGAACAAGGAGAAGGATCTAAAATGAAAAATGAAGGTGCTAAGATCAACTACACTTACACGAATAATGAAAATGTCACAAACATGCTTGAACCATTTAATCATACCTCAGAAATAATCTTTATGCCTTTTGGAGAATCTTATGATTTAGCATTGGAAAAGCTCCTTCAAAAAAATCTCATCACATTACCTTTAGCCACTTAAATGGGAATTTCATTCTTGAGTAATTATTGTGTGTATCATCAACATAATGGGCATAAGACTTCATATTGTATGGAGTTGAAACACAAAATCCAAAAATACAAAATACAAGAATCCACTTACATATAAAGATCACCATGTCCTGTCTAATCGACATGTGGCTACAAAGAAAAGGGAAATATTCAAGAGACCACAAGGGTCCCCAATGAAAAGAATCAAATCAAAGAAAATATGCATTATAAAATCCATCATGGAAGATTTGTGATCAAAAGTATCTAAAAGTAAAGAAAAATCAAAATCTACGTGGATTCTCAAGTCTCTCTTAAAGGACTTGAATATAAATGAAATATCAAAGTTGACGTTCAATATTTCAAAGACTTCCTCTCCATATTATTCCAAATGTCTTTCATCCTCTCCTTCATCCATTTTGGGTCCTTGTGTCCCAATATCCATATCCTCTCCTACATCAAACCCTCAAGTTATTTTTCCTCCATTATTCCACTACCCTTCAAGGTGTGCATCGATGTTGATCTTGATAATAATTCTTAGATCCTCCTAATCATCATCCTTCCATTCCCTTTCTCACACCCACCCATATAAATATGTATCCTCTCATTCATTATCCTTTCATTCCCCTTATCTCATCTTACGCATAAATCCTTAGTCATCATCCTTTCCTCCATCTCATTTCCCTACCATCACCTTATCATCATCTTTGAGCATACCTCTCATTGGCCTTGGCTAATCAAAGAATATATTTCCAAAGGATCATTATCCAATGAGCACCATGCTTGAGTTCCTTCAAAAATTAGAAAATTCAAAAAAATCTAAAAATTCAAAAAAAAGTAAGAAAAAACAAAAATGTGCCTTGGTGAAAACCTGGAAACATGCACCTTGGTAGCAAAAGTAAAGAGAAATAAATTCTTCCTATGGTGAAAACCACTACTTTGTGGTGCCTTGGACAAGTACCATGATGAAAAATTAGCAAACAAATGTCATGTGTAGTTCTTCCATCTTGCGCTCTACACTTGGGGCAAGATTCATCCACACTAGTTATTTCATGTGCACCCATACTTCCTCTTTTACCTTTGATCTTGACAAGGTTGAAATATCATGAGCATCATATATCTTTCCATTTGCTACCCTTTCCATCATTATTCCATCCATGATACCCTATCATGATCTTTCTTATCCATAATTGGCCATCACTATTCTTAAGCATCTCTGCCATTATCCTAAACCATTCACTCATAATCTTCATCACCCTTTATCCTGATTGTGTTATTCTATCACTATTGAACCCTTGTTCTTGATCAAAAGAAGAAGCTAAAATAAAAAATATGTTAACAGGAGTCTCTTGACATTTCCACTCTTTTGGACCACATTCTTTCATGACACCAAGTCATTATCATATATGCTATCCAACACCACTTTATGAGCTTACATTTCTATATTCTCTTTCCCTAGCTTGGGTAATCTTGAGAAAACTATCCTTGAGGTTTGTGTTCACTCACCCCATCCATCATGATTCTTTTGCTTCATCCATCAACTTGCTAGTCTATCCATCCTATCTGTAGGATTTGAGCAATACAAATCCACAAACCCTGAAGATCACCTACATACAAAAACCTGTTACAACAAAGTAGAGACAAGAAGAGGGCAAGGGTTTGACTCAGAATATGAAGAAGAAAATATCCTCAAATAATGAATGAATTAAGTGTACAATGGATCATCCATATAAAGGAGATCGAAAGCCTTGAAAGGAAAACCTAAAAAGCAAAAGTGCATGTAATAATTAGTTAAATTATTACAAGACTAATGCATGCAAGTTTATATTTAAAACAACAAGTGCATAACTTTAAATCAACTAGTGCATGTGTGTTTAAATATAAACAAATAAAAATAAAAGTGTTGACATCTTAAGAAATGAGTAAAGTTATTTAATATAATTAATACTTTACTCTACCACCCCCCCTTAAGATGAGCAATAATGCAGCTACAAACAATGCAAGAAGAAAGCAAAGGAAACTACAATGCTAAAAGCATAAAAATGGGTCCCAGCAACATGGCCTGATGAGGTACCCAACACAACCAAATCTCTGTAAATTGGAGAAATAGAGAAAACCCAGTGGGAAAAAACCATACTCCAAAAAGAGATAGAAAAATGCAAAAAAAAGAAATGGCTCAAGAGATTCTCTCAAAACCATAAGTACAACCAGCCCCCCCATGAGAGAGGGATGAGACACCAAAGCCCCCCTAGAATAATGGAACCCCTGTGGAAATGATCAAACCAATGGAACTCCAATGTGGAAGAAACAAAGGCACAAAACAAGGAAACCCTTGAATGAGAGGTGAAACTGGAAGGCCTAACTGATGCTCAAATGAGAAAACACGATGATCCTAAAAGGGAATCCCCAATGTAGGTGGTGTGACAGGTGTGCTGACACTGTCATGAAAGAGGAGATGAACGTCCTCTGTAGAATCCTCAACAAGTGCACCTGAAGGCTCGATGAATGGAGCTGGAGGATTAGGTAGTGCTGAAGAAGAATCCTATTGAAGAGAAAAGACCTCAACAGGATGTGGTGTGGCAGTCATAGCAGTGATCTTAGGAACAATACAAAAGTTCAAGCAGCTTGACTACACCACATGAGGCTCTCGTGAAAGAGGAGAGTTGTGCTCCGACAATGGAGATGGTGGACCAAAGTGTGAGAAGGTGTAGAGATGGGTCTAATGATCAACTATCCCTTTAGAAACAATGCCTCATGTTGCACTATCCTGAATGAAGACTGAATCTCCAGTGAACTCAACTATCTTCCCTGATCCACTGTGTGTAATCTGATAAATCAAGAGAAGGTTTACAGATAGAGATGGAACATACAACACATCATTAAATATTCAATCTTGAATGCCTACTGAACCTTTCTCACAGACTGTCAGGATAGTGTTATTCCCCATGAGAATATGAGGAATGGAAGAAGCCTCAACAGTGGAGAAAACCCCTTGAGAAGATGCCATATGGTGAGAAGCACCTGAATCCAGTATCCAAGGGACCTATGAAGGGGATGCAATGGATGCCCATAATGCATGACCCTGTCCAAAATCTTGTCCAGATGTCGAAGATGTGGAAGAAGACTGAAAAGCAGACCCCTGTGAGGTAGAAGAGGATGGAGAGGAAACAGTGCCCTTCTGAAGAAGAGCTTGCAAATCTACAATCTATTTCTCATAGCCATCAAATCTCTTCTGAAAATAATGTGACTCATCATGAGGTCCCTTTTGACAATAGGAACATGTGGGTCTCTCAGTCTTATGTTTCTCCTTAGAAGAAGATGGTGGGCCAGTAGAGTGCTGAGAAGAGGAATCTGATATCTTCTTTGGCTTTTGCTTCTGCTTTTCTTTGGATGGTTGGGCAACCAATGCTTGGTTCTTTGAACCTATTAGAGAGTCCAACTAAGTAAGCTTGGCCTGCTCTCTAGTCAAACGATCATAGAACATCTCAAAAGTGGGAATGGTGAAAGTAGGTCCCAAAGTGTCCATGTTAGAATGAAAGGTAGAAGAGAAGATCTGAAAGTTTCCCCTAAGCTTAGACAGAATCAGATAAATGCACTATTTATCGGTCTTTTTCTTTCCACATCTATGTAACAAAGATCTATGTTGTTTGAACTTCATCAGAAAGTCCTCAATAGAGGGAAAAGAATTAGGTACAAGAGAGGTAAGCTCTACCTCAATCTGAAGTGCTCTAAACTCATTCATTGTACCAAACAAGGTGTTAAGCTTGGTCCATAGAGCTAGAGGGGTATTGCACCCATCAAGATGAAACTGCAAGCTATTTGATACTTTTAAAGTAATCAACCGCATAGCCTCATCCATCTTGTTTCAATGCTGCATGATCTCAAAGGGCCTCTGTAATACTAGCTGCACTGCATCTAGACAAGACCAGATCCCTTTTGAATGGAGAAGCCATGTCATTAGGGTTTTCCATGTGTGATAATTATGTGGGGTCAGAAGTTGTAGACAAGAAGAGGTCTCGGCCATATTTTTTAGAAGGGGTATTGTTTTGATAAATATATGGTTTAATTGATAGAAACAAGAAAGTAACACCCCCCCCACAAGCCAAATATCGAACCCCTAAGCCTAGAATGATATGCTTTATCAAGAGAAGAGAAAAAAAGCTTCAGATCTGAATCTTGCGTACCTTGAAAAATTTTTGATGAAAATAGGTAGAAATATGGATGGTGCTCAAGAAGAGTTTACTGGTGCTTCTTTCAGATCGAAAAATGGAGCTAATTTGAGCAAATTAGCCCCCCCAGAATGCAAAAAGGATAATCTGGCATTGACAAAAAAAATAGCAAGCTAGATACACAAAATACCAAATTAACATGCATGAGAGCATCAGGCTCAGAACTAGCTTTCCGGTGATGTCTCATTTGCCTGATTTCGACACCAAATGCTCAAGATATGAGCAAAATACCAACTGGTGTGCAAGAGGGCTAAAAAATGGTGCAAATGATGATGATGCATGCTGACATCATCAAATGACGGGCTTAAACTTGATGGCCAAATGGCCGTCGCTGCCCAAAATGAAAAAAAAAAATTCAAAATCACATGCGCACCTCGAGATTTGTGCCAGTCATTTTTTAGATTTTGCCTCGATTTGCATGCCAAAACTAGTGAATTTTACCTCAGGAAGCATGTCAGTCTGTACAAATTCTACCTTGAGAAGCGTGCTAAGTTGTCTGGTACCAAAAAAATGCCCCAAAATCTAAAGTTCTCCAAATTTGATGTGTTTTATATCGAAATAGGGGTTTTTGGGCACTGCGAGCTCAACAGTGAGGTCTGTTTGAGCTCAAAGTGCACCAAAATTTAGGGAACCCCTAATTTCAATAAAAACCCAAAAAAGAGCCCTAATTTGAAACAGATAAATTTATTATCTCTGAATCCTTCAAATATGAACAAGCTACAGTAGATTAGGCTCTGATACCATGTAGGATTTGAGCAATACAAATCCACAAAACCCAAAGATCACCTACATACAAAAACTTATTACAAGAAAGTAGAGACAAGAAAAGGGCAAGTGTTTGACTCAGAATATGAAGAAAATATCCTCAAATAATCAATGAATTAAATGTACAATGGATCATCCATATAAAGGAGATCAAAAGCCTTGAAAGGAAAACCTAAAAAGCAAAAGTGCATGTAATAATTAGTTAAATTATTACAAGACTAATGCATGCAATTTTATATTTAAAACAACAAGTGCATAAGTTTAAATCAACTAGTGCATGTGTATTTAAATATAAAAAACTAAAAATAAAAGTGTTGACATCTTAAGAAAGGAGTAAAGTTATTTAATATAATTAATACTTTACTCTATCACTATCATATACCTTGTTGGACATTGAGGGAAAACCGATGTGATCTTTCTTGAGAACTGGTAATCTCTAAATAATTCAAAAAAATTGATATATGATCCTGAAAAAAATCATAAAAATCATAAAATATCTAAAAAACATAAAAAAACATAAAATATCTAAAAAATCATAAAAGATCTAAAAGTAATCCTAAAAATAATATACAATCCTGAAAAAAATCATTATCTTGCTTTACCATTTGATCGAACTCCTGAGCTTAACCTGTGTCAGTTTATCAGTCCTTCCCAATGGGAAATTTATCACTGACACACTACTTGGTGTTTTTCAACACCCCAATCTTACAGTGTTTCTCAACACTCCCTTCGACATCGAGTGATTTTCGACACTTGTAGGATAGCTTCTATTGGTCGACACCTTGTTAGCAATCCAAGTCATATATTTTTATGGTACCTGCAGGCATAAGTTTTAGAAATATCAATGAAAATATTTACATCGCGCTTAAACTGAAATGATTGAGCTATGCTTCATGATATTATCTTTGAATATTGTCTATTATTGATGATTTTCATTGATGTTCCCTCATTGGTCTCTCTGGGATGTTATGACTAGAGGACTAGGGGCATGGGGCATGTTTTCTTTGATTTATGCTTGTGGTGTAGTTTCAATGATCTTAAGCTATCTAATAAATTGGGTGTCTATGGTAAGAGCCTCAATCACGATTAGAACACCGCACATACCTTGACCCTCTTTATTCAAATGCTTAGGTGAGGTTGGAATTATCTCCTTGACTATTACATTGTGTTTTCTTATGCAAGATCGTACTCATGGTTATCTCAAGGAACTTATACTTAAATACTGGTATAATCTTACAACATTAACTTGGAAACCATGTTTAGGTCATCTCAACGCTTATGTCTTGATGCTTATGTGTGTTTCCTACATTTTATCTGATATAGATCATATTCATATCTTCATATTTTTGCTTTCACTAGTGATGGTTGTATGATCTTGCAATATCCCTTAATAAGGCTCGATGATGAAAATAAGGACAGAGTAAGATCCCTGCACTTTGCACTTGCATTTTTCATCCCAGATTGCATCTTAGTCTTTGCATTGTATATTAGTCTTAGTCTTTGAATCTTGCATTGAGTAAGGAGAGATTCTTCATCTCATCATTTTCGGACAACTTTGGCCATCCTTTTTCAGCATCCTCGATTCATTTTCGAGATCAAAACCAAAATTCAAGTTCATTTTTGTCGGTGTAATTAAATATTCCTAATTACACTTTACTTAATCTTACTTAAGATAATGTATTGTATAGTAGTTTTTCATTGAGACACCTAGGAGTGTGCACCTTAATTAAGATTGTGGTGTAGGAGAAATTACACTTTAGGTGTGAGATCCACCTTTAGTGCTCATATTACATTATCATCCTCATCCTATGACACATACTTCATTTCATAATGGAGGATGATCCACATTTGGTGGAGTAAATGTGATTACACATTGCATAGGTGATAGCTTATCAGCTTCTTATCATTGTCTCTTATCACCTTTCTTATATAAGGAGGCCTATTATGTATATTTTAATCATGTCCATTATCAATACACTAATAGATTTGAGGCCAAATTCCAACGGCCATTTGTCAGATTTTCAACGGCAATTTATCAAAACTTTGATACATCTATCCATTGGCATTTTTGCATTGGAAATGGTGATGGAAGTGATAACCGTCGGTATTCCAACATCACTACCCAACAGAATTGGCCACATAAATAGCAATTTTACTATGGGACTAATCTATCAAAAAATGCTTCTTACGATGTTTCGTCGGTCGGAAAGGCAATGGATATTCAATAGATGTCTGAAGAGAGTACCTGTCGAAGGTATAGCAGTCTCGTCACACCAATATGTCAAATTGGGGTCCTTTCGACAGTTACCTATTGGATATCTGATGATAGGTAATCAAGTACTTACATGATCAGTCATCAGATGAATAGCTCTTCTATTGAAAAATGATTACTACCTATCAAAAAAATGATGGATTAGCATAGTAAAAATAACAAAGCTCAAGAGACCATCATAGTTGGTCTTCGTCTTTGGTCCATATACTTACAAAACATTTTGCATTTCGTTAGCTCATCAAATAAGGGGATTTGAAAGAATTTAATAGAATATTTTCATGATAACGTATATTATTTAAGTTGACATTGAAAAAATTTATCGACTCTGCGCACTTGTATACTACGAGCACATCCATAAAGAAGCATGTCCTCCCATGGCCTATATTACTCTAGCCACAGGAGGGGATGCTTCTTTATGGCTATGCCTGATGTATATGAGTGCACGAAGTAGATAAATTCATTCACCGTCAAACTAAAATAATATACGTTATACATGAAAATATCATCCATTAAATTCTTTCAAATCATCGCACTTGATGAGCTAACGAAATGTAAAATAGTTTGTCAGTATATGGACCAAGGATAGAGACCAAATATGACGGTCTCTTGAGCTCTGCTATCTTTAGTCTTAGCTACTGGGTAAGGGCTAGAAGACTTATACCTGTCAATCATTGAGAATAATAACCCCCTTGCCTTTATGTACACTACACAGTATCCAATATAAGAGAAGGTAGAAAATATGAATGGATAAAAGAAATGAAAGATACAATAAAATTATCTTGTTGTTTACCTTCTCATAATTGATCCCAGTCTCACAAAAGTAATTTTATATGATCACTAGCACATTTCGTGCATGGATGAGAAATAGTATCCAAAGTTTCTAAATTCTGAGAAAAGGTATGAGTGGAGGCCAAAAAAGAGATATTTGTGAAGGTTTTATAGATGTAGTACTGAATCATCATCTCTGCACTGGTACTCAATCTAGAAAATCTCTCTAGAAAATCTCCACAAAAATTCATTTTGGCCTCCACTGCATATACGTCTTCTCAGTATCTAAAAACTCTCCATCATTGATTCCCATCATTTTTCACCATCTCTGTGGACTGGGACCTTAAATTATTGAGCTTCTCTTTGTTTTGAGAATAGTTTAACATTCTCAACTTAACAGGGCCAACCACGTGAAGGTGGAAGCTCATCTGGACCCTCCTAGGAGCCTCTTATGACCCTTTATGACATTTTAAGACCTCTAAGATGTGTATTCTTAGGGGTCGCAAAGGGTCATAAGGGGTCCTGGGACACAACAGCTGAGAAACATAAATGTAGGCATCATGGTCACAACTTTTTGGAGATAACATAATTGAGTGGTATACCCAGACGATGCAAAGCAACCACTACTCCTCTGGAATTGGAGTAGTAGTTGTTTTGCATCATCTGGGTATACAACTCAATTATGTTGTCTCCAAAAAATTATGACCATGATGCCTACATTTATGTTTCTCAGCTGTTGTGATATCTACATTTATGTTTCTTAGCTATTGTACATGTTTATGTGCATGTATTTTATGTGTTTGGGAAGACATCTTTCTAGCCTGGGTCTAGATCCTACGACAATTAGCTTCATAACAATGAAGTAGATGATAGATGAGAAATTAGCTTCCCAAGAAAAATAACATAAATGAACTATGCGTACACCAATTCCTATGCCCTCTGTGCATACCTAAAGGATAAATTTGAAACATGAGGGTAAGGCTTAAAGATCTGTCTACTGGTGCAAAATTAACTTCTTTAATCCTTACCCTTGTTGTTTCAAATATATCCTTCGAGTACGCACAAAGGGCGTAGGAATTGGGGGTACACACAGTTCATTTATGAGATTTTTATTGGAAGCTAATTATTTACCTCTCATCTGCTTCATTTATTATCAAGCTAATTGTCGAAGGATCCAAGCCTAGGCTAGAAAGATGTCTTCCCATTCTGTTTAAGCTATATTCCTTGTTCTTTTCAAACTTCCTTGGTATGGTAGGCATTCTCTCTGCAATACTCTTCTTCAATTTGTGTTTGATGATAATCATCTTCTTTGTCTTCCTAATTATAGCCAGAGCTTCCTTTTCATCAGGATTCAACTCCACTTTCCCCATCTCATCATCCTCATCATCCTTATCTGCCATCCTAAGCCCTTCTCCCCTCTCCAATTCTTCAAGCATCTGCAAGATATATGGATCAATAAAGTATGCAACATTATGTCCATCCATGATCTCAAGAATATCATCTTCTTTCCATTCTTCATTTGCCAAAATATACCACTTCTTCAAGCTTGTAGTCTCTAGTGGTTTCAAATCAATCTTATTACAAACTACAATAAGAGGCTTATTGGCAAACAAAGGTTTTATGCTATGAAATAGAGCTTCCTGTTGTACAATACTATAACCACAAGACCTTGAAACATCAAGAAAAAACAAAACAACCACCTTCAAATGAGCCAAGGTAATAATATTGAGCATCTCTATGGTGTTCATGTCCTCCAAGGGGTGGTCCAAAATACCAAGGGTATCAATAGGCTAAATAGCTTTAGACTATCGTGGAGGCCTAATGGCTCTGCCTTGTAGCCCACAACATAAGGCACAATGCTCAAAGCAAAGTACATGTCCATATTGTAGAAATGGAAAAGAAACAACAAGAAAACAAATAAAAAAGAAAAGATTGCAATTAAATAATCACCAACAATGATACACATAATACCTCTGTATGCAGCCCATAGTTAACATTTCAAATGCAAGAATGAAAGAAAACATGGAACTAAGCCCATAGTTCATAGGTCCACAGAGGGACATTTGTCATATTCATAGAAATATGATTATTTTTAAATGGAATACACCAAGGAGTACCGTCACAAATATTGACCATTTACAATCATGAACAGTGAATAATCAAATAGCTCATTTTTTTATCAGCATGTGTAGTCTCTGTGTATATGAAAAATGAATGAAATATCAAGCTGAAATAAAATAGTGAACAAAAATTCAAATTCAAGGCCTAATTTATCAAGAGCAACAAACATTAGGATGAAACAAAAATCATTAAGACTATAGAAAAATCATCAAGACTATAGAAAAATCATTAAGACTAGAAAATCAAGTTCTAGAAAAATCATTACGACTATAGAAAAAAAATTTAGACTAGAAAATCAAGTTCTAGAAATGGATGGTTCTGATGCTTTTCCATTACAACAATTGAGAATTAATCATTTGGTACTTCTCGGTGTATTCCATTTAATTTTTTCAGCTGTCGTGTTTATGTGCATATTCTTTATGTGTTTGGCTTATCTCCCTCACAAGGGATACGTCGATAGGTAATTGATTTGAAAGCATAATGATTTGATAGTCTTTTTTCAGGATAGGCGTAATCATCCCGCCAACCTTAATTAGAAACATTTGTGATATATGTCAAGTACTTATTATCAGTATGCCCAACAAATAGAGACTTAGTAAAATCAAGTCCTTTGGTTTACTAGTTTACTTATAATCAGTATGTCCTTTGATTTAATAGTTTAATTTGGTTTAAGAATGGTTTGTTTCATGTTTGAATGTACCATTGAATGAAGCTTGGCTATATTAAGTACAATCTTAAGACTTGTGACTCTGAATGTTCATCAAAGCTTACGCAAATCTGAATGTTCATCACATGTGCATATAAGTGTTGGTCATAGAAGGTATATGCACAGGTGAAAAACATGCATATTTAACCAAGCATTACTGGGAGCTAGACCCAATAGCAAATAGATTTGTGGTGATTTCCACAATAGTACATGTGTTGTTGGGTAAGCTCCCAATAGCGCTTAGGAAAATATGCATGTTCATCACCTATGCATATAAAGTGGCTCTAATGGAAGATACAATCACTAAATTCAGCATACTCCTTATTTTGTTCTGGGTTGATATTGTCAAACATGGTCTTTCTTGAATGGAATGAATCGTTACTTGTACATTGACTAGAGTGTTGGTGGAAGAAGGATGATTTGTTTGCAACCATTTTTTCAACTCTAATTTTCTCAACACAAAGGGACATTTATCATAGCCATAGAAACATGATTATTTTAAAATGGAATACACCAAGGAGTACTATCAGAAATATTGACCATTTACAATCATGAATAGTTAACCTAAATCAAATACCTCATTTTTTTATCAGCATGTGTAGTCTCTATGTATATGAAAAATGAATGAAATATCAAGCTAAAATAAAATAGTGAACAAAAATTCAAATACAAGGCCTAATTTATCAAGATCAACAAACATTAGGATGAAAGAAAAATCATTTAAGACTATAGAAAAATTATTAGGACTATAGAAAAATCATTAAGACTAGAAAATCAAGTTCTAGAAAAATCATTACGACTGTAGAAAAATCATTTAGACTAGAAAATCAAGTTCTAGAAATGGACAGTTTTGATGCTTTTCCATTACAACAATTGAGCATTCATCATTTGGTACTTCTTGGCGTATTCCATTTAAGTTTTTCATCAATCGTGTTTATGTGCATGTTCTTTATGTGTTTGGCTTCTCTCCCTCGCAAGGGATACACCGATAGGTAACCTTTCCATATGCTGCCTCACCTATTTGAGGTAAGCCAAACTCGGTCCAATTCTGTTAACAATGGTACACATCCATCCAAGTGTAGAAACCTTCAAATATTTATAGCAGTAAAGAGAATTCCCATATTTTATCAACCTAACATAGTCTTTGGCCACTTTGGCAATGAGAACCTCAAAATAGAGAAAAGAAACTTAGTAAAATCAATCTATGTCGTTGTTTGTGAGGGTACAGTCATGATAAGTGCCTCTCAAACCTCTCCAAACATGTAAGATTGTCTTTAAATACTTTATTGATCTCTTCTAAACATTAACCAAATCAAACCTACATTTGAATCCACACACAATAACCCAAAATGAAGGGTTTTGTATCCTTTAATGAATCTCAGTCACTGGCAACACATGGACAGTCAAACCACTAGTCTCCATATAATTCAATAAGTGAATATTAATGTTTGAAAACTACTCCCAATAATTCTTAAATATACTTTATTTTTAAGAATTGTTGGGATTGGTCCTTTGGTGTGTATTAAACAGAATAGAATTTTCAGCATATTATTATCATTCTATTTCTTTGTTGTAAACATGTCATTGGTTCAATTTTAATCTACTGGTGTCATGTCCTAGCCCATGCTTTATCTCCATTATTTGACGTTATTCACTATTTTTAAATGTTGAATGTGGTTATCAAATGGAAAAAATAAAAAAAATAAAAAAATTTAACACGAAAAGAAATTTACAAAACTGAACGAATGGCATGTTTACAACAAAGAAATAGAATGGTAACAATATGCTGAAAATTCTATTATGTTTAATACATGCCAAAGGACCAATTGTATGAATGGATTGTATTTAATACACACCAAAGGACCAGTTGTATGAAATTGTCAATCACATAGCATTTCACTGTTGTATGAGTGGATTATGCAGGAACAGTTAACATTAAACAAGGAGTAAACTCCTCAAAACATCTTGGAAACCATTGAACTCAATAATAAATTAAACCTAACACCAAAACTATTCCTTCCATTCACTTCTAGCAAGAATAAATCATTTAATCCATTCAACATTACATATAATCATTAGACAGTTACATTTCTTGACTGTGTAGAGGAACAGTCACGACCAAAACAATCAAATTTACTTTCACCCTTGCACAAGCTATTCTAAACTTCAAGTAAAATGAGAATTATGCTATATTAAATCATTCATATTCATAGTAACCATTCAAAGGATCATTTTTTCAATGAACCAGGTATGACTATACCCTTGCAGTAGAGAAAGGAAACCTCAAAATAGAGAAAGGAAACTTAGTAAAAATCAGTCTATGCCGTTGTTTGTGAGGGTATAGTCATGATAAGTGCCTCTCAAACCTCTCCAAACATGTAAGAATATCTTTAAATAATTTATTGATCTCTTCTAAACATTAACCAAATCAAACCTACATTTGAATCGACACACAATAACCCAAAATGAAAGGTTTTCTATCCTTTAATGAATCTCAGTCACTGGTAACGCATGGACAGTCAAACTGGTAGTCTCCAAAGAATTTGATAAGTGAATATAAATGTTTGAAAACTTTCCTCTCAACTTCCCCAACCACTCCTAATTGGTTAGAGGGATTAGTTGAGTGTTTAGACACTAAAACTTCTTAAACATACTTTATCTTATATGATGAATTGTTAATAAAGGTCTAATATACAATGGTTCTGCCAGTAATATCAAAAAACATGAATCCAAACATTTCAAAATAATGAATCGATATCCTTGAGCACAAGCACCAATAACATCAAATAATGGAGATAAATTACTGGCTAGGGCACGACACTAGTAGAATGTGGTCATTTCATTGAGCATTCATGATCAAATAAAATGCAATGCATTTGAAATTTGCGGTTGAATATGATGTTAGAGGCTTGAAAGACATTGCCCATCACAGATACCAATCAAAGATGAAGAAATCACATGCCTTCTCTCACACTCATCTTTCACGAAGGAATATTTGATAGCCAAATCTTCCTTGTACCACATGAATAACGTGCCATTGGTTCAGTTTATCATGTTATTATCATATCAGATAAAGTATGTTTAAGAATTGTTGGTAAGGATAGGAATAGTGGAGATTTTAGAAATATCCCTATAACCGATTAGGAGTGGTTGGGGAAGTTGAGAGGAAAGTTTTCAAACATTCATATTCACTTATTGAATGCTTTGGAGACTACTCATTTGACTGTCTATGCGTTACCAGTGACTGAGATTCATTAAAGGATACAAAACCCTTAATTTTGGGTTATTGTGTGTGGATTCATCTACTTTAGCCAGGAAGATCAAGAAGATGGGGCAGGAAGACATTATGGTAGAAGAAGTATTTAAAGATATTTACATGTTCCCTATCCATGAAATTGAGACTATAGGTGATGAAGACCATGTTGAGGATGAGGGGGTCTTAATCAAGGAGGGGCATAAGATGAATTTGTCTTGAGAGATGGGAAAGGAATTTTGGAAAATAGAACAATCAAGAAAAATAAATCTAAGTCCAAAAAGAAACTAAACTAGAACAAGAAGCAACAGAAAAGTTTTCAGGAGTTTAGAACAAATTTCAAAATCCATGAATGATATGGGTAAGGTGACCTTCATTCTTGGTCGTGACTTCAATGAAACATTGGATATGGCTAATAAGAAAGGGAGCAAGGGGACTATGAGCATGATCCAATTTGATTTTCAGATCTTTGTCACCAAAAATGGATTATGGAAAGTTAAAAGCAAGAATGGGGTGTTTACATGGATGAATAGGAGACATGGATTCTCAAACATCACAGAGAGATTGTACCATTTTTTCTAGAAAGAGAATGGGGATCCCTCCCCTTGATCTTTGAGGCAAAAATACTTCCCATGACCAGGTTGAATCACTTTCTAGATGCTTTATTTTTGTAGAAGGATTTGGTAGACTTTTACTCATCACTATGGTCATCACAAGATGGAGTGGTATATAGTAGAGAGCTATATAGGGATGGTTGATAACTCACTGATTGCACGATAAACCAATTTTGAAGGGTCACTAGTTGAGGGGACAGTCAAGGTCTAGATGTTGATAGTGTTCCTTGAGGGAAGGGGGATTGTGAAAGACTTGTTATCATTTTATTGTGTATTTCCAATATGTTTGGATGCAAGGTAGACCAGGAGAATGAAGGATCACTCATTGATTGCATGAGAACCCAGTTTTGAAGGGTCACTAGTTGAGGGGATAGTCAAGGTCCGGATGTTTGTAGTGTTCCTTGAGGGAAGGGGGATTGTGAAAGACTTGTTATCATTGTATTGTGTATTTATGATATGTTTGGATGCAAGTCAGACTAAGAGAATGAAGGATCACTCACTGATTGCATGATAACCCAGTTTTGAAGGGTCACTAGTTGAGGAGACAGTCAAGGTCCGGATGTTGATAGTGTTCCTTGAGGGAAGGGGGATTATGAAAGACTTGTTATCATTGTATTGTGTATTTCCAGTATGTTTGGATGCAGGCTAGGGAAGACTAGGAGAATGAAGGATCACTCACTGATTGCATGATAACCTAGTTTTGAAGGTCATTGGCTGAGGGGACAGTCAAGGTTCGGATGTTGATAGTGTTCCTTGAGGGAAGGGGGATTGTGAAAGACTTGTTATCATTGTATTGTGTATTTCCAATATGTTTGGATGCAGGGCAAACTAGGAGAATGAAGGATCACTCACTGATTGCATGATAACCCAGTTTTGAAGGATCACTGGTTGAGGGGACAGTCAAGTTCTGAATGTTGATAGCGTTCCTTGAGGGAAGGGGGATTGTGAAAGACTTTTTATCATTGTATTGTGTATTTCCAATATGTTTGGATCTAGGGCAGACTAGGAGAATGAAGGATCACTCACTGATTGCATGATAACCCAGTTTTGAAGGGTCACTGGTTGAGGGGACAGTCAAGGTCTGAATGTTGATAGTGTTCCTTGAGGGAAGGGGGATTGTGAAAGAATTTGTATCATTGTATTGTGTATTTCCAATATGTTTGGATGCAGGGCAGACTAGGAAAATGAAGGATCACTCACTGATTGCATGATAACCCAGTTTTGAAGGGTCACTGGTTGAGGGGACAGTCAAGGTCTGGATGATTAGGCCATTTGAGGACCCTATTTCTTTGTATTAATTTCTATTCAAATTGGATGCATGGATTTCTTGTGAATTATCAGTTGTTATGTATCCTGCAACTGCATCCGTAAATCTGCATATACTTCTCTAGGGTTGTAAGCCACTTAGGGATCAAAATAGAGAAAATAAATCAAAATCGTTCTTTGTCCTATTTCCTTTTAACAAAGTCTCAACTATCAAGTCTTTTTCTACCAATTTGTGCATCTCTTTGTGAGCATTTTTCACTCACTCATTGCATGATAACCTGGTTTTGAAGGGTCACTGGTTGAGGGGACAGTCAAGGTCTGGATGACTGGGCCATTTGAGGACCCTATTTCTTTGTATTAATTGTCATTCAAATTGGATGCATGGATTTCTTGTGAATTATCAGCTGCTATGTATCATGCAACTGCATCCATAAATCTGCATATACTTCTCTAGGGTTGTAAGCCACTTAGGGATCAAAATAGAGAAAATAAATCAAAATCGTTCTTTGTCCTATTTCCTTTTAACAAAGTCTCAACTATCAATTATACAATACATTTGATGCCCTAAGCTATCAATACAAATGGTGCTTAGCTAGAAGCTCGCGGATTGTCCATTTGATAACCATAGTCAACATTTCAAAAAAATGGATATCCTTGAGCACAAGCACCAATAACATCAAATAATGGACTTAAAGCATGGGCTAGGGCACGACACCAGTACAATGCAGTCATTTTAGTGAGCATCTCAGCAATATACAATGGTGTCATTAAACATGTCAATAATATCAACGAACGTGAATCCAAACATTTCAAAACAGTGAATCAATATCCATGAGCACAAGCACCAATAACATCAAATGATAGAGATAAAGCACTGGCTAGGGCGCGACACTAGTAGAATGTGGTCATTTCAAAGAGCATTCATGATCAAATAAAATGCAATGCATTTGAAATTTGTGGTCGAATATGACGCCAAAGGCTCGAAAGATGAAGAAATCACATACCTTCTCTCGCGCTCAGCTTTCACTCATTTTCTCTTGCTCAATCAAAATAAAAATGATTTGGTGCTTCACTTTTTTTATCTATACCCCAAAACTGTCAGAATTCTTATGGTCAATTTAAAACCCATCAGAATACTAACACCATTGGGGCCTATTTTTTTAAAAAACAACAAATTCATTAAAAATATTACCCGTTGGAAGTTTATGTCAAAATTTGGCCCCAAATGTAGTAGTGATAATATCATTCTTGCATCTTAATGCAATTGTATTGTCAATCTCTTGTGGAAGTTATATTGGTCTTGCATTCAATCTTGAGGGTGTTGTAGAGTCACCTAAAACTTTAACATGGTATTAGAGGTCTCAAGGTGTGAAGACCTCTTCTCAAGAATATCAATCTTGGCTTGATTATATTGTGGGTGTAGAATAAGGTATTTGGACATCACCATTTCATAGTCTATTTGGAGAAAAATTAGGGTTTTGTATTTTGTGGCTTTCTATTGTAGGTCAATATTGGAGCTTGTCGGTGCAAATCAGAGGTTGACATCATATTAAGAAGGTCCAAAAACCCCTAAATCAAATTTAATTTCATCCAAATCAAACACCCGAGGCCAAATCTAGAGCCATTTGAATTTTGGAAGTGCGGCGGCAGCAATTCAAAAAAATAATTACAGAGGCAATTTTCAAACAGTGTTATCTTAGTCATCTAGACTCTATTTTTCGAACAATTTTTTTTTGTTTTGGGGTAGAATTTCATGATCTACACAATGGAGAAGGTGGTTTGTGATCTATGTTCCTGAAGTTTTTTGAAAATCACAAATCTCATTTTTTGCAACTTCCAAGGCCTCATTTGTGCTCATATGAACTCCTTGTCAGGTGCAATTTTTTTTGAGAGTGCATAAATTTTTCTATATTTTCTAGATCTGGAATCAAATTTCAATTATTGTGATTAGAAATTTTACTTCCAGAATTTAGTTTAATTTTGCAATTGGAATGCATAAGCCTTAGGTTGGTCTTTTGCATAGTGATCTAAGTCTATTATAGCCTGATTATAGAGTGTAATAATTTGTTGATCTCAATTTGTAATTTGAGAAGTGTATCATTAATGTAATCATGGGATATGGTAGACATCCTGCTATAATAGATTTGACTAAGGATAATTTTGAGTCATGGGAAAAAGGAATCATCACACATTGTAGATGGCTTAATCTCTTGCCTCATCTTTATGGACTCATACCTGAGCCAAAGATAAAGTGGAAGAAAATAGTTTGGGAAGATAAAAATGGTCATATTAAAGCATTGATTGGTATGATTATTTTCTCATATTTACGTCATTTAGTCTACTCCAAAATCAAGCATATTCAAAGCCCACACAATTTGGAAAATTGTTTGGGAGCATTTTAGAGATCCACATGTTCCTCCATTCCCAAATGATCATGTTATAGATTCTCTCATTCCACTTGACGATGCATATAGTATTCCCTATGATGATGATACATTAGATGAGATTGAGTATAATGCATATATTGAGAGAAAGGATGACCCAGTGACTCCTCCTAGAGCTCCTACTTCTCTAGTTGAGATCACACAATCATCTCTTGTTGGTGATTTCAGTGAGTCATTGCAAGAGATATCTATTTATCCTCTTGATTGGAATTCCTATTTGCAAGATATTGGTTTATTATTTGTGGAATCTCACATTGTAGATTTGGGAGCATACTTGAGGGGGTTTCTCTTCTCTTTGATTACAGTTTCATCATATTTGGAGATACTTCTTCACCTTATTTGGAGATTGACATGCTTGATTCTTCTCCTTCACTTGGTTTGTAACATTTCATGGTTCAGTTTGATGATGTGATAGATTCTTTGAGCTTGGAGATACATGTTTAGTCTTTAGAGATGCATATTCTTAGACCTTCTTCCTCATTTCATTTGGATATGGATTGGTTCATGGTATCATCATCATACTTCATTTGGATTCCACTTTCTAGTTCCTATCCAGAATGGGAATCATTCCTACATTTGTACTTGGTATGTCTTCTTCCCAAGGGGAGAAATGTTGTTTGTAGTCATTAGACTATACTTTGTCTTCAAGCACTCACCATTTTTGTAGGATATTCTTCATTATGGGGGGGATATCATGTCTCCAACTATCCTTATTATGGGGGGATAATTATTTGTATATACATGATGTATGTAGTTCTTGGGGGGTCTTGAGTACTTCATCCATCCGTGCATCTTGTGTTTTCTTATCTCTTTTTGGGGGAGGGTTTTTCCCATGAGGTTTTTTTTCTTTCTCCTCTTAAGGAGAGATTGCATTTAATGTATTACATTACATATTGTACATGGTTACCTAACATAACATAGTAGTCGGGACCCATCTTGCATTGTGATTTTAAGTGCATTCCCCTAAGTTTCACTTAAGGGGGTAGTGGTATAATTAAATATTCCTAATTACACTTTACTTAATCTTACTTAGGATAATGCATTGCATAGTAGTTTTTCATTGAGACACCTAAGAGTTTTCACCTTAATTAAGCACATGGTGTAGAATAAATTCTACTTTACGTGTGATATCCACCTTTAGTGCTCATATCACATTATCATCCTCATCCTATCGCACATACTTCATTGCATAATGGAGGATTATCCGCATTTGGTGGACATGTGATTACACCTTGCATAGGTGATAACTTATCAGCTTCTTATCATTGTCTATTATCGCATTTCCTATATAAGGAGGCCTATTATGTACATTTTAATCATGTCCATTATCAATAATATTATTCTTGCATCTTAATGCAATTGTCTTGCTAGCCATTTGTGGAAGTTATATTGGTCTTGCATTCGATCTTGGGGGTATTGTACAGCCACCTAAAACTTTAACAATTTTTTTGTTCTTCTGAGGCTTATCTTTTCATCCTTTGAGGTAAAAAATTGATCATATTTCTTCATAATTGCTCGCTTTGGCTTGATTCTAATGTTATACCTTCCTAGTCAAACTTATTCAAACTGAGGCAAATTTGCATTGCTTAGTGGTCCGACTTGGTCCAAATGCTTTTTTAATCTCTCTAAATCAATCATCAATCAGTTTGAACCCTATCTAATCTTGATTTGATCAAAATTATCTCATTTTTGCATCTTCTCAACATCATTTTGATTTCAATTCTGTGGGGGCGGGAATAATCTATCATTAATCTATTAAAAGTGAAAATTGACCATGTTATCATCACTACGGGCATCTTAGCTTTATCAATTCCCATCAAGTTGAGATTCTTATGATCTTGGACATCATTTCTCATCGCATCATATTAGTCCTAGTATTGTCTTATCTATCAACCTTAGTCTCAATGTTCAATTTTATCGCTTCACATCAAACTGTGCATTGAAACTTTGGTTATCTTTTTGTGCTTCGTTTAATTAGGTTCGGGGTCAGATCTCTATCAGTCACCTTGACATCGTCATTCTTTGATTCAATGTGTTCGCAAATCGCTCACACATTAGTCAAAGAGGGGAAAATGTAATCACCCAATTTTGGTCTAGTAAACTAAAGCCCCCTTTATGAAAAATTAAGTTAAAATATTAGACCATTTATTTGCATCAAATCAATTGTTCTTAATAAATTAATCATTTATTTGATTATATCCTAAAGTTAAACCACTTTATTCTATATTTATTTAATTAAAAGAACATGTCCCCTTCTAATTAAATAATAAAATCACTTTATCCTAAGCTTTATTTAATTAAAAGAACATGTCCCCTTTTAATTAAATAAGGAAAACTACTTTTCTAAAAATAAAAAATAATTAAATAAAAATAAAAAATAAAAGTGCACTTTCCAATGAGATAGAATCTTTTGACTTTTGAAAAAGACTTTTGTCTCTTTATCTCAACCACTCATTGTTTTGCCTCTTCATCTTTGTTATTGACTTTGCCTCTTAAAGACATGAGCACATGGATCAACCAAGATTTAACCTCCACCATTGCTCATTCTTTTGCCTCTTAATCTTGATCGTCAGCTCATTTTTAATTCCTTTAAAAGGAGACTCTCTCCTCATTCTTGAGATCCTCTAGCTTCTTGAGATCTCCCTAACTTCTTGAGTTATTAAAATCTTATTGTGGGTTCTTGGAGTCTTGGCATCTTTGAGTTTTGCAATCTTGGCAATCTTGGAATCTTGGATCTCTTGCATCTTGCATATTAAAGAATTGCATTATCATTTAGCTTAGCTTTGTCATTTGATTTCTTGCATCTAGCTTAATCCATCTAGTTTAGATCTATTGTCTTTGCATTCTTGCATTTCATCTTAGCTTAATCTTGCATCTCATCTTAGATTACTTTGCATTTGCATTCATCATGGAGATCTTGAATAATTTTACTCTCATTGTTTGATATCTATTTGAATCTCTCATTCTATAGTGCACCTTGTAGGGATCTTTCTTATTGGGTTCATTTGAGAGTCACCATCTTTATCTACATGATTCTTGCATGCTATGGATAGGAAGCTATAAACCATCTTCTAAGATTTCAAATTCATTGGATCTTTTGGATATAAGGGTTTATAGAAGCAATCACACTTTTTGATTCACACATAGATCCTTCTCGATCTATTCGCTATATTGTGGTTTACGTGATAACTTTCAGTATTATTATTTTAAATAATACTAATATATACTTGTATATATAAATATATGTGTGTATGGTATAGAGGTAGAATATAGACATACTCATGGTACATAGTTCACACTATATATATAAATAATTATTTGATTTATATAAGCTATATAAACATATGACTTCATTAAAAAAATATGCTACACTTTTATTCTATCATCTTAAAATAATATTTTAATTGTGTAATAGAACGAAATTTCCAGTGCGACTTACATTAAAGAATGTAACTCTTTAGCCACGATGATTAGTGGTGTATATGAAGGAATCGACTCGTGATTTAAGGGAGAGATATTTAGTGAGTCGCCTAGTGTTTATTTTTAACACAACCAAATGTATTGGTATTAAAACCAAATAAATTGAGACATAAGGAATGATAAGTGGGTAGATAACGGTTTCCTCATTCAAACAACATTCACTATTGTTTTAAGAGGAGAATACGCATGGCATTTAAAATAAAGAATAAAAGCTCTCTAATTTGCAAAATAATATTATTATTCTGGAAGGAAACGATTTTAGTTTGATCATTTGTTTCAAAGAAAATCTCTATCTTCTCAACAACGATGTAGTATAGTGGCGACAGGCGAGGATTTGGAGGACATATGTGAGTTTCAAACCGTTTTTCCCTACACATAGAGAAAATCATGATGGAATGAGCAACACTTTTATCGTGTCTTACTCATCTAATTCCAAATGAAATTCAATGAAATGAAGAAAAATGGTTTTTTTTGTAAATAAGAATTTGGGATATTTACGGTTCTCTTAGGAAAATGATAGGGATTGTCCTTTCCACTTGGGGGACGCATGCTGAGGAGGAGGAGGAGTATTTACCACACTAGTAGACATAACCAAATTGAAGCCTACGGAGTTGACGAAATACTCAGAACAATTGATGAAGTAGGCTGAAAGAGACAAGATGAGATCTAAGAAGAAGGAAAGAGTTTTGAGGCAAGCTAGAGACATTCTAGTTGAGTTAGTTCTTGAGGTAGATTATGACGAAGAATATTCTATGATTGATCATATGGATACTCTAATCAAGGCCCAAATTTGTAGACAACAACTGTGAAAATTTCAAAAGAGAGCTTGGAGAAGGAGATGATAGATAAGCTGATGGAAAAGATTACTGCAGATCAGAACAAATTGACAGATCTAGTGAAGGATGTCAAGTCTACATTGTATGAGGCAGGTTAGTTGTTTACCAAAGTATCAAAATATTCTGATTTTGTCAAAAACTTGGAGTAGAATAGAGTTGAAACTCAAAAGGAGGTGAAGAGCTTAATCAAATAGCTTGATCCTACTTTCAAGCTTAGACACTATTTACAGTGGTCAGGTGAAACAAATTTCACACAAGGTGAAGCATATATAGCATGAGCAAGACAACAAGATGCTTAACCTACTTGAGCTACAATCTCATTTATCACCTATAGTGGAGGTCATGCAACAAAATGTGAAGAAGGCAGAAGGTATACTTACCTTACCAGACATGAGTACTCTAGACAACATGGAAGGGCTAGCTTCTAGCTTGCATGAGAAGATTATTGCTTTGGGACACTTGCAGAAGTCATGGGAGACATCCTTGGAGTCGGCCATGATAAATTTAAGATATCTTTGATAGGATGTAAGATTGGTATCATTTTACATATTTCAGTTTTGTACCTTTGGCATTGTTGTCAAAAGGGGAGAATGTGTATAGGGGGAGTATATGGAGAAGTAGATCGGAAGTAGATAAGTGAGTAGAGAAAGGGGGAGCATTAGTCTAAGATATATATACCAATGGGGAGTCATAAGTTGTATATATTATTTTTCTCTGATCTAGTATGGGGAGTGTGATTACACGGTTTTGAGGAGACCACATGTGCTTGTCATCAATGCCAAAGGGGGAGATTGTTGGCATTGTGATGGTTTTGGGTGCAGTCATAGGGAGTTACTTGTTTGGTTTTCATTGATGGAAACTAAGTCATAACAGTCAAGTAATATAATCGGTGAAGTGAGGACACAACCAATAAGAAGGATCTGTGATCGGTAATTCAGGAAATCAACTAAGTCCAAAAGATCGGTAGATAGTGAGGACAACACTTTGGTGGTGATCTTGGTAGAAGTGTAATCATGAGAAGTGGTCACAGGTACAACATCAACTTGTTCATATTTCAGTGTGATTCCAACAACTCATTTGGTTGATCGGTAATAGAGTTTTTGATGCTACAGACATTGAGACGGGTAAGAATACTTGTATTCTCGAGCAACAATTGGTAGATCTCAGATCAGTGACTGGTATAGTAAGTGTGATGATATTTGGAGATATGATGATGTGGAATAGAGGTTATGGAAATGATGAGTTGGATTTTTTGGGATCGATGCAAACATATGAGGTGGATTTAGGGTGATGCATTGGAGACCTCAAAACGTGTTTGACTGCCTTGGAGATATAACTTGTAAATTTTATTTTGGGCCGACACGATCATGGTAAAACATGTTTTACATCGAGATTTTCATTTTTGTGCATGGTGCTTGTGCAGGAAATTTTTTAATTTTCATTTTTGGTGTGTATGATGTCAATGAAAGTTGTGTATATAATTAGAGTTGCTCATATTGAAAAGCATGGATGTTGTTAGTGTTGCAATAAGGGTTAAATGTAATTTCAATTAGTTTTATTTAAGGTTGTGATCAAAGATTTGATAGAGACAGAGTTGTGAGCGGTTACAGAGTGCAGAGAACAGATTGGATCTGACATGAAAGAAGTGCTACATCGAAATCATTCATCTTGTTGTTCTCTAGCAGTTGCAGTAAGCAAATCCCTTAGCAAGGTGAACTCTAACAAGTTCCTATTTGTAAATCCCTTAACCAGGTACACTCTTAGATAGAGTTTTGAAATCCTCTTGTGAGGTAGATCTTAGCATATCTTATTGTACTTCCAACAAGGTACTAATCAATCATAACCGGGCAACCCCTTAGAAAGGGTAATTGTGGCTCCTAACGGGGCAAAATCATTTGTTGCAGTAGTGAGCTTGTGGGCATCATCTCCACCTTGGTTTTCTCCCTCTAACCAAGGTTTTCCACAACAAAAATATATGTGTCATGTGTGATGAGTTTGTGGATGCTTGATATTGTTTTCTTTTATTTGCTTACGTCAGTTATATGCTTTGTGGTTTGGAAGTTAATATTGCAATTATTCAGATCAGTAGTTGAAATTTTTCATTACCTATTTATTTTTCACTTTTCAGTGGATATAATGTTCTTCTCATTGTACCACCACTTGATTGTGTTTCTCCTAATTCATCTAATTTTTCAATTAAAACCATTATGTTTGCTATACTCCAAAGAACTCTACTTTTTTCTTAAGAAGGTATATGATACTATTTTTTTGACTTCTACTTCACTAGTTGGAACTACCTTTTTAGTGACCACTTCATTGTTCAGTTGTGTACTAGGAACAAACTCTTGATAAATATCATCATTAGAGGAGAACAAATTTTCAGCTATGCCATCTTTTGAGAGTATAGAGATGAAGTTTGAAAAACTATGTTGAGAAATTTGATGGTATGTAGTGTTATCCATAGAAGATAAAGCATTACTGTTATAAAACAACCAAATTGACGATATTGAACCACTTGAAGATTTAAAACAAAAATAATAATGAGTAGTAAAGAAATTAAAAAATAACCGTACGAAAATAATCAGATCTACATACAAGTTCCAATACCAAACCATACCTACCATATCTTAGAAATGTATCTCTTTAAACTTTTACTTCATACAAAAGAGGCTTCGTATTGACATGGAAAATAATAGATGCCAACCATATACTAAAACATGCCTAGATGACATGGATAATATCACAGACCCTTAAATATAAATAGAACCCTTCATCCCAACCCTAAACAACATAGCTAGATGGAAGTCTTCATCCAAACTACAACAACAAAGCTACATCCATTTTCTATAAAATCTTGTGTTCATTTCAACTTAAGCCTTAGTTGCTTTTTCAGCTTCTAGTGCTCTTTTCTATCCTACTATTATTTCTTTATAACTAGCTATATACTTTCGAATCCCACTAACTCATTGTACTTTCTTGCAGACATTAATGTAATTTGTTTCATCCCTTTATCTAAAAAACACAAATGGATGTAGACATTAATGTAGTTATTTTCTTCCTTTATCTAAGAAAAAAATGGAGATGCTAATGTCCAATAACCTTGTACTTAGACCAATATGTTGTAAAGATCATTGAAAAATAAAATAACACTACTATATAAGTCAAATTTGTGGGAAATGATGTTGCTAAAGTTTCCTTTGCCACTCATGAATATCCCTTGTTGGAGAAAATAAGCTATGAAATTTAACGTTCTAACAAGCAGGGGTTAGCATTTAGGCCCTCAGCCTCACAGAATCATAAAATCATACAGTTTAGAGTAAAAAGATGTACATTATAAATGATATGATCCAAGGTCAACACTCCCTTTTTACAATCAAGTTTCCCATATTTAGTTTTCGATACCTCTTTTAAGTTTTCATTAGCACTAGAAATTAATTAAAATACTTGATGTACTTTTGAGTACCCTTGAAACTACTTTCGTACATTTTGGATGCAACTGCAAAAAGTATTGGTTGAAAGAGACAACACATTTTGAGTGTTTCCTTCTTTCAAGTATAATTGGCTGACCTCATTTAGCTAAGTTACCAATGTCTTAGGGAAAAAAATTCAACTACACTTGCTAGGGCTTGCTCCCCTCCTCATCAACTCTTTCAAATAGGTAAGGCTTTTTAATTTGCTTAGAATAAATATTTACAATTTAGGATCATGTTACTTAGATTGCTCTAATAAAGCCATGCTATAATGTACATCAACACAACATACATAACTTTACAATTTGTCACATCCCTCCCAACTATTGAACTTTATTGTGTTTTAATTGATGTCCTAGATGGTATCTGGTATTATAAACAATAGGTTTGCTTAAATTGATGCCCTAGAGGGTATCTGGTATTATAAATAGTGGTGTTGTTTAAACCGGTGCCCTAGATGGTATCTTGTATTATAAATAGTGGTTTTGTTTAAATTGATGCCCTAGATGGTATCTAGCATTATAAACAATGGATTTTGCTTAAAATTATTCCCTAGATGGTATTGATTTCACAAACAATGGGTTTTGACTAAATTGATGCCTTAGGTGGTAAATGGTTTTCATCTCTTGCTTATCATGTAATAGTAGTTCAGATATTTTAAAGGGAATGATGTAATGATTATTTTCTTATCATGAGTTATGAAATTTGATTATTGCATATATGTAATTGTTTTGATAACAAAGATTATGGACTGACTACCTCCTATTGACAAGTGGTTGTAGGAATTGCTCATCCTTCAAGGAAAGGGGAGGGGGAAAGTATCATCAGGAAAGAGGGGTGCAAACATGTTTATGAAATGAAGCTACCTAGATTCCGGAACTGTTAAGAACTAAGAAGGTCATGGTTAAATAGTCAAATTGATAGAAACCAATTCGAATAGGGTCCTTCGCCTTAGACATAGATCCTTACTCAGTCTATTCACCATATTTTGGTTTAAATAATTACTTTCAGTGCTATTGTTTTAAAGAATATTAATGTATACTCGTACATATAAATATATGTACATATGATATAGAGGTAGAATATAGACATATTCATGATACATAATTCGCTATATATATATATATATATATATATATATATGAACATATGACTTCATTAAAAAATATGCTACCCTTTTATTCTATCATCTTAATATAATATTTTAATTGTGTAATAGAACGAAATTTTCAATGCGACTTACATTAAAGAATGTAACTCTTTAGCCACGATGATTAGTGGCGTATATGAAGGAATCAACTCATGATTTAAGGGAGAGATATTTTGTGAGCCGTCTAGAGAAAAACACAGCCAAATGTATTGATATTAAAACCAAATGAATCGAAACATAAGGAATGATAAGTGGGAATATATATAAAACGGTTTCCTATTGTTTTAAGAGGAGAATACACATGGCATTTAAAAGAAAGAAGAAAAGCTCTGTAATTTGGAGAATAATATTATTCTGGAAGGAAACGATTTTAGTTTGATCATTGTTCAAAAGAAAATCTCTATCTTCTCAACCACGATGTAGTTTAGTGGCGACAGGCGAGGATTTGGTTTCAAACCATTTTAGCCTACAAACAGAGAAAATCGCGATGGAATGAGCGGCACTTTTATCGTGCCTGACTCATCTAATTCCAAATGAAATTCGGTGAAATGAAGAAAAACGGTTTTTTTAATTAAATTACAATTTGGGATTATCCTTTCCACCTGGGGGACGCATGCCGGGGAGAACATTATTCGTAAGAAAAAATTTTAAAAACAAAAGAAGAGAGAGAACATCATTAGCAAGAGCAAGTGGAAAGCTCTGTTAATTGGAAGCGATAGTTATCTTCAGCTGAACTGCACAGTATGCAATCTTAAGAGTTTAGGTACACATAGTTGAATTATTTTCTCAATTCTTGTTTTATTTGTTTTAAACAGAAAGAAATCTAATAAATTCTGGTTGACAAGGAAGTCGCTGCTGTTTTTTAATCTTTTCAATTATAATTAATTAATAGCCAAACATCATTGTCTTTGGATGTTTCCAAAAGAGGACTGAAATTCACAGCTGGTGTAGTTTCAGTTATTAAGAATAGAACACCCCTATTTTTATTCAGATTTTTAAGTAAGAAAGATCATTATAGACCTTCTGCATGGATTTAAAGACCAAAACTGAAAATAAGATAAAACTAGAGCAACCAAACGGGCACTTTTTTATACAAATGGGTAACTCGAGACTAACCTCTGTGTTAGCCTTGTGGATCACCTTATTTTATGTATATGAAGCAGTCTGTAAATGACTCAACTAAATAGTTCAATGGACGCTCTTTGTTACACTTGTATGTGGTTGGTAAAAACATTTGGAGTGTAGAGGGTTTGTAACAAGACACTACTTGCATGCAAGCATGAAAGGTGCAGAGATAACAGCACATTCATTAGAGCAGGAAGTGCTAGAGATGCCATCAACCCTATACGAAGGTTTGTAGGATCTTACACCAATTCCAGAATGGCTTGATTATGACCATGTTCACACCCCTTGCGTAGAGTTGGGCCACTTCAAGTAGGAAGTGTCCATGCAGTTGATCCGTGGTTGGGTGGTAAAAAAGCCCCAATGATACTTTTTCCCTCATGATACTTTGAAGCACATTAACATGGTGAAAATTATAAATTCATGTTGAAATATTCTTGAGCAATTATAGAATACAGTTAATGCAATTGATACTTTCACTTTCAAAAAAAATTAGATACTATTTTGTATTTAAATACTGGATCATATTTTCATTTGTTTAAGCAGTAAGCTAGAATTTAAAATTTGGTATTAAACAAAAAAATATAAAATGTTGCCCTTAATGTTTCCTCTGTGCATAACATCAAAGCATTACAATATATCAATCTACCCTTCAAATGTAAAAAAACAGAAAAAAATGAATAAGAAATTTACAGACACATAAATTGCTCTTTTTTTCTGTGAAAAAGGAATTAATGAAGAATAAACAACTAAAACTATTAGAGATCTGACTTACTTTTAGATTGAATAAGCAATTCTGCAAAAGGTATAAACGTAAAGGAATAAAATCAAGAACATGGCTGTTGAGAAAATCAGGTGTAAGGCAATGTTTCATGAGAGCAAAACACGCTCAGCCCGGCAGACTTGCAGACTTACAAGAGACGATTAGCATTACTGGTAAAAATCAAATCAAGGAAATACCAGCATAAATGTTAATCCAATGCCTATAGTATCTAAGGGCAAAAGCTCATATGTCAGTCAGCATTTCAGCCTTTTACTGGAAGAGACCAGATACAAAATCATCTTGAAACATTGGCATTAACTTTTTAGTTTCTTTAAAAAATAAGAATTTATACAAAGTTGCTGGACACAACTAAATCTTGCATTCATTTCAATAAGCACTTGCTGCTTATTTTTAAGCTCATTTTTCCACAGCCTATTATCATTTACAAAACAATAGCTTCTCTATAAAAATAGAGGAAGATTCTATATTATCCTTTTCCCATAATTTTCATTTTTTGGAGAACAGTCTAACTGCTTAAATTTAAGCTGCAAATAAATCTAAAAAAAGCATGGGGGCATGGGGTTACATTATTGTCTATGCTTCCTACAAACAATTTATGTTTTTTTTGTCTTCTGAAAAAACTTTCATGGCAACTTCTGCCTTTAACTTGATGTACCACCTCATTACATTCTTGACAGTTGATTTAAAAACTTTTATAGGAAGAAAATTCTTGATTAATTAGTAGTCTGAATGAAAATAGAAAAGAGAGGGGGTGCACAAAACTTGAAAACAATCATATAGAATAAAATGATAAAATTCAAAGCTTTTCAAGGAAAAAACAGAATGTCGATTAAGCCACAGCTGTAAACAAAATCAAGATTTTATAGAGCGATAAAGAACAGCATTTATTATGTACTGATGGAACAGAAAACTAATCTCTGCATTAATATTAAATAAAGATGAACCGATCATAGGTAAAGTAACTTTTTATATGAGAGTTTACTTGATTGCTAAGAAATTTGTCGCGATATGCATGTCAGGCTGTTCACATAAGCTCATCACAAGCTGTCTGAATATCCTCTACAAGTTGTGCAGCTTTTAAAAGTTTTGAAGCCGACTGCTTTGCATGGAAACTATGACAAACAGAGACACCTCAACAATCCACATATCCTCTACACGCATAGGCTAAGACCTAACTCAAAGCCAACGGCAATATCTTGAAATTTATAATTGCACCTGGAGCAACGCTAATAAAGCTCAAGAGAACTTGAGCTTTAGAATATGATAAGCACCTATACTTCCTTTTGAAGCTCCATCCAAATTTGGCTGAGTCCATACAAGTCGGGAGGTTTTCTCATTATCAGTAATCCAAACCTTTCCTTACAACCTTTCAGTTCTCCTAGATTTAAAATCAGTGATTCAAACCTTTCTTTCAATAGAATAATTCCACAATTTCTTAAATAACATGAAGAACTACTTGTTAGAAAAATATTTTATTATCTACGAACATATGCATGGCTCAACATACTTTCATTACATATCATATACACAATGCATGTATGCATTCCTTGTGGAATACATTTACAGAACAAAGTGATTGATGGCCTCCAGAAAACGTGAACTGGACATTGCATAGGTTTTGGTACAACCCACACAAAATATTGGTCCAAAAAGAAATTTAACATTTTTCCAACACTGGAGGCTGAAGAAATTATTAGTTTTGAGCCATTTGTGGCACTTATGATATAAAAGGATGCACAAGAATGGTTGCATTTATCTCAGTTGCTCTGGCATAGGACGTGACTTATCTGCATCTGCTCACATGGTAAGTGCCAATGAGGCACGCGTAGTTAAATTTTTAACTCAACAATCATGTGAAAAGACTAATCAAACTGGTTCACAGGTTTCAGAATCTTCATGGTTTGAAATTCTCTTTGTTCCATGCATTCTGGTGTAAGTACGTACTATTTTCTGATCCAATTTGTAATAGTGTATCATTTTTTCTAAGCGCTTCAAATCCAAATCTAGATAGTGTGCCTGCAAATACAGTTAATAGCGACAAGCTATGTTAGTTTATTGATCACACAATCTACAAACAATGCTTGATTGATTAATTAACCCTCAGGTGGTCATGTTTAGAGTTTTTCGTGAGGTAAAAATTAATATGCCTTATCATACACCAATATTTCTTTGACTATACAATATTAGCATCACTGCACTCTTATGACCTGATAGATTTAGGTTACCAATAGCTTATCTGCCTCAAAATGTTGGCCAGTTTGAAGGAAATGAGAAAGATTGTCTCCAAACCTTGAAGCGAAAAGTTTGATTAGTTGCTGCAAAGTGCATCATATTATTTCCATCGAATGAATTTACATCTGTGGCATCAGGATTCATAGGCTGCAAAGTGAGCATTAAACTACAGTCTTTTGCAGTTGTGGCTACCAGAAATTCACGGACAATCCTTCTGCTTTCTTCAAGTGAAAGAGAGGTAAAGAAATCATGCTTATGATTTTGCATTTGATTATCTGACTCGTCTGAAGAAAAAGTGCATATCTGGCATGGTTTCTTCAGAATGTTGAAATATGCATGGATTGCACCTTCAATGTCATAAAGGTCCATCTTCTGAACAGCAAGAAGCTTACTCAACATTCTAGTTTCATGAAGAGATTCTGTGATAAGATCCTTGAAGCATGCCATTCGCTCTCCCTTTTGGCATGTCATTACATTCTCAAGTATGTTTTCCAAGTTTTGAACTGCCTGTTCAGTGATGGAACCGTTAAGCAAGCCTTCCTCTGCATAACCTCCCAATCCACCAAAGACCAACGAGCCATTCAAAAATATCCGTAAATTATTCTGCGGGGTTTCCAAAAGTCCCCCAATCGCTTGATGCATTCTATCACGTGATTCAGAGAACAAGTCTATTGGACAATATTTGCTGATACTGGCTACCTGAAGTACAAGGAAATTCCATTATAATACTGACATAAACGCAGCAATTCTACGAAAGTTGGAAGTAGACTGCCCTCTGATTTTCTTCAGTGATTCATAGTTCATAGTTCATACTTAATTTAGAACAAAAAAACACATGATTATTTAGCATTGTAAGGGAATCCAGGATAATATTTCACCTCCTGCTGGGATAACTTTAGATGTTGATGCATTGCAAATCGAGATACAACCCTCTTCAGGTGATTCTCTGATGATATGAACCTTGAACAAGGAAGAAACCCACATTTTGGCTGCCTTCAAAAGATTGAATAAAAATGGCACCAGTGTGGCAGCAACCAGAACAATCATAGATTTTTTTTCATGTAAGAATCAGAGTGCTCATAGTTAACATGTGAAAATGTACATCATGAAAATAATAAATTGAATATAGACAATGATGTTCTTAATTTGAAACTGGAAATTCGTGTTTAACCAAAACGAACACAATAGTGTAGAGTGAAAAGGATATTCAATATCCCATATATATCCTGTAAGGAAATTGTAAGTGGTTGAAGAACTGGAAAAAATGATTCAATATTAAGATAGGAAAGATCACCTTGATTTCTACTGAGATACATGGTGCAGCACCATCAAGACCTGTGAACTCAAAAGGAGAAGTACGTTCACATAAAAAATAATAGAGATAAAAATTGTACAATCCCAGAATATGTGGTTGGTAAAATTCATCCAAAACGACACATCCAATAGAGGATTTGATGATATATCAAACATTAAAAGACATAAACCTAAGATACCTCGTATGTGACAGTGATTAGAAAAAAATGATAAAGTCATTTACAGATATTTTTTGGTAAGTTGGAGAATACCTCTCAAACAAGTTTATTGATATTAGAAAAAAATGATAAGTCATTTACAGATATTTTTTGGTAAGTTGGAGAATACCTCTCAAACAAGTTTATTGATATAATGCAACATTAAACGAAGGACTATGATTTTTAAAACAAATAGAGTTGAAAAGGATTACAGACAATATGAAACAAAGATCCAGAACAATATGATTATACCTTATGAAAAAGATGCATGATTTCACAAGTTAAGAATACACCTTAGCACGTTTAATGATAGAAAAGTGAAAAATATTTTTAAAATGGGAAACGATGATACAGAAAGGGTTGAAAGGTAAGACAAATTAAATGAGAGAAACTTCCACAAAATACAACTATACCTTGTGAAAAGGATGCATGATCTGACATAAGAAGTGCAGAGCCACTCTGGAGATTGATCCTGGTATCTCTAATCCTCCATTCTGGACGTTTCTTATAGATGTTTTGATCCAAAGCTTCTAAAAACTCCTTTGAAACACTAACGAGTGTCTGCAATAGCCCAAATGTCTTCCAAAATTCAGATATTAGATGAAACAAAGTATAAAGAGAAGAAAACATTCCCTTGAAATAACGATTCGCCTATTCAAAAGCATTAAAACAAAGGCCATAAGGCAGACTTCAACATAAACAGTTAATGTGAAAAGATACTGGCTACAGCAAAAGCTAAAAAGACAAATAAGAGGAAACTATCGTAAGAAGATCAAATAGTATACATCCTCTTTCCTAATGATCCAGATCATGAAAAGCTATTAGCAATTTAATACAGGAAAAGAGTAAACTTCCAAAGAATAAAACTCTTCAGACATTTGGAAAATGAAAGTAGTGTTGAAAATTGGGTAGCCAAGCCCTTTTCCATTATGTTTGGGGTCTGCTTTAATTAGAGTGTCATAAATGCAATAATTGGCTTATAGGTGGCATATTTGTGTGTGAAGTTGGATCATGACATCCCATTTCCTCGTCATCTTTGTCACGTGTTCCGAGATTTGCATCCTTATTCACCAACCTGGATCAGATCCATGGTTGCAGAATTGACCTAGGTCACTTCCATGGTCGTGGATCTGAATCCTTCACCTTTAAAAGTCAAGTCTAAACCCTTTCAACCACTTCACCGCTGACTTACTATGTGTTATGTTGATGTGTGTGATTGGATATATTGTATTTAAGGACATTTAGTCATTCATTAGAAAATCACTTAAGAATTCATGATTTTAATTTGCAGAGGATAAAAGAATTTAGCACATAATTAGAGATCACTTCATCCTATGGCCATTGCATATTTGCTTATTGTTCTCCATCTTTTCACCCAAAGTTGTAAAGCTGTTCTACTAGGGGTCCGCCTTGGGAGAGCTTGATCCCCACAATTCAGTAGATTTTCCCAAAGATGTTCATAAACATTTCCTGTCCTTACGCCAGCTGATGTCGAAATCAAGGCAGGCAAACTAAATCAAGCAACATCCTGCCAGTATAAACTTGTGGATTTTAGACCAGGTTTACACTGCAAATCATTTCCACGGTCACAGATTTGAACTAGAGTGATAGACAGTCAAATCTTAGAATCTGAGATCATCACAGGGTCCAAAACTCCAAAAACCAAGGCGAATCAATTGATAACATTTGGCACATCATATTCCTACTATCAGCTATCAAAATATGTATCACATTTAATTTTTTAGATTTTTAATTTCCAGTTCCACGTTTATTTTCAATTATTTCAATTAGCAGCCTTCCTTTATTCAGGTCAATCTGTACTTTAATTGATTACATTTGATTGAAAAGCCTACATAAGTTTGGTGAGGTGTGATAAGAAACCCTTACGTTTTTGCTGAGCCTCACTCATTGTACATCCCCTAGGATTTGGGGTTCGGAATTTCTTTCCAAATTAGGGGCTTTTAGATCTGATCCTTCCAAGTGCTTTAATTATTTTAAGATTTTATTAGGGTTATATTCCCTTTTCCTTGTGCTTCATTGTTTCACTTTTCTCTAGAGTTTGTTTTTCATTATGTGATCATGTTTTCACCCATCCTACTCATCATTGTTTGTTCCTCCAGATTGCATTTTCAGATCTGATTTTGTAGTTTATATCAGCCTTTGGCTCATTCCTATATCATTTATCCATCTTTTCATCTTTTACTGTTTTGAGAATGATTTGCATGCCAAAGCAGTGAACCCCAACAATATGTCCCCCCAGCTTCTTATCCATTTCCTGGAAAGGGGATGCCAACTCTGCAAGGGAAAATCCCTTGGGCACATTCCCTATTTGAGAACGCCAAGGGAGAATTCAAGTCAACTCTGTGATGTCACAGGAATGTCCCAGTGTCCCCTGTGCCTGGTCACAATTTTAAACTCTAAAAAATGCAAACCGTTCACTTTTTCAAATTTCTTAAAAACCAAAACAAGTAGTGTGGTCCCTAGAAGCCTTCCACGCATGGAAAATATTAGTTTATCTCTATTTGCCTAGTCATTTTTGCTTTTTTGCTTTCTCACAGCATTTTGCTATTTTTGTTTCATACACAGTAGGGTCATGTTGATGTGAGTTTTTATGCCACTACAACATGCAAAATTGAATATTTAGTATTCCAAGATGAAACACCAAATCTCCAACCCTCTCTTGAATAAAGATGCTCATATGCTAAACAATGCACATGAACTGTGTAATAAAATGAGACAACCCCAAGGTTCCTTCTTATTGTGGACTTTCACTCAGTTATAATGATGTGATATGCTGGTTATCACAAAACGACTTACACTAATCAACTACTTCCAACCGAATAAACTGCAAAGGGAAAAGGGTTTAGAAATCTAATCTACTCCTAGAATGCAAGGGATGATGAATGCCTTTGTGACTTTACTAGATTCAATTTAGCCATCAATATCAACCAAGCTAGTGTGATCTCATTGGGAAAAACAAAATTCATTCACCTAGCTTATTTGCAATTTAGAATCTCGAATGATTTTTGCTAAGTCCAATCCAAATTGCATCTTGAATTTCAAATGGCAAATCCTCTAAAATGTCAACTTTCAGATTCAAAATTCATCATGACTAACCAACTGAAAGTTAGTATTTTTTTCATTTCATGCTCAAAGTTTGATTTCTCATTATCAAATTAGCCTCTCATTGACTAAAAATCAACTCCATTCATGAGCTAAAGCCCCACTTTTGTCATTAATAATGGCCTAAAATCAACTCCATTCATGAGCTAAAGCCCCAGTTTTGTCATTAATAATGGCCTTGTTCGAATTTTGCAGACCTGATTGCACTTCGATCCTAGTGAAAAATGAGAACTCTGGGTTGTCAAATGTCCAAATCTACAATATATAAGCCTATTTTTTAGTTGGATATGATTTAAATGGCCTTCAAGTTTCCCAGATTTACGAGTCTTCCAAATGTGCTTCCAAATGAACTCCCTCAAAGTTTGAATTTCTGACTTTTTGGGGGCTACTGTAGGATAAATTCGCCATGCTTTGTATGTATGATCTGCTATTGAGAAATTGAATTGAGTTGGGTGTTTGAATTCAACCCAACACCCAACTTAAATACCTTTAGGAGCTGAAAAGACATGTCTCTTCAATAAGACCAACTTGGCCTTGGAGAGAGAAAATCTAAAATAATAACAATTCCTCGTTGAAATTGCAGCTCTTTTCATTAAATTTGTGCCTCCTCATATTAGTTTTCATGGCCCTTGGGTATCAAGAAAATTGCACTCCATTGGGGATTAAAATGGTTACAAGTTTCATTTCTTCCATATTGCCACTTCAATCAGATTGCCTTGTATTTAATTTTAGCCTCCTTTTCATTAAAATCAGACCACTATATTATTGGTTCTATGTAATCCATTAAATCTCAAAGCACAGCTCCTTGCAATTAATTTGTGGCTTCTTATTAATCTCAATTCCTCATTATCATTTAATTCCCCGTGAAATTGGAACGCTTCTAATTATTTCATTTTTCCTTTCTTCGTGAAATTTGCACCCATTGGCATTTGACTCCAGCCCCATTTGCAAAATTGAACCTCCAATAAAATTCACAAATTTCCAACATCTTGGTTAAGTTCAATGAAGGCTTGGTTAAAATTGATCATTGAACAAGGCGTCCAACCTTGGAGTGGAAATTATCATTGAGTTAGGAAAATGCTAGGTGGAAACTCACACCAACTTAGGCTAACTTAGAATCCAAAAGTGGAAATCGAACTATACTTAGGCAAAACCACTATGAATGAAGTGGAAACCACCACTAAGGCAAAACCATTAAATGTCGTGGCAACCACTACCGAGTTAGGCAAAACCACTATGAATGAAATAGAAACCACCAATGACTTAGGCAAATTTAAAACTCATTTAGTGGAAATGTAAGGCCACTTAGGAAAAATATACAATTGCTTGGTGGAAACTCCTATCAACTTAGGCAAAATGTTACAGATGATAAGAGGAAAATATCATCCACTTAGGCGAACTTGATAATGCAAAGTGGAAATTGACACCAACTTAGGCAAACTTGTAAAATCGCAAGTGAAAATTGAGACCGAATAAGGCTCATAAACTAGGAGGTTGGTCAGAGATTTGGCATCAATAAGGCGTGAATAAAGAAGGCGGAAATCAAGACAAAATAAGGTGCATGAACAATGGCCAAGGTCAGAATTTTGGCATGAATTTGGCAAGGCAGAATTGTTATATAAAATATAACATTTAAGTATAAGCTATACTTTAAGTTATATAATATATAAATACTGTCGGGATGTTTGAGAGTGGTTTCACATTCATAAGAGTTATAATGGAGATTTTAGATTTTGAGAGATTCTAAAAAATTTCAGACTCGGCCAAATTTTAGGAATCATCATGCTTCCATTAGTGTTCCTTTTCAGGTTAAAACTTCATCTCTTTTTTCTCTGCATCTTTCACTCTATCCTTTTACACTTTGGTTACAAATCTCCAGACCTTTAATTCTACATACTTGACTAGCCTAGCCCAGCTCTCACTCATATCTCTAGTTGACTTGACTCCCTAGCACGCCAAAGTTGCTCAAACTTGACTCTTAGACTCGGAGTCTTGAAAATTGCCACTGAACTAAGACTACCTGGGACAACTACCCTACTACCAAGTGAAAAGAGGGTCCCAATTTCCAATGGGGCAATGGTGTGAAAATCTCACAACTTTCTCAAAAACCCAAACAAGTAGTGTGGTCTCTACAAGCCTTCCACGCATGGAAAATATAGTTTATCTCTATTTGCCTAATCATTTTTCCTTTTCAGCTTTCTCATAGCATTTTCCTATTTCTATTTCATACACAATAGGGTCATCAGGTGTTTTTAGCAGTTTATCAGCAAACTATAAAGTTTGTTATAGTTTTAATATCACTACTATCAGCATAAGTGTTCTTTGGCCTTTACTTTCAAGCATCATCTAAAGCAGTATTAGAAAAAGATTTTTCATTGTTTGTCTCCATTTATAGTAATCATCGGCATTTTTTCGGCATCATTACAGTAGCATGTAATGTCCCCAATTGGGACTTAACTGTAAATACCCTAAAATTTCCAACTAAGATCTAGATTGTGCTTGGAAATGGTAATTTACTTAGTCTCTTGTGACATCCCACACAGATACAAAACAATTGTGCAATACACGACCAACAAATAAATGTTTAGGAATGGAACCTCTATGGACTTCAAAACACAACTATAGTAAAAAGAGCACCCAATGTGATCATGTTGCCTTGAAACTCCCCTATTTTCTTTCTCAGCTCATTGATTGAGATTAGTCATCTGGATGAGTCATCAATGACTAATCTCTTTCCTCTATGATCACACTATACAAATGCTATTTTACAACCCGAAACACTATGACCTAATGACAGTGCGTTACTAGCACTCAATGATCTTTACAACCTGTCAATGCTCCCATAGAGGTTGACCATTTAAACACTTGTCGTGAATAGACCAGCACAAATACATTTGTCCTCCTCCTAAGCTTCACAGCTAGGAATAAGCTGAATCGCAGTGTTGTTAGATATCAATGGGTCTATCACATTTATTTGGATATCAATATATCAAACTATTATTCTCAACAATCTTATATTGTCGTGACACCAAGCTCGCATGATGTATTCCCTATTCAAAGACAAACTCTATGCATATTTATCACACATGTCTTCCGATGAAATATAGAAGGTTTTATATGTATGTGAATCCATTCTTTCTTCCTCACATTCACAATCAGTAGCGTTATTGAGACGTATTGACTAGCACTATTTGGAATTTATACACAGTGGTGGCAACTTGCAGTTGAGATCCTTTGTTTCTCGTATCCACGTATGCTGGATTGCTCATGGCGTTGGTTTCTCTTAATTGCTGACTGGATTAGGAAATATCATTTAAAGTGCATTCCTCCTCTCCCTCACTGACCTATTTCTTTCCTCCTCTTTTATACGCCATGGAGAGATGTGAGAGCAGTGGTGACTCTTCAATACCCTTGACATCTTAATTAATTCATACTTAAATAATTTGTGTTGGTTTAATCAATTGATGCTTCCTGCAAGCTGTTTGTCATTCTAATATATATTGATTATAATATTATTTGATTTATTATTATTTAATGTGTTATTATTTATCATTTACTTATTTAATTATTATTATATTATAAATTATATTATTATTCTAATACTATATTATTATATTTATTATTTTCATAATATATTATTATTAAAATAATAAAAATAGGCTATTTTATATTATTTTTTATTTATTAAATTCTCTTTTATTACTCTTTATTTAATAAAAGTTAATTACTATTTATTATTAAATCTCATTTCAAAATGGGGATGATGTAATTAGGGTTTCAAACTGGGGGATATGACATAGCATGCTACCTCACAACATTTTTCCATTTTTGTTTGAGTCATACACGGCAGGATCATTAAGTGTTTTAGCAGATTTTCAGCAGATTGTAGAGTTTGTTGTAGGTCCAATATCACCTTCATCAGCAGTTCCTTGGCCTTCACTTTCGAGCTTCTACAGAAATGTTATAAGCAAAACTTTTATTATTTGTCTCCATCTATAGTAATCATCCGCATTTTTCAGTTATCATTGGGATAGCATACTGCCGTACAGCAGTTTGACAAGACACCTCAAGCCTAACGTTGGGAGTTCAGCATTTTTGCTTCCAAAGAAGATGAGGAAAAGGTTATGAATCTATAACAAATCTTGAAATGAAGTCCTTTGTTTTTAGATTTTATGGTTTCCTTTTTATTCTTTTTAATCGTTGTTTCCAATTTTCACATGAAACACTTAAATTGTCTTACCCATAATTGTAAACTCTGGCTTTGCCACCTTACCAATTTCTTTGGTCATTTGTGGATTGGAATAAACCCATGTGCAATTTGCATTTTGCAACAAATAGGACAGTCATATTAGAATATCATTATTATTAGTTTATTATTTTAATGGTCATCTTTTGTAATATTATGTAAATTAGATAGATAAGATCGATTACTCGATCTTCTGTAGTTTCTTTTAGAAACTCTCTTTCTTTCATTTGTAAATTCTTTATAATGACCTTTCGATCATTTGTTAATATATCAGATTTTTTACCAATTACTGTGTAATATCAAATATGGTATCCGAGCTAAGTCTTTTTCGAAAAAATTTATAATAAATTTTCGAAATTTTTTGAGACCCTGCTCTCTATTCTCACAACCCGACTAGGGTTTTTCGTGGGCATTCCTTAGCAAATCGCAACTCAGCAATTCCCGTGTTTATTTTTTCTGTTGCGACATAAACTCGTGGGTTGATTCTTTCTGTTGTTTTTGCTGGGTGAAGTCCTGCAAACCCGCGCTTGCCTTCTTCCTCTGCAAATCGTATGCGATTTTTTCTGCTTCTGGCATTCATTTCTGGCCTCTGCAACCCGTCTTCTTTCATTGTGAAGACTTCAAACATTATTCTTTGAGCTTTTTGACAATTCTTTCTGGTCGTTTTGACTGTTTCCGCCAAAAAATTTCTCCTTGGTCGAAGTCATTGAACTCCCATGACCATATTTGCCATTGTCATTGGTACCATATTAAATGAAAACTTAAAACTGATTTTGTACTAATTTAATGTTAATTTGTGACCTTTAATCTTTTCTTTGCTTTGCACCATTGGGTTGTTCTCCATTGACACCTGAAAATGTTGCAAAGTTATCCAATTACAGCTGAAGGAAACCACAAATAGTTGCTTCTTTTTCTAACAAATATTATTAGAACATTTTTTTTAAAAAATTAATTATTTTATGTTGTATTAGAGTGAAGATGGATTTATTCAGTGTTATGATGATCTTCATATGGAGAACGAAATGATGGCAGCCAAATGCAAACCCCAAGCAAAGCAACAAATAGTTCAGCTGTGCATTTATTGAAATCTAATTGCCTTTCAGAGTTGGTCACAGCATATGTCAAAGGACAATTAATAAGAAAAACCCTTCACAGCAGTTTGCAACGGCACTTGACACAAACAATTATCTAATTTAGGTGGAAATCGGAAATGGAAATGCAACATTTCATTGGAGGGTTGGAATGGTAGCTTTACAAGGGTTAAAGCATACTTTTTACATACCCTTGGTAAAGGGGTTGGACCTTGTGAGGAACTTGCTTGACATGAGGGCTGAGATGATCAAATTATTTCAAAGGGACATTATTGCACCAACAATTTCCAGCACACCAGAGGTTCACATGGACCACCTTCATTTTTGTGAATTGAAGTGAGCGCAATGGAATCAAGGCTGAAACAAAAAGTCGTAGGTTCATCATCATTGAGCTCAATCACAAATATGTTCAATGGGAAAGAAAGGAAAGTTACAATGTAATGTCCCTTTTGGGGATATTACTATATTTTGCCCTAAAACCACAGCTTTAATTAGAATAAGAAATAAAGAACATTTATGAATACAAATCTACCAATTGAAATGCCTCTTATAAGATAAAACCTGGACTCTTGCACACAATATTAGTCACTGACAATTGACATTAAATCATAAGCCATAATATCATCTATCATACTAATCATTAGCAAACACCATGGGGTCCATAGACATCATTCATATTGAAACCCAATAAGTCATTGCTTTTTCAAAGTAGGTTCCTATGATAGTCTCATTAGGAATTTGTTGGGATGTTTGAAAACTGCAGTCTAGAGGTTGGTCACCCTTGTACTGCAAGAGCATGGAAGGAGAGCCACCCTCCCATCCCTTAGTTCACCTTCAAGGCGCTCCATCCTCCTCGATCAAGCCTTGGAGCACTAATAAGCCTCCCAGCCCATGAGGCTTAACCCGTAATGGATGGTGTGCTTGATGGGGCCTCAAGTCCAAGGGCAAATGAAGCCCCTTGGCCGACAAGCATAGCATTTATCTTGGGGTGGCACACTTGATGGTATCTCAAGCCCAAGGGCACACGAAGCCCCTTGGACCATGAACATAACATTCATCTTGGCATGGTGTCCTTGGGTCTCATGATGATGAACTTGAAAGGTTGATTGCCCTTCCTCATTTGGAATGTGTTTCTCTAAATTAGGAAGAGACTATCATACAAATCTTCCATTGCATGTTTATATTAGAACAAGTATTAGGATTATTCAATAATTTCTGCAAGTAACCCTATAGCATGAACACATATGCATAGATCTATTTGTCTACTTTTCAATCAGTTTTGTCCCTTAATTAGCACTGCTGCTAATATTAGATCATTACTGAGTTCCATTCCATTTCTGCTTATTATCATTGATCATTCCATTTCTTGATCCTTCATGGATTGTTGTTGAATGATTGATATTTGTATGAATGATCAATTGAATGAATGAATTCCTTTTCTTGTGTAATTTGAGGTATTGGTGAGTGATGATTAAGTGATTGTTAATTAGATGATTGGTGAGTGATGCTATAACGAATGCTGGTTTGAAATATTGGTGGATGATGATTGAAAGAATGCTGATTTGATAGAATGATTTTCTGATTGATTGTTTGCTTGATTTGTTAATCGATGATTGCTTTTGTGGATTCATGAGTGATCGATGATTGATAACTGATCCTTGATTCATGAGTGATCGATGATTGATAACTGATCCTTGAATGCTTGGAATGATTTCTCATTTTTACTTTATTGGTGAAAGGGTCACCACCTTTCCTAAGAATTGAGTTGCCACCCTCCATTGCTGCCTTTTGAGAATAATAAATAATTTTCCAAATTGATTTCTCTTGGATGTTCTCCTCAAATAAAACCTTCTCCCCTTTATATCTTCCAATGTGAGAGAGAGTCACACCTCTTGATCATGTCTTCCCTTGCAAGGTCACAACCTTTCACAATTACCACCCTTTTAAAGAGTGAAACCCTTCATCATTTCTGCCCTTGAAAAGTCACTATCTTATTTTCTTCCCATTCTTTTCTTCTTCCATTAATTCTTCCTTAATTCCTATGCTCCATTCTTTCATCCTTCCTCCATATCTCCTTCAAATGAAATCTTCTCCCTTTTATATCTCATGTTTTGGGGGAATCAGCTCTTCATTGCATTCCTCTTGACCTTTCATTAAACTTATTTAACATAATAATTATATTATACTATATTTTTTATTTTTTTTATTTTAATTTTATTATTACTATTTATTATTAAATCCAATTTCAGAAAGGAGACGGTACATACAAAAAGAGGTTGTTGCCAATTTCTATTTTAATAACGGCATTCCTTTCCATGATGCTCAATCCCCTTTGAACAAATTAATGCTCAACAAGGTAGACAAAGTTAGGCCTATTTATGTGGGTCCTAGTAGACTAGATTGAGAACTACTCTCTTGGAAAAAGTAATTCCAAGATTAACCTTTTTGAAGGAGAAGGTGCTCAAATAGATAACACATGGTTGTAGCATAATCATGCATAGATAGATAGAAAGATATTCAACTAGATTGAGAACAACTTGCTTGGAAAAAAGTTATTCCAAGATTAACCTTTTGATGGAGGAGAAGGTCAAATCGTTAACACATGGTTGTGGCATAAGCATGCATAGATAGATAATAAGATAGATATTCGACACTGTCCACTCTGCAACATAATAGTTTTATGCATTGATGGACCTTATTTCTTGCAAGCAATTGATTGTTCAAGAAAACACAAAGATGTTGATCTTTAGCTTTAGACCCTAAGAAAAGCTATTGAGGGAGGTCCTCAAAATGCTGTATACGCAATTACTGATTTAGCAAATATTTGTAGAGCAGTAAATATATTCTTCATGCAAGCAAATCCTATTGGCAGTTGATGTTGATATTGATGTCAACCTTCTGCCTCCTTGAAGTTGACAGCATGCTGATATGTGTTGTGGTGTTGACCTTTTGTGTCAAACCTCTGCTTCTTGTAATGTCGGAATTGTAAGACTGTGAGATGTGCAAGTGTCATTGATGATTGTGATGTCAGCCCTCTGCTGATATGGTTGTAAAGATGTGGAAAGTTTGTTGAAGGTGGAATGTATACTGGATGTGATGCTGCTCTGGTATTGGTATGCTGGTGATTGATGGCTGATGGTGACTGATGGCTGATGGTATTCTGTAGTGCGGATGTTCATCTACTTGTTGATGTCTACGTCAAGATGTGTTGCTAGTCATGATAAAGATGTTGCATTGCAATGAGATGTTGTTGTTGAGTTGCTGGTCAAAATAGTTGTAGTAAGATTGGATGTCAACCCTCCTTTGTGTTGACAATGATATTTGTGATCAGAGTTGAAACTGAAAGATGGTGCAGTGATGATATCATTATTGAGATGAGGATTAGAAGCATTGATGCTTTGAGATGAAGATTAGAAGCACAACATTAGTACTGATGGTTGTATGATGCTACAGGCTGTTGTAGTATCTCCCTTGTTGAACTCGATGAACAACTGCTGCTACGAAGATGTTTTGATCATTAAAGAAAGTGTTGGCAAAGAAGTGATCTGGTAGCTGCCGAGAAGAGTGCTCCACGGCCTTGTGGTTCAAAACATAGATTGTATGTTCCGTGGATGGTGCACCCCTATCTTTTAAGGTCCCTTGTGTTGCAGCTGATATCTCAAGTGTATGTTGTTTGCTGACAATTTGGGTGTCTGTCAAAACTAGTCCAGAAAATGCTTCGCATATCTCCACATTAATGCTTTCAGTGTTGCAGCTTGGAAGGAATGTTAATAAAATCTATGTGATGCTCAATTCAGTTTTCTGATGGAGATGTGTACCACAAGTATGGTTTCAGTAATATGCTTCATAACTGTGTTTTCCTAGCCTTCCTGTTATGAAGAATGTTGTATGAGAATGGTTGTGGCAGCTTGAATCGATAATAAATAGGAAATATGTTCTTGGGAATGATGGTTGATGTTCAAGGAACATCTCTATGTGATCTGCATAGCAGTGATTCAGTGCTTCGGTGCTGCATTGTGTCTAGAGTTGGTTTTGAAGGTTATTTGTAACTATCTGGCCGACATGGTTTGTTCCCTTGCTTTTGTCATGTTTCTGATTGCATTGGATGATGCGTGAGTGAGTTTTAGGTCCCACTTTACTGTGTGGAGATCCGCATTGAATGGTTTTACGTTTAAGAAATGTTTAGGGCCAACTATTTTTTGGTACATGCTACCCTATTCCTGACTTTGGAGGATGTGCGCCAAGAGTGTGATGTTTAGGATCACTTTTGATATCATGCTATGATGTTTTAGGTCCTCTCTATCTCTGGGATAGGACCACTTTCACTACAATTATGTTTTGGTGACCGACTTTTTGGGATTACCCCTTGTTCCTAGTTCTAGCCGACCTAATTGATGCTTAGTGATGATCTAAATAGTATAAATAGAAGATCAAATCAGTTGCAATGTGTGGAATGTATGAGAGGTGTGGAAGATGTGAGTTTTAGGGAGCAGCAATGTGTGGTGGGAATTGTGAAGCAGAATTGATAATGATTGCTTGAGACATCATGTCAAAACCATCTATATTCTAAGGAGAATGCTGAAAGCAGTATGCTAAAGGCTTATCATTTATAATTATTTTCACGTATCCTATGATGAGATAGTGAGTCTCCTCTACATGTCCTGGTATCTTGCTCAGGGATAGTTAGTCTTTGCAGCAAGTCATTTGTATCTTGCCCTAAGACAGTGAGTCTTGGTTGCAAGTTCAGCAGTGAGCCTCTTGTAACACTTCTCATATATTGTGAGATATTCTCACTGTGGTTCTCCCCTCATTGGGTTTTCCATGTAAATTTGGTGTTATCTTGTGCATTGGTGTTGATTGTTTATCTTTCGTTGCTGCTGATTAAAGTTGCATGTTTTCGAACTAAAGTAAAAGTTTACGATTGTTAAAGATTGATTGTACTTAATGCTACTTATGGAAAATCGTCTTATTTATAAGACTTCACAATTTTCCTAATACTTAAATTACTCCAACTATCTACTTGCTATGTACAACTTACTTAGCTACAGGTGTTCAAGGTATGCCACTCCTTGACCACATAAGTTGTTTATTGCTATTATATTATCATTGCAAAGATGGGGACATTACACCTACTCACACTTCTAGAGGAATCAATCCACTTCAAGGTCAAGGATATGTCATTCCTGAAGGTAGATAGACCAACATGTCAACAAAATGTGAGTGCTGAGAAACCAATTGTTGAGAGTGGATAAACTCTCCTTCACTTTAGGCTCAACTACACCCAAGAGGATGCTCCTAGAGGTAATATTTAACAAGATTTTATCATGAGTAAAAAGATGTATAGGATAAAAAAATTGCAGTAGTATACGCATGTACAATGTGACAACAAATTCTATCACTAGATCAAAGACTAACCTACTAATACATCCTTCATTAAGTTGGTACAACTTGCAAGACATGACCCACCATAAATAAAACCATGGTTGAAAAACCTATGATTACTCACGTCAAACTTGGTGTTGTAATTTGGTAAAACGCATGGTGATTCTAATAAAAATCACAAAGAAATGCACCATATAACACTAAAACTTGCCTATTAGTATTTATTTGGGTTTACTAGTGTTTTATCCCATGGAAACAAAAGGAACAACTATGGGCAGAAGACATCACACGACTAAGCACAGGATGACAAATTGCTCTCAATAGGTGTCCCTTTTCAAGTTTGTGACTTTAATCACTGGTCATGAGTGCTTGATGCAAGATTTTGTAGAACAGTTCTTCCATTTAAATTTTATTTTTATTTGTATTCATGACTTCAATCATTGGTCATGAGTATATAATGCAATGTTCCCTTTTTGGGATTGTCCTGAATCTTTCCCAAGCACCTTGTAAATATCAAGTCTGCTACCTTTCTCTCTTTGGATGTTGATCGCTGCTCTCTTGGATGAGTGTTATTGCTTAATGGTTTGATCTTCCTTGATTGATGCCTTGAGGTATGGGTGAGTGATGATTGATAAATCCCCTTCAATGCTTGGAATGAATCCTCCTTTATACTTTATCAGTGGAAGGGACACCAACTTTCATAAGAATTGAGTCACCACTTTTCATTGTTGCCTTTGAGAATAATTTATTATTCCCCAAATTGATCTCCCTTGTATCTCTCCTCAAACGAAATCGTCTCCCCTTTATATCCTCCAATGTGAGGAAGAGCCACACATCTTCATAATGATCACAACCTTTCACAATTACCACCCTTTGAATGAGTCACGACCCTTCATCATTGCTGCCCCTTTGAAAAAGTCACTTCCTTATCTTCTTCCCATTCATTTCTTCTTCCATAAATGTTTCCTTAATTCCTTTTGCTCCCTTCTTTCTCCGTTCATATATCTCCACCTAAATGAAGTTCTTTTATCTCCCTTTTATATCTCATGTTTGAGGGAGTCACAACTTTTCATTTCATTTCATGCCTTTTGACCATTCATTAAACCTAACTAAATTTAAATATATTAAATTTTATTTTTATTCTTTTATATTTTAATTTATTATTATTATTTATTAATAAATCCTATTTGAACAAGGGGACATTTCAGAGAACTAAGCAAGCTTAAGAGAGCTCAACTGGGTAATAAAAAATATATTCATTATTCAGGCTAAAATATCTATCCTTAGGTTATGTTAGATCTCAAAAAAAATTAGAGACATCGATCAGGTTGATTAGACCACAATTAGGTTAAGACAGTGATGTAATCATATTTTTCTTAAAATAGTTACTGCAGACAGCAATAGATAATCAATAAATAAGTAAATTAACTAAAGATGTAGTAAAACATATACCTTTTGGGTTTAGGCAAAGTAATTGTGAGAAAAAAATAGTATATAGTGATCAAATTATACATTCAAAGAACATTCATAGATCATTTTGCAGTTTTGTGGTGATTCTCTAAAGCCCAAGACTCTGAATATTGTCGTCATGTTGCAGCTTTGTTCCTTATGATGTTCTTGGTTCTCTGATCGTGGTGTACCTTGAGTACTTCACCTTTTAAAAATTTTGATATCACAAATCATTTTGCTGTTTTTGTCAAGGACAACTAAGCCTCCCATTGTTTTATGTTGCATGTTTGTTCCTTATGAGGTTCTTGGTTCTATGGTCATGGTGTAGCTTGATTACTTCACCTTTTAAAAATTTTGATGTCACAAATCATTTTGCTGTGTTTGACAAGGACAACTAAGCCCTTGTTAATTCTTCCTTGCAGCCTCTAATTCTTTTGAGCTATGTATACAATTCACTACATATTTCAGTTTATGAAATTAACCAATTTTAATCTGAGAGAGATTCAAACAAATCTTTTCAAATGAAATTTACTACACATTTAGTTTCTAGTCATTAAAGCATACTTGTATTTAATGTTCTATAAAAAATAAATGTTATGCAAAGTTATTTACTTTAGAAACAAACAAACTTGATAAAACAAGTTACAGGCTTCATTTATCACATTAACCAGAAAACTTTATGCATTGTGTCCCATCCTTTCAGCATAATGGCATACACGTAACATAACAAAAGTAGGTAGTTTTGAAACAGAAAATAAAGATTGATAAATCATCTGTCTTCCCACACAAAAGTTCAAAAATACCCATACTTGTAGATAATTTGTAAAACGAAGCAATGCCTTGTAGTTCATATTTGATTTATGTTGTTACAAAAACTTGTTGCATTTCTTTCAAAAAGCATTTACATCCATAAAAAAGTATTATTAATTATATATATTCTCTCTCTTTTGCTAGGTTTCATTTGTACTTTTCTAAAAGAAAATGGCTTCTGCAAGTAGCACTGGTGGCAAACCAAGGGATTCTTGCTGGAAACATGGAACACCAATTGTAGTGCGAGGAGAGGTTACATGTATCCATTGCAATAAGCCTATGCTGGCATAAATCAACTCAAATATCACCTTGCATTGATCCCTTGTCAAGATGTTAAGCCATGTGAAGTAGCTAGTGAAGAGTTTGAGAGGGAGGCAAAAGCACTCGTAGCATTTGAGCAAGGAATGTAGATAAAAAGAGAACAACAAAGGCAATGGTAGCCGCAATCCTAGATTTTAATTCTACAAGGTCACATGGAAACATCGAGGTGTTTTCTTCCATTGTGTCACAAATACAAGGAGCAGGAATTGTGGACAGCCATACTTCTAGCTTTTTCATTCCCCATAACACTCCTGGACTGCAACCTTCATTGCAAGGTATTGCATGGAATATAGAAATGCAACATGAGGAAAAATTGGCGTGTACAAGATTTTGGTACTACAATAATATTTCGTTCAATGTTGCTTCTAGTCCTTATTAGAAACAATTGGTCACTGCATTGACTTTGATCGACAAGCGGTTCAAGGCCCCAAATTTTCATGAGTTGATTGTACCATTATTGTAGGATGAGGTCCAACACACATGCCGACTAGTGGAAGAACAAAGGAGAGTTTGGGAAATAAAAGGCTACAATATTTTAATCGATGGGCGGACGGATGGTAGAAACAGGACACTCATCAAATTTTTAGTGGCTTCAATGAAATGTCCTTAACCAATTATATGATAGAATTTGTTTTCAAACTTAACCAATTATATAGTTAGATTTGAACAATTTCTCAAATCATAATATTGAACTTACAATAATGCAAATATTAGAGTTTACTTCCAGCAGCTATATAATGAAAGATACACAAGATACTAATATGCAGAATGCATAGTAGATAGCTTCAGTAATTTCCAAAATGCATTGCTTATTCTCAATTCACCAGTTCATTTAACGGTTTGAACAGGAAGCAATACCCAAACCTTTCCTCACAGATATTTGTCTCCAAGGCAATCAAAGATATATAGAAACATTAACATACTGGTTGACAGTGGGTTGCATGCGCCCAGAATTGATGGAATCACTTGTCTTTGGATTGTCTGGTTAATGCATTCGCCTTTACACCCATAGTTGAAAATATCTTCTATATATCGCAGATATCGCGATATATAGCAAGGCAAATCTGAAAAAGTTAAAAACGCGCAAAAAACCACCACCGAGATCATGAATATATCGCGGCGGGTTAAAACCAAAAAATCGCAGGAATAACGCATGATAAACTAGGTTAAAAACCGGCGACTTTGTCAATGGATTTGAAAGGGAAAAAAATTAGGTTTTTCGACCGCGATTTGTCTTCATCCCGCGTCCTCTTGCGTTTTGTCTTCCCGCGACGCATTTCTTCCCACAACGTAGCAACACAGCCGCAGCACAGAGGCGACGTAGCAACACAGCTGCAGCAACATAGGCGACCTCATTTCTTTGACTCGGCCACAACACCAAATTGAACGCACAGCACAGTTGTTTAAAGGTACTTATTAAAAATTAATTTATTATATAATATAATATAATATAATAGATGTTATATACAGTGAAATAATATAATATATATTATATACTGAAAATATACGTAATATAATATATGTTATATACAGTGAAATATATGTTATATACAATGAAATAACATATATTTGTTATATACAATGTAATATATGTTATATACAGTGAAATAACATATGTATGTTATATATAGTGAAATAATATAATATATATTATATACTATGAATATATATATTAGTTTTTTAATTTCAACCGGTAAAATTTTTTTATACAGTGAAATTAAAATCTTATAAATATATACAGTATATATTTTCTGTATATACAGAAAATATATACTTCTGTATAAAAAGTTTTACAGTTTACTGGTTGAGCTCTATATTTTATTTTCTCTCAATACAAAATCTTTGGAGTTTGCACCATTCAAATTTGCTCTTGTGGATGTTAAGTAGATAAAATTATCAGTCAATTTTTAACATAACACAGTCTTTGTCAATTTAAACTTGCAGACTTTAGTTAATTCATAATTCATTTTGATCTAACATCTGATTCTTTATCCTTGTACTTATAGACTTCCAGTGTAGAAAATGGGTGGTGGCAGAAAGAGGGATGATTTATGGAAACATGGGATACCAGGTCCAAATCGAGGAGATGTACAATGTATCCATTGCCTTAAGCATATGGGTGGGGGCATAAGCCGACTGAAATATCATCTTGCAAAGATTCCTGGAAATGATATTACACCATGTGATGTGTGTCTGGAAGAGGTTACGAGGGAGGCTTTGGCAAGCCTTGAAGCATATGCACAAAGTAAGGTAACTAAAAAGAGGACAGCAGAGGGCCATGGCAGCCCCACTGGGGAGTTTTAGTTCTACAGGGTCACAAACAGGTGCAAAGGCTTCTTCTTCCATTGGGCCACGAGTATGAAGATCAGGAAATGTGGGCGGGTTTATATCAGACTTTTGGGTTCCACGTAACACTCCTGGTGCTCAGCCCGAATTGCAAGGCACTGCATGGAACAAAGAAATGCATGAAAAGACAAGGGTCAGTTGCAAGATTTTGGTTCTACAACGATCTTCCCTTCAATGCTTTATGTAGTCCATATTGGGATCAAGTGATCGCTGCGATCTCCATGTTTGGTAAAGGGTTCAAGCCCCCATCTCGTTATGAGGTGAGTGGACCGTTGTTCCAGAATGAGGTCTGAAGCATTCATCAACTTGTGGAAGAGCAAAGAAGAATTTGGGAACAGAGAGGTTGCACTATTATATCCGATGGGTGGACAGATGGTAGGAATAGGACGCTCATCAACTTTCTTGTTGCTTCAGGAGGGCAGTTAGTATTTCTAAAATCAGTTGATGCCTCTGATCAAGTGAAAAATGCAAAGACTTTGTGCAACATGTTGGATGAGGTGGTGGTGGAAGTGGGAATGAGTAATGTCATCCAGATTGTGACTGATAATGCAGCTGCATATGTGGCAGCCGGTAGACTTCTGATGGATAGGCATCCCACATTATTTTGGAGCCCTTGTGCTGCCCATTGTCTTGACTTGCTCCTTGAGGACCTAGGGAAACTGAGTTGGGTGGCAAAGGTGGTCGAAGATGGAAGAAATATCACAAAGTACATCTACAATCACACATGGGTCCTGAGTCTTATGAGAAAATACACTGCTGATAAGGATCTTGTGCGATCAGGGGTCACACGCTTGGCTACTAATTTTCTCAACTTGCAAAGCGTATTAGATGCATTGCCCGACCTAAGGCGGATGTTTGTGAGTGTGGAATGGTTGGAGAGTCCTTATGCCAAGAAGCTTGAAGCAGAGAAGGTTGCGAAGGCTGTGTTTGATCTTACATTTAGCAAGCTAATAGAGGAGATCATCAAGGTAAGTTTTTGAACCTTGATTGATGATTTATAATTTCGTTATTTAATTTTCAAATAATGCAATTCGCTGATTTTGGTTAAATTTTTTATGTCCAAGTGTCAGAACTGTTGGTGAAGGTTCTTCGAATAGTGGATGGGGATAAAAGCCCCATGGGGTATCTATATGAGGCCATGGATAGGGCCAAAGAGACCATTCAACACTTGTATAGGTCAAATGAGACCAAATATAGACCCATATGGAACATAATTGATCGTAGGTGGAACCGACAACTCCACCAACATATTCATGCTGCTGCCTACTACTTGAACCCCAAGTATTACTTCTCCGACACTTTCAAAGCAGATGCAGAGGTTCAAGTTGGCATAGACACATGTATTCGGAGATTGGTTCCTGATTTGGACCAACGAGACCTTGTACTTGATGAGTTACAGAGCTACAAGAGGGAAGAAGGGCCATTGTTTTCTTCACCTGATTGCAAACGTAGGAGATACACTCTGCAGCCAGGTAAACAAGAACATGTGTTTACTTTTATTATACCATTTATTTCGCTCATTACGTTTATTAGAATCTTCACCACTTATAAACGGTTTAACTTGTTTTTAATCCTTGCAGATCTGTGGTGGGAAGATTATGGTGCCACAACACCTAATCTTCAAAAGCTTGCCATCCGAATATTATCGCAGCCATGTAGTGCTTCTGGTTGTGAGCGAAATTGGAGTGTGTTTGAGAACATACATACAAAGAAGCGCAATAGGTTGACTCAGAAGCGCTTGAATGACTTGGTTTATGTGCGGTACAACCTTCGATTGCATGAAAAGAAGGTGCGAGGACAAGCTTCATATGAAGCACTTGACCTTGATGAGATTGATCCATATGGAGCAGATTGGGTTGCTCCTCCTGATGGTGATGATGTTGATGTGGATGTGCATGTGGATCCTTTCTTGACTGATGATCAGCTAGCTGACTTTAATATGGAGGAAGATGATTGGGATGCAGAAGTGGCAGCACGTGAGGAGGAACATGAGCTCGGTCATGATACATCGGGGGCTTCTATTGAGGCGCCTATTCAGCCCCCTGTTGGGGATGGCGCAACTACTTCAGCACCACCCACCCAACAGCAGCGATCTCTTTTGAGCTTTAGTCGTAGACGCAATTTATGATTTCTAATTCTAGTTTTCATTGATGCTAAAACTTGAACCTACTATGTATTCAGAAGTTGTAGTTTCATGGAGTTTGACTTTGATATGTATTGAAATTTGAACTTATTTCTATTTAGATGCCGCACTTGTTTTTTGGTATATGATTCTATGTTAATCTGCTAAGTTCTAATAGTAATTGCTATGTATTTAACTCAAAACTTTGATTCATATATGGTGGATATCTCAAATCAGTATATGTTCTACAAATTTGGTGTATATGTGTGTGTTTTTAAGAATATTTTAAGAAATTATATATTTTCAAAATGTTCGATAAAAGTGTCGATTTATTGCCGTTTTTTCCACCGAGTTTTTGGCGATTCCGAGTTTTTCAAATTTTTTGGGCCAGCCGAGTTATTGCCGAGTCCGAGATTTTCAACCTTGATATGGACTTTGCCTGTCGAAGACAAAGAAAAGTCTATCAGTGCTCTTCTATCCCTTAAAAATTTAAAATCCTTGTCACCTTATGTCTTCTCCTGCTCTAATGTAACTCCATCTGATCTTTGGTTTCCACGACCTAAAGGCGTTCTCCTTTTGCCTTTCGATCTAATTTGGAAATGACCAACAACTGCATTAATATTTTTCAAACTGAATTAGGGATACTCAAGAACTGGCGAATAAGTATAGGAGGATGTCCTACCTTGTTCTGGCTACAAGATGTTCATCTCCACAACCAACATGCACACAAAGGCGATTTCAAGTTTTCAAGCATGTCTAAAATCTTCGCTAATTAACCTTAAATAGGGAGCTAGGTAAAATGGCAAATAGGGTCGGCCAGAGATGAAAACAACAATTTATCAATACTAATTTATTCCCACAAGCCAGCATAAGAGCATCGATAAAAGCAAATTTATAATAATTCCATTTATTAAAATTTATATATAGAGAGGGGTGTTAGAAAATTCCGTTGGCTAGCCGAATAGCCCCTTCAAGACTTTAGGCTCATCACAGTCCTCCCATCCTCTAATTGTTTGACCTCAAGCAATTTTAGATTGGAATGCTCAAAGACCTCTATCCCTTCCCATGTCACAGCTTTTGGCGGTAGCCCCTCCCATCTGACCAAATATTCTGAGATCAACTTATTTCTTAACCTCCTCTCCCTCATGTTTAGCACAGTCTCGAGTTCAAGAATTAATTTTGATTCATGATCAAGTGGGGCTAATTCCATTGAAGGTGTAATCTGCTGTCCAAGAGCCTTCTTAAGACTGAAACATGGAAAATATTTTGAATTTTTCTATTGGGTGGCAACTCCAGCTCATAAGCCACCTGTCCAATCCTTCTTATAACCCGGTAAGGTCCATTAAAACGAGGCTTCAATTTTTCTGCTCCTCTTTCTTCAAATGAGGACTGTCAGTAGGGCTGTAACCTTGAAAACACCACATCTCTCAACTCAAATGACCTTTCAGTTTGGTGTTTATCAACATGCAGTTTCTGCTGATTTTAGCTTGTTGCAGGTTGTCCTTGAGAGCCTCCGCGATGTCTCTACTGTGCTGGATCAAATCTTTTGCACTTGGAACTCAACTATCAGTCAAAATCAGATCTATAAATGACGTAGTGTCATAGCCATAGAGTGCCTTGAATGGAGTCATGTCAATGGACATACGATGAGTTGTGTTGTGACAATACTCTCCAAAATGCAGCCACTTAATCCTGTTTTCTGACCTGTTTCATTATTTCTCAAATAGCCCTCAATCCACTTGTTCACTAGCTCTATTTGTCCATCCATGCACGGATGGTAGCTAGTGCTAGGTGTTAAGTCCATTCCTATCAAGTGAAATAGCTCCTACGAAAACATACTAAGAAACCTGCTCTCCCTATCGCTTACAATTGTTTTTGGCAACCCATGAAGTCTGAAAATCTCTCTAGAATATATCTGCCACTTGAGGTGCCTTAAAATCTGATGATGTAGCATGAAGATGAGCATATTTTGTGAGTTTATCAACAACCACATATAGACAATCCTTACTTTAGACCTTTGGCAACCCAGTGATGAAATCCCTTGAGATGCTCTCCCATTTCTGATTTGGAATGAGAAAAGGCTGCAATAACCCTACTGGAAACACATGCTTTACCTTATTTTGTTAACACTCCTTGCATCCTCTTACATGATGCATTACATCCCCTTCCATTCGTTTCCAAGAAAAAACATTCCCTTGCTTGTATGTTTTATAGAATCCATCCTGAATGGCCGACAAGTGCTGTATTATGGCAAGCTTGCAAAATCTTTCTTTTCATTTTAGATTCAGGTGTAAGGAATACCCGTCCCTTATATAGAATCAGCTCGTTGACCACCTCAAACCTGTCATCTTGCACCTTATTGCAATGTCCCCTTTCCGAAATAAGAGATAATAATAAATAATGCTAATAAAATTAAATAATGAATCAATAATAAAATATAAGTATACAAATAGTTATAATTATAGTTGAACAATAATATTAAATTATAAAAATAAACAAATAAATAAATTATAAAATATAATTACAACTCTAAAGCCCCGCTTGACTCAACTCACCTATTCCTTGAGAGATAGGAGACTGAGAAACCGAAAAAACATTGCCGAGCTAAGGACAACTGAGCTAAACACAAAGCTAGAAAGCGAAAAAGAGGGGGTCCCCATTTGCAATGGTGACTCCATAATTTAAAAATTCCCTAAAAGTGTTCATTAATGCAGCTCATCCTTACACAAGCTCAGATATCAAAGTCAAGGCAGGTGAATTTGATCGGACCACACCCTGCCAGTTCAAATCCACATATTTGAAATCAGATCTGCATTCACAAAGATCAGCTCTGCAATTGCAGATTGAACCAGAATGACAGACAGTCAATTTTCAGAATCTGAGATCTTCATCATGGAGAGTACTAAAATTCCTGAACAAAGGTGAATCAGTAATTAATATCTAGGACATCACTTACCAATCATCAGTTATCAAGCTAAGCATTGCATTTAATAGTTTACTTTCAGCATTTATTTCATTATCAGTCAAATTTTCTACAAAAATTAACTGTGCTTAATTGATTGCGTTTGATTGATTGGCCAAGATAAATTCAGTAGGGTGTGATAAAAAGTTAAAATCACTTATAATAGAATAATGAACAAACAAAAAGAAAATATAATGTTAGAAAATTGAGCATATTCTCAATTAAGAGAAAAAGAAATTCCTCAGTCAAGCTGACTAACATAATAAACAGTCAGGCATTCTCAATTAAGAGAAAAAGAAATTCCTCAGTCAAGCTGACTCACATAATAAGCAGTCAGGCATACTGCATAACTAGCTAGCATGTTACTTCTATTGTAAACAAAATTTATATAGAACCTTGTTTTGACTCATTCTTGTATGGCTAGAATTCTTACATTTGATCCTACAGTATTAACTTTTAAGACTTGAAATGAGGTGAAAATAAGGCCTCTTAAAGACTTCTGAAATGCATGTATAGACAAATGAATAATAAATTGCACTCATCAGAGGAAATTTCAATGCAGTATTTCAGGAACATTAAGAAATTAGTCAAAAGAAAAGTTGCTCAATTAAAATCCAGGCATATTATGAATGTGAATGAAAAGAATCATAGTCAAATTATAACAATATAAATTTTTAAATATAACGAACATAAATCTGGCACAGAACATACCCCAGGATCAACATGATCAGAACCTAATAAAGGACCTATGACATGTTGTGCATATCCCTGGGCTAGAATCTCTTTAGAGTTTGATGTAACCACTTCTTGCAATTCAGACCACAGCACTTGTTCTTCAACAGACAAAAGTGGAGCATTCTTTTCAGAGCTACTGTCATTGGGCTTATCAGAAGAAGCTTTTTGCACACGTAGTACTTTTCCAACCTGCAAAAGGTCACTTGCTTCTTAAAATGAAAAAGGAGTTCCCGACAACAAAATAGCAAAGACACATCCATATACCAGGTCCTCATTATATAAAAAGAGAGTAGTGCGCCTTATTCTAGGATCAACAAATTCTATGATACATTAATTAACATGGTAAATGAAAACTACAGGAAAAGCATAGAAACAAAGTTAAAACAAACTATGGTGAGATAAGGTCATACAAATTCTGGTGATGTCCCACAATAGCCCATTACAACATTGGCTGCACCCTCCCCTCTATAACTCCATTCCTCTACATCTTTTGCCTCCAGAAGGAACGCCATATTTCTCTGGCCCTATATGACTTATACTTTGCCTGCAAAAAACAGAAGAATACTATAAATTTCTTTTAAAGAATACTGTGTTTTGGGAAATACACAAGCAAACAAGTCAATGGCAATAGAAACAATCAGGACATTGGCACCCAAAAATGAATGCATTAGTAACATATAGGAGATTGATATTGGACTTTTGCATATCACAGGAAATAAATACAAAAACTTCAAATAGAGAATAAACATATCAAAATCAATACATTATGATTACACCATGATAGCATGACCAAATCAAAGTGGGGAGGAGATGCAGAAAAATCTCGATGCACCAGAACTCCTACGCCTTCATGGCAATTAAATAAGCACTTCTTTATACATGCAACATGAATTTCTCACATGCATATAATATCCTCCACTATGTTACCAGGTTCCTCTACCACATCCTTCCCCCCTCCTGCATACCATGCATTGCTATTTAAGGAGAACACGAGTGGACTTGACAGAGCATCATTAATCAACACAGAAATCGACATGTATAACTGTAATACACCATCTCCACCATCATATGTGCCACTCTCCATACACCCACTACTGCCCCTTTGTTTACTTTACAAGACAAAGACTGCCAAAATTTACAACTGACAAATTCCCAATTCTGCACCCCTTTACAAAAAGCCGGCATATGCAATATGCAGCATATGGGTGATTCCGATTCCTAAACTCTGCAATCCCAAACATTTTGGGAAAATGGAAACCTAATTTCAGAACAACATGATTTCATGTGCAATAAAAACAAGACTCCGAAGTTTGAATTTAAATAATAATAATAAACAAGGGCTGCACTGCAGAAAATAGCAGAGATAAACAGAAAAAATTGATCAGCTGACTTGGATGTAGAGCACAGAGACAAAGATAGGGGTGAATCAGGAAAATAGAAATAATCCACTAAAATTCCACAATAACATTCAGGGAGCTCCAGACCATTGGAGATAAAGGGATTAATAAGCAGACCCGAGTTCCAAGAAAGAAAGTAATTGCATTTGATGAGGTAGAAACATAAATCTCCACCTATAAGACTGGAACTAAAAAACTAATAGCAATTAGGGATTTTGAAAAATTTGGACATACAGCTCAGCAGCACAGATAACTGCAATTTGCAACACAAACATACGGGGAAGGGTTCAGGGTTGGTAATGCAGCCAGGCTTGAATAATGCAGGAATTATAAAAAAATTGTTACAATGCTCAGCATAGAAATGAACTCCAGCTTACATTTAGCTTAGTTCTATACATTTGAAAGATGCTTCACGTTTACAAGATTGACAATTCGTTATAATGTAAATTACCTAGGCCAATTTGCTTCATAAGGTAAAGCAACCTGTAAAATATGATAAATCATAAATGATAAGGGTTTTAGGCTCCCTTCCACAGTGTCCAAACAAAAGCTTCTTTTGAGAAAGTCATTCAATGCATAATTCAAATGAACCATTCAATTCTCACAAAGGAAACAAAATCTTCAGTAAGTTAGCAGATCTACAACTATATCATGACATGATGCAATAGATAGATACTAAAAGGAGCTTCAAATCTCATATATAAGCTACAAAGAAAATTAGTGAGAATTTAAAATCATTCACGAGAATTTGTGCATGTGGTCTTCTTTATTAAATTTTGTGCATAAGTTTTTGTGAAGGATATCGATAACCTGTTCCAAAGCTCTAAATTGAGCCGAGGCAGGCAGGATACCGGTTTGCATTTATTTGGAAGAGTTTCTAAAGCCTTCTCAAAAAACACATTTTCATATGCTTCCACATTTTGCATACATGTCTACCATATATGTGTGATCCTACATGATTTCATAAGTTTTGACATACAGCTGCAATTCGTAACACAACACATGGGGAAGGGTTCAGGGCTGGTAATATGCTTTAATAATTGTTACAATGCTCAGCAAAGAAATGAACAGGGGCTCACATGTAGTTTAGTTCTATAAATTTGAAAGATATTTTCAATGTTGAATTTTGAAATATACCTTTAAGTTTTCAACATTGACGATTCCTCATAATTTAAATTACCTAGGCAAATTCGCTTCCTAAGGTAAAGCAACCTGCAAAATATGATAATTGATAAGGGTCTTAGGCTCCCTTCCCCAATGTCCAAACAAAAGCTTCTTTCAAGAAAGCCATTCAATGCATGTAAGCATTCAATTCTCTCAAAGGAAACAAAATCTGAAGAAGAAGAAGAAGAAGAAAACTAGAACAAACATAAATTTTCTCTCAGTATTTCAACACAAATTTTATCAATGAGCGTGAATCTGAATATATCTCAGCAAACTAGCAGAGCCACAACTACCTCATGACATGATGCAATAGATAGATACTACAAGGAACTTCAAACCTCACATACAAGCTACAAAGAAAATTAGTGAGAATCTGAAATCATTCGAGAGAACGTGTGCATGTGATCTTCATTATTGAATTTTGTGCATAAGTTTTTGTGAAGGCTGTGGTGATTGGAAGTGATACTAATTACTACAACACCTGAAAAAATCCATTTTCAATTATGCTTTGCTGGATATCCATACCCTATTCCAAAGCTCCAAATTGAGCACGGGCAGGCAGGATGCTGGTTTACATTTGCTTGGAAGTTTCTAAAGCCTTTTCAACAACACATTTTGATATACCTCTACATTTCACATACATGTCTACCATACATGTGTGAACCCCCCTTTCTCTTTGCACGCATATGTATGACAATTAAAAGGATTAGTTAAGGAAGTACTGCAATGACAATTAAATAAATGATTTATGAAACTATGCATGGCATTCAGCTTTTGGTTTTACACCATAAAATTAAACCGAGATAGCTCACAAGACTCACATATCTTACAGTGGGGCAAGTTTTGTCGAACATACCCAAACGCATACTAAATAGCAGAGAACATAAAATTCTCTTAAATTGTACATTTTGGACTTAAATTGAATTGCACGCAACAATATATAAGTTTCTGATAACTAAAAACGTGATAGCACTTTTGACCATAGAATCTAAATATATCCGACTAAATTTATCAATTTGGAGATGTAAAAATAAAATAAAGCATTATTTTGGGTGAATATCGATTACTCCGTGGCAATATAGACATTATTGTTGTCCTCGTGTGCATATCATGATATCTGATGAAATTGTGATGTCCCGAAGATGTCCCAATGACTAACGCAATAAAACACCGAAATCATACATGATTAGAAAATGATTCAATGCTAACGCAGATTAGGGAAGCTCTTTCATTCAATGCACCTCAAGTTGCAGGAAAACCAGAACAAGTGCCACATAAAATTAACTGAAAAATTATTTGAAAATACAGACTAATGATGCGTACTTATTTTTTCAGGGATTTTTTGTTTTCTGGTTTACAAAACTGGGCCAAAATACTGTGCCAAACAAAAGAGCAGTAGAAAGAATTTCCAAGGGTTTGTAATATTTGGAAGGTTGTAGATCACTAAGATCAATCATTATAACATAATGGACCTCTACCAGAGCAAAATGATACGGTTTTCACTATGCGATTTTAAGAATAGCATTTTTTAAAAGCCAACAAACATAACATAAAATGCCGGATGTAGCAGGAAACCCCTGCGCTATAAGCATCCCATGGAAAAGACAAAGAAAACCCAGAATAGTTGCGTGCGAGTAGAGGAATGGGCATAGCTTTGTCTTTCATTGGATGGGGCTTTTCCGCACCATATTTCTCGAGTGATGTCTCGTTACATATAGAACACATAAATGAATTGCAAACAACAATGCCGAAAGAAGATGATGAATGAAGGATACGGAGAATGAAACGGATAGATGTATGTTGAGCCTACGACCTCTTTCCTCTTCGCCACACATATTCGAAAGAGAAAATGCCAGGATTGATCAATAAGTTTGAAAAGGGAATGAAGTACCTAAATTCCTTGAGTTACATATCACTCACCAACAGAGCCACACGCCCACATACGCGCCCACCAGAGATGCAACCATCTGGGGAAGTTTCTAGACAGACTCAGCCCATGTTGAAGACACGTCCCAGCATCTAAGAAACATCATAAACAGACAGAAATCTCCTCTGCTCCTTTTTAATTTAATAGGAAAAAAATTCTCTGAATTTCTAAACCGAGAAAACAAAAGCCTCCTGGCAAAGATCCGATGGGCGAATTAAGTAAAAGGAAACAATCCGCCAAAATTCTATGATAAAAAACATGGAACTGCAGACCATAGGAAATGCAGGAACTATTAAGCTGCCTCGATTTCCAAGAAAGAAAATAATCGTTTTCAGTGAGTAGAAACATTAGTCGAGGACTAATAAACAAACACTCCATTTGTTATTCAGAACCAGATTCAAACATACACGTCTCATCTTCAAACACACACGTCTCATCTTCAAATACAGTGACAATACGCAGATGATTGAATCAATGAACTGAAAAGGAAACATACACACATCTTACCTGTAAATCTGAGCGTCTGAGCCGATTCAACTGTTGATCTGATAAAAAAAATTATCAACAATCCCCCAAAAGTATTTTGCCACGTACAAGCAGAATTTGAGAATAGCTTGTCGACCATACGAGGGAAAAGAGTCTGCACTTTTCCAGCTTTAAGTGAGGCGTATATCCTTTACTCTTTAGACTTATTCTCTTCTTTTCTGTTCTATTAAAGGTTGTTACTTACTTCATCGGTGCGCTTTGACTTATTTAGATCCTCCTTAGTGATTACTTTCAATTTATTAGCTGATTTTATTTTTAATTTTTTTATGAATTTATGTTGTCATAACTATGGATCAGATACAAATTAAAGATGCTCAAATAACTGGTTTAGCCTTGGATTTCCACGTCTAGTATTCTTTCCATTCATACTGAGCATTTAATTTTGGGAATAATGAAAAACCTTTTCATATAAATTCAGGTTAATCGAAGAAAACAAATGTGTTTAATATTTTAAATAATGATGAAAAAATATTAGTTGATGTCAAATGGGAAATAGCATATTTATATTTTAAGTTTATATGAAAAAGTTAGAGATATTTAATATATTTTCAATTAAGTGTTTGGAAAATAATATTTAGTCATATCTTTTATATGAATTCTTCGAAAAATAGATATTGTAGTATTGTTTACATATATATTATATTTCAATTGTATTTACCTCAGAGCTAGCATCTTTTTTTATTTTAAATTTATTTCATTTTATGTACTATTTTGAGATATATTATTTCCCATTCATTATATATAAGAGTAATTATTTTGATAGGTGAATAGTCATCATAGAAATCACACTTATTTTGTTAAATAAGTTGGGAAATTAATATGAAAATGTATGTGCTAGATATTAGGAAAGGCATAATAGAAATAGATCAAGAGCTTTTAGTTACAAAAATGTTATGAAAATGACAATAACCAGAAGTGTTGTTGGGAGTAATTGATATATGTTTCTCTCATTTTGGCACTAATTTGTATGTAGTTGCTATGTTATACTAGTTGTCAGATTCAGATTGCCACATAGTTATATGTTCCTTTTTGGTCTAGTGGTGTCTTGACATCATATATTGTATATCCTCTTTGTATGTATTGGTATTCAATGTCTAAATATCAACTTATCATGGACTAGCTTATCACAAAAGAGGGCAAGAAGATTTAAGATGGCTATATCAACCTAAACAATAGACCAACCTATTACAAAAGGGGCTAGAAATCTACAAAATGTTCAAACAAAATAGAGCCATGTATATTATGGAGCCACATAGTAGAGAACCTCAACCTCCACATCACCCTTAGAGCTATCATAAACTAGAGAAATAAGCCATGCAATGTCATTTGATAACATGAATCTAAGTATTTGTTTAAGGAATTTGACCTCTTGTGACACCTTCCTCATCCTATGAGCTTCATCTTGTGGGAATGTCAATGGAATATAGAGGTACTGTGGCCCAATTTAGGTGTTGTGGGAATGTAGAAAAGTATGAAAATTGTAAAAATAGTGTCTAAAAAATGTGAAACTTATAAATGTGATCAAGGTGAAATAGTTCACCCAAACAAAAACTTCAACCATTACGCATTCATATCTATGTGTGGATCAACATTTCAATAAAATTCATTAAAGGTTTGCCAAAGTTTATAGGGAATTCTATCATCGAATACTAGTAGATCATATCTCCAAACATTCTTATTTTTTTGTCTTAGCCCACCCCTATACTACCTCCACCATTGCTCAAATATTCATGAATTATATATTTCACCTTTAAGATGTTCCTACTTTGATTGTTATGATTATAATCTCATAAATTCACTAGCCACTTTTGGTGAGAGTACTTATAATACCATGGTACCTGATTGTAACAGCGTAAATTGTATATTTATACAATTTCATTCTTGTTTATGCCTTCTTTTGGCATTTTCAACCTCTTATGCTCAATCATGTTCATTTATTCTTGCACTAGTTCAAAATCTAGCACTTTCATCACATTCAAGACCTCAAGTCCTTGACCTTGCATGGTTTGGAAGGTAAGAGTAGCCTGGGGAAACTATGGCCTAGGTTAAGGTAGCCTAGGGTGACCTTAACCTAGGGTAGGGTCACTCAATGTGACCTTGACCCTAGAAAATGGGCCCAAAGTCAAATTTCATAACAGTTATATTATGGAGTGGGAAATCTTATTTGATGTCATTCTGCTTTGAAATCACAAACCTAATTAATGGGGAGAGGTATAAAATAAATCTCACCCCCCCCCCATCATTTGCATAACATATGATCATAATAAAGTGCTCAAGCATCAACTATTCAAGGTATTTCATCCCACCATATTCTTCATATCTAGCATTGTGGTAAGTTTTAACAACCTCCATGTAAGCTTGTGTTTAGGATCGATTTCCTTTTAGGTCTTGTCAAGTAATTTTACTCTATCAACACTTATGATCTCATTCAAATAGCATTGCATCAACAAGGTATAAGGTTCAAATACCTCATTTTTACATATAGCATCTTCTACATTACAACACAATTTCATTTCAAGTTCATTTCTATTTTATTTCATAGTTAATTCTGAAATTGAGGTTTGACATAGGCAAACCCTCATCAACCCAACAATTTATCTCTTTTTATGTGTAGGTGATAGGATATGAAGATAGGAATTAGGATTTAGACTAAGGAGATATAGACCTATAGATAAAAATTTTGCAGATCCAAAAAAACTAGGTCTTAGATTGTCCCCGAAAAAATACTCCCAAACACTTTTGACATAACTTTTGGGGAAACCTCTAAGAAGTATCTTGATCCTAAATCTTCTAGTTCTATCCATTTCTAGTGCTCTCAACTCTAGGTCACCTTGAGCCAAATAGTTCACCTTATTATAACTTAGATTTTGGGACATGTTTCTCTCTACCTTTCATCTCCAAATCTACTCATGTTGACTACATATCTATTTCATGTATCTCTGTTTATGGTAAAAATCATTAATTTCCCATCTTTTATCCTAGCTATCACATCCACCCTACATATTTTATCTTTCATTTTCAAATCCCCCACAAGGACTACTAAGTTCACTTTGTTCCCAATCTCTTGAGCCAAGTGTACCACTATCCTTCAATTATAATAGGAAATGGGCCAAAGTTCCTAGTTTACATCCATGAGCTAGTGAACCCAATTTCCCCACCTTATATTTTGGTGAACCCTATGCTTCTTTTATACTTCTAGTTTTTAGATCTAATTTTTCATTATGTAATTCACTAAATTTGATTGGTTTTTTATTTCACATGTGATTACATTGCTTCTTAGTTACATTTACCATAATTATGTGTTAGATAATGGTCTCTTTCATTTAATGTTGCTTGTATGCATTCATAGCACTCTTACATATTGCATCATAAGGGTTTTTGTACAATAAAAAATAGGTCGATCAATGGCATGATATTTTCTATGGCACATTCGAAAGTAAGATAACCCAAGTTATGCTCAAGAATACTTAAGTGTTGAATGAGTGTAATGATCCTTTGCTAAATCGAGGGTTTTTAAGGGGAATATGACTGAGTAATACAATATAGAGGGTTAGAAAGGAGGAAAAGGCAAGTTTCAAGATGCATAGGCTAACAAAGAATATACAAGTTAGTACAAATACCAAAAACAAAAACCAAAGGATGCAACTAACTTGTAAAATCAATTTAAGGTTGTTTTGAAGGGACTAGGTCACCTGGGTCAACCCGTTCCCTGCACTTTTGACTTTTTTTAGTTTCAAACTGTCTATGAGGTTTTGAACTTCCTAGATCTAATTAGGTGCAAGTGCCGCCTATTCATACACATATAAAAGAAGGAAATTATTTTGTAGAGAGGGGTTTTCCTTTTTCAAACCCCGATCATAATCAACCTTAAAATTAAATAAAATAAAGAAAAGCCTAGTAACATAGAGTAGAGGCTAGATATGAATTATGAAGTGTATTATACCTTGTCAATGAGAGCGCTTCTTTGAATGTGATCAATAATTTTGATGCAATAGCTTTGGCTCCACACAAAAACCTAAAATGAAATTATGAAAGACAAAACTTGAATATTGATTGTTGTAGTTTTCCACAATGCTTAACAAAGAGAGATAAGAATGACTTGAGGTAATGAATACTTAAATTCTTGGATGTATGTAGATGCTTAGGTGATATGGTATTCTTCCTTAATAGGGGACTACTTTGTTTTTCCTTCAATAAGGGAAAGAAGCTTGATCCATGAAGAAGATTTTCTTGAAGACACCTTGAAATGCTTTAAGATATGTCTTAGAATGCTTGAACACAAATTTATAAGAGAGATCTTGAATTCCAACTTGGTGATTGTCCAAATGAGAAGAGTGTTGATTGTTGTTGAACCAAAATATCAACTTGTTAATGCCTGGTACAACCACTAGACTTGTAGAAGATATAGGAGGCAGTTAAGACATGTCACAAACCACCACTATGCTACACAAGACAAGGAGACCAAGGGAACATACCTTGCAACAATCTCCCCAATGCAAGAATGGTGTTCAAACCTATGACCTTGGCTCTAATACTAATTGTTGGTTATCTTTGCACCAAAGGATCAACCTATTAATGCACGATAAAACCACTAGCAGTTAAGCCATGTCATGAACTACCATTGTGCTATGTAACATAAAGATACCAAGAGCACACACCTTGCAATAGATAGGAAGGTTTATTTTGTACCCCTCACAAGCATTTTGGAGCTCAAATCTAGAGGGAAGCTAACATGATTTAAGATTTATCACTTAACCATTGAGATGGGCCCTTAATTTAAATTTTGGGGAAAACCTTAGGGAATAGGTCAACCTAGCCAACCTATCCCACCCCCTCCCCCAAAAAAAGCCTCAAAATTTGGTTTGTGTATTAGGATTGTGGAGAAGATATTAGAATGAAAAGTGGAGCGGGGAGTACCAAAAATTAATGCAGGATTCGATACATGATAAAATAGGGCCTAATTGAGCATCTAATTATAGGTACATATAATTTAGGATGGTACATTTGGCCCCTACTTTAGTGGGAATATGATTCCACCTCATGTTCATGATAAAGGAGAAGAAATAAGAGAGATAAATGATCATGGTAAATTTGCAAAGAGATAAGACATCACTAAGTTTAAGGACACAAGCCCCCAAACAAAGGATCTTAACTCAAACAACCATGTGCAAGGGCACAAACAAAAACAAAAAGACAAAAGACACCAATAAAAGAAAAGGGGTTAGTACAAACAAAACTCCAAATCAACTAGTTGAAGAGACCTTGATCGAGAAAATGTATCGATTGCTAGTATCATGTTTGGAAAGCTATTGCAAAAGGACAAGTGGTCACATGGAAAGGACAAGAGCATGGTCAAAGAAAAGGAAAAAATCCAAGGTCTAACCCACTAGCAAAGCTATGAGGCATGGAGAGAGAGAGAGAGGCCAACCATCTAGAGTCCAACCATCTAGCAAGTTGTGTTATGTTAGGTGACCCATCGAAGAAAAGAGTAGAAAGGACAAAAAGCTACGTTATGCTAGTTCCACTCCTCCCAAAGAGAGAAAAGGTGGAATTGATGGTCTAGCAATTTATGTCATGCTAGTCACCTATACCTAAGGATAATCAAGTGAAATAGTGTCCATAAGGAAATCTACCAAAGGGATCTAGGAAATTCAAAGGAAAATATTATCTCTAAGGGATATTCAAAATAATGAACATGGTTCAAAAGGATGGAGTTGATTTTTTTTAAAGGATCAATCCTAAGGAAATCATTATATACAAAGGGATCCATTGCAAAAGGAGGGTTAGGCCTAAGGAAAGCATAGTCTCCAAAGGAATCCAATGAATAGGATCATCCCTAAGAAAGAATTGTCTCCAAATGGATCTATTAGATAATGTACAAGGTTGCATAATGTACAAGGAGGCCCCATGTATGCACCCATCCTTAGGATGGAAACATAAGACTATGGTGGCATCATAAGGAAAAGAGAACAATGATACCTACTTATAACAACAAGGAGATATACTTTTTGGCATAACTGATGAAGAGTAATGAAGTGAAGGAAGTGGTTGATCACATGTGTAAGGTAAAGTGATTTAGAGAATGTTTTGATGATGAGACATGACAGGTATAGTTGAGCAATGATCAGTTATGGTATTGTCATTGATGTCAACTATTAACTTTATGAGATGTTGATGATGATCATCGAATACATCATGTGCATGGTAATATGTTAAGGTGTTGTTCTACAGAAGAGTTTGGAAACATGTTTACATGCTACATGTAAAATCTTAACTTTTTGTGATGACCAGTGAGACAAATTTAGAAAAGTTGATCAGAGACACTGAATTTGTTAAGACAAGAATTAATGAGAACAAGATGATTCTATCATTATGGTTATGTGTTTGATTGTTTTGGTGTTCAATTATTTTTTGGAGGTTATGTGAAGTTGCTAGATGCTAATCCTACAACTGCAATTCATTTTGAGAAAAGATATGAGACATTTCAAATGATAAATAGTAATATTTGAAAAATGTTAAGTTTCTAAGAAGCTAACAATTTGATCGGTATTGGTGATTTGAATCATTGTTATAGTCAAATGTTATTGGTCAAAATTCATTAGAGAATGTGCATGGATAGCTAGAAATAATTTTTTAATGGTTATATCATCGAGATGAGCGTGTAAAGATGATTTGAGCAAGTTGATTGGTCAAGAAGGAAAATACTTGATAAAATAATTTAATTTCTTGATTAAATCCAAAAATGAAATGGCATAGTCAGTGAATTTCAAATTGGACATAGAGATATGTGATATGAAGCCAAGTGTATGGTCATATTGAAAAGGTATTGCATTTTAGGGTTTTATATGACGATGGAAACCTAGGAGTAAAGGAAAGTAGTATAAGCTAGAAAAAGAAGATGGTGAATGTGTTGTTCATCATGTGTCGGTGAAGAAGGAAGAAGAGACAGAAGGTGCGGTCCATCCAAGTGTTAGAGAAGAATGTGAAGAATGTTGTTTGACCTAAAAATGATCTAATAAAGAAAAGGAGGTTTCTATTTCACAGATCATTCTTACCTATTGTTTCTTGATAGCTACAACAGAGTACTGGAAATCCTCAAGTGAGGTGGATCCTAACATATCTTCATTGTATTGTAAATCTTGTATGGTGGCACTATACACTACAACATTTGGGGTTGAATTTCAATGCCAATTTGCGACGCCACTATAATTTGCGTATGTTTTTTGTGTTTTTTTGCAAGTGCCCTCGACGGTGTCGTAATAGCGATGCTATTGTTGTAATTGCGACACCCATTTGGTTATAAACAAAAAAAAAAAGAAAAAGGAAATGTCATTTGTAATTTGTGAATTTGAAGAGTTGTCACAAAGACAGCACTGCATTTCTACATGGTGCGAAGAGGGCATCTGAGTTTGGCATGCACGAAGAGGCTGACACCATTTGGGAAGAGGGTACTGGCACTTGAGGTAGGCATTTGAGCTTTGTCTTCTCATTAACTCAATTTTAGTGGCATTGTTTACATCTTAGCATTGTTAATAGTGACATTGTTTACATCTTAATTAGCATTTGGAATGCTCGATGACCCACGAGCTTTGAGAGCTAGGGCATCGTTGCTATTACCTTCAAGGCATTGTGTGAAGTGTTTGATCTCTCTTTATTTGTTTTGTTGTTGATATTCACTATGTGGTACTCCCTGTTTGTGATCATTTCATGAGGAAATGTCTTGATGGCTCACGAGCTACAAGCTAGGGCATCATACATTGTTTATGACCTCACTGTTTAATACTTGTATTGTTTACATCTTATCATTTGGAATGCCTGATGACCCAAAAGATTTGAGAGCTAGGGCATCACTTCTATTACCTTCAAGGCATTGTGTGAAGTGTTTGATCTCTCTTTATTTGTTTTGTTGTTGATATTCACTATGTGGTACTCCTTGCTTATGATCATTTCATGAGGAAATGTCTTGATGGCTCGTAGGCTGCAAGTTATGACATCATACATTGTTCATGAGCTCACTGTTTAATACTGACATTGTTTACATCTTTTTATTTGGAATGCTTAATGACCTGTGAGCTTTGAGAGCTAGGGCATCATTTCTATTACCTTCAAGGCATTGTGTGAAGTGTTTGATCTCTCTTTATTTATTTTGTTATTGATATTCACTATGTGGCACTCCCTGTTTATGATCATTTCATGAGGAAATGTCTTGATGGATCGTGGGCTGCAAGCTAGGGCATCATACATTGTTCATGAGCTCACTGTTTAATACTGGCATTGTTCATGAGCTCACTATTTAATATCTGACATCATGCAAACATACATTAATACACTTACTATTTTGAATTTGAGCTTGGGCATCATGCAATGTTATTGTTTTCATTGCATGCTTGCTACTATTGTGCATCATATATTGTTTTATACACTATTTATTTCATTGAGACCGCGATCTTGGCATTTGTAATGTATTTTATATTTTTGGATCAATGCTACCATGTTGTTGAGTCTGTGTATGGCTTGACTATGCACATGCATAATTGTAGATGAGGATCAGTAATATGGTGCCATGCATTGCTTAGATTCTTTGGATCTAACCCCATCTTTTCCTTCCTTATAGGTTTTGGATCATGCAAGAGCATATTGGATTGAACCCCGGGTCAACACTTCATTACTTTAGGCAATGTCTGGTACCTTCATTATTTATGTTCATCCACTTATGTATGTTTGCATTCATTCATATTCTTCTGAAGGTTGGCTATTAGTGACCATATAGGACCATTCTTGATGTTTTTGGGTCATTTGATGAAAAGATGTAAATAGGGACATCAATAATAAAATAGGGATATCTTCATAGGGATATATTAACATTAATATTATAAACTTAAAAACATTACGCAGTGGCATTCAGATTAAGTACAATATGAATTCACATGCCTATAATTATGATACACTTTTGAAATTATCACTCATTGGTCATTTGACAATTCAATATATAAGTATCAGAATATAAACTGTTGCAAAAGGAAGAAACCCATATGTATCTATCATCATTTAATACAAAATATAAAAGTATCCCATAGACACACAGTTGCTATTATAACAACCATCCTCTAATCCCATGGTGTACTAGTCTCAAGGTAAGAACAATTTACTTAAGCCATCATATAAGTATCATCCTAAAGTTTAAATAGACATTGACTATGGATATACAACACTAAGCCATAATAAATTACAGAGTTTCATTGTAATTTCTATGTCAACTTACAATCATCCTACTACTTACACTACAATTTCTATGTCCACTGTCATTAAAATATATCACTCCTCCTATTATATAGGCATCCTTCTCATTAAGTGTTTCCATTAAAATATATATCACTCTTTTTATATAATGTATATGCATACTTGTTTAAAATGCCATACTTGTTGCTCTTAAATATTATTACCATTTCACTCAAATTTACATGACATTAAAACCAAGCCCAAAATGTATACATACATGTAAGTATAGGAGAAGCTGGATTCTGCAACTATTGAAAAAAAAAACTATACCAATAGTAGCTTATGAGAAACTATACTTGTGCTTACCACACCATACCTCAACATCATAATGCTTATCATTTTCAAGCTTGAGCGAAGCTTCGTACCACGCACCATTCACAAATTTGTATGCAACACTGATTTAGGATGGAGGTAAACTACATGTGTCATGTAAACAACATGGTTGAATGCAATCTCTTTTGTGCATTTTCAAGATTTTTCCCACCAATACAAGCGTAAATGATGCATTTAACATAATCTATGAACAATGTGTGGTATGAAGTCTCGTTGAAGCTTGAAATATATCCACTCCTCATGTTATTGTCAAAATTAAATTCAAATATTTCTCAAAACATTTATTCTTGTAGAATTAAGATATCCTTATCTCAATAATAAAATAATCTTCCATAATAGCTTTTGAATCACATTAACACACACCCATGTTCTGTAGCATAGTTCATTTTAGAAGTGTATGGTTGATGTCCCTATTTTGAAGTGTTTGATCATTCTATTACCTTCAAGGCATTGTGTGAAGTGTTTGATCTCTCTTTATTTATTTTGTTGTGCATATACCTTCTCTGATCAACTCTGATATGCACAGGTGATGAACATTCATATTTTCCTAAGTAGTACTTTGAGCTTTCCTTCAACACATGTAATATTCTGAAAATCATCACAAGTCCATGTGTTGTAGGAAAGCTCATAGTACACATGTCTGGATGATATTGTTTACATCTTAGCATTTGGAATGCTCGATGACCCGCGAGCTTTGAGAGCTAGAACATCATTGCTATTACCTTCAAGGCATTGTGTGAAGTGTTTGATCTCTCTTTATTTGTTTTGCTGTTGATATTCACTATGTGGTACTCCTTGTTTATGATCATTTCATGAGGAAATGTCTTGATGGCTTGCGGGCTGCAAGCTAGGGTATCATGCATTATTTATGAGCTCACTGTTTGAGCAACTCATGTCCCTATTTGATTGGACGGTGCTCTGTTTGTTATATTGAGTTTACATCATATATTTAGTCTTAATAAATATCTTATAAAACAACATAAAACTAACCCAAAATACTTTGTCCTAATAAAATCTTAATAAAACAATATATTTAATCTCAATAAAATCTTATAAAACAACTTATATTGTGTGAAGTGTTTGATCTCTCCTTATTTGTTTTGTTGTTGATATTCACTATGTGGTACTCCCCGCTTATGATCATTTCATGAGGAAATGTCTTGATGGCTTACGAGCTGCAAGCTAGGGCATCATACATTGTTCACGAGCTCACTGTTTAATGACATTGTTTACATCTTTTCATTTGGAATGCTTGATGACCTGCAAGCTTTGAGAGCTAGGGCATCATTTCTATTACCTTCAAGACATTGTGTGAAGTGTTTGATCTCTCTTTATTTATTTTGTTATTGATATTCACTATGTGGTACTCCCCGTTTATGATCATTTCATGAGGAAATATCTTCATGGCTTGCGGGCTGCAAGCTAGGGCATTATGCATTGTTTATGAGCTCACTATTTGAGCACCTCATGTCCATATATATATACTTCAAAGGAGGAATTATGAAATATAGTTGTAGGTAGTTATCTCTTCTATAATGATGGAGTGAAAGGTAATGATCAATGAGGTTGATGCTATTAGATCATAAATTAACACACATACTATTTTGAATTTGAGCTCAGGCATCATGCAATGTTATTGTTGTCATTGCATGTTTGCTGTTGTTGTGCACTATATGTTGTTTTATACACTATTTATTTTATTGAGACTGTGAGCTTGGTTTTTCTTTCAAAAGTGTATGGCTTGACTATGCACATGCATAATTGTAGATGAGGATCAGTAATAGGATGTCATTCATTGCTTAGATATTTTTTATCTAACCCCATCTCTCTTTTCTTTGCAGGTTCTGGATCACATAGGGGCACACTAGATTCATACCCAGGTCAAAAATTCATCACTTCAGGCAATGTCTGGGACCTTTATTATTTATGTTCATCCTCTTATGTATGCCTATACTCTTGCATTTTCTTCTCAAAGTTATTTTCCTTGTATAGTATATACAAGTTATTTTATATATATATACATGTAATCTTTAGATGCAAAAAATTATTTTCCTTTACATGTATCTTTGCATAAAATGAACACAAATTAAACAAGATCATCTAATAATGCAAACTAGGGTACTATAGTCACTCATCTAGTAATTAGTTCCCCAAACCATTACTAAGGATTGAACATAAGTCTAATTCCCCAAATCTATTGTTCTATGTGTATAAAACAATATATGGTGCACAACATCAACAAGCATGCAATGGCAACAATAACATTGCATGATGCCCGAGCTCAAATTCAAAGAAGTAAGTGTATTAATGTATGATCTAATAGCAGCAACCTCATTGATCATTACCTTGCACTCCTCCATCATTATAGGAGAGATAACTACCTACAACTAGGGCATCATGCATTGTTTATGAGCTCACTATTTGAGCACCTCATGTCCCTATTTGATTGGCCAGTGCTCAAATAGTGAGCTCATAAATTGCAACACCCATTTGGTTATAAACAAAAAAAAAAGAAAAAGAAAGTGTCATTTTTAATTTGTGAATTCAAAGAGTTGCCGCGAAGATGACACTGTACTTTTACATGGCGTGAAGAGGATATTCGAGTTTGGCATGCCCAAAGAGGCTGACACCGTGTGGGAAGAGGACACTAGCACTTGAGGTAGGCATTCAAGCTTTGTCTATTTGATCATAAACGAGGAGTACCACATAGTGAATATCAACAACAAAATAAATAAATAGAGAGATCAAACACTTCACACAATATATGTTGCTTATAGCTCACAATCAACTACAATAGCTCACAGTCTTAATGAAATAAACAGTGTATAAAACAATATATGGTGCACAACAACAGAAATCATGCAATGACAACAATAACATTGCATGATGCCCGAGCTCAAATTCAAAACTATAAGTGTATTAATGTATGATCTAATAATAGAAACCTCATTGATCATTACCTTTCACTCCTCCATCATTATGGAAGAGATAACTACCTACAACTAGGGTATCATGCATTATTTATGAGCTCACTGTTTAAGCACCTCATGTCCCTATTTGATTGGCTGGTGCTCAAATAGTGAGCTCATAAATAATGCATGATGCCCTAGCTTGCAGCCCACAATCTATGAAGACATTTCCTCATGAAATGATCATAAACGGGGAGTACCACATAATGAATATCAACAACAAAACAAATAAAGAGAGATCAAACACTTCACATAATGCCTTGAAGGTAATAAAAATGATGCCCTGGCTCTCAAATCTCGCGGGTCATTGAGCATTCCAAATGAAAAGATGTAAACAATGCCAGTATTATACCTAAACAATACCATACCTCAACATCATAATGCTTATCATTTTCAAGCTTTAGAGAGGCTTCATACCACGCAACATCCACAAATTTGTATGCAACATTGATTTAGGCTGGATGTAAACTACATGTGTCATGTAAAAAACATGGTTGAATTCAATCTCTTTTGCGCATTTTTGAGAGTTTTCCCACCAATACAAGTGTAAATAACGCATTGAACATAATCTATGAACACTGTGCAGTATGAAATCTCGCTGAAGCTTGAAATATATCACTCCTCATGTTATTGTCAAAATTAAATTCAAATATTTCTCAAAACATTTATTCTTGTAGAATTAAGATATCCTTATCTCAATAATAAAACAATCTTACATAATAGCTTTTGAATCACATTAACACACACCCATGTTCTGTAGCATAGTTCATTGTAGAAGTGTATGGCTTGACTATGCACATGCATAATTGTAGATGAGGATCAATAATAGAGTGCCAAACATTGCTTAGATCCTTTGGATCTAACCCCATATTTTCCTTCCTTATAGGTTTTGGATCATACAAGAGCATACTGGATTGAACCCCGGTCAACACTTCATTACATCAGGATATGTCTGGTACCTTCATTATTAATGTTCATCCACTTATGTATGTTTGCATTCATTCATATTCTTCTGAAAGATGGCTATTAGAAAGTTGTCTATACTGAGATATATGACTAGATATAGTGTTGTCATTATGGCAACAAAGTCATATAACAGTTTGGAGTTAGCGCATTAAGTGTAAAGATTAGAATTCAGTTAAGTGTTGAAGATTGGACAACATACAAAGTACCAGAGACTCAGAGCATCAGCACACATGTGTATGGATGAATTATGGTATGCACTCTAGAAGTTAAGGTTGTTAGACTATACTTATGCTTAGTCTAAGAGTGCATAAGTAGATATGCAAAGATGTGAAAGTTACAATCAGTTGAAGTTGCACAACCAGTATGTGCCAGTAGAGAACAAAGCATAGAGCCGACAGTGACTATTTTGGTTTGCGACTGTAAATTAATGTTGTAGAGGCTATGCGCCCATTGTATCTAGGTTGCTAACATATGTACATGTATAATTGTAAGCATGCTTAAGCTAATTCATTTGGAAGCATTATTTGTAATTAGTTATAGGGATGACCTAATTGTATATGTGGTATGAGCGCATAAATATAAGGTGTGCCCATTGTAATCAGTATGGAAGTCAAGCAAGTTGTAATAGAGTTGAGATAAGCAGAGCAGAGGTATGTGAAGTGAGCATAAGATGTATTAGAGCTTTGCTAGAGGTCAAAGCATCAGCGCACCAAAGGAATTGATTAGACAAGTAGTGTCACAACAACAGTTCACCTGTAGATATAGTGTGTATATGATCTCAGAAGGTTGTAGCCTTCATCATTTGAGTAGTGAGCTCTAGGACAGTGAGTCCACTCCCCTAACAGGGATCATTGTAAAAGACTCCTAATAGGGTCTGACCCTTAACAAGGTCTACTGTACTAAAATCATTGTAAAGCTACTCCTAACAGGGTAAAGGATCTTCTAACAAGGATCACTAAACACTAGTGCAGATTATTAGTGGGTATCAAGTCCCACCGGGGTTTTTACCTATTTGGGTTTCCCCGTAACCATTTGGTGTCATGTGTTGATTTCATGTTTCATGTTTATGTGAATATTTAATTCAGTACTTAAGCATTTAGATTAAAGTGAAAAGTTAAAATGTAGTGAACATTGATTCACCCCCCCTCTCAGTGTTCCCATTCCTAACAATTGGTATCAGAGCTCTGGTCCTCGGCACTAAAGTTTAACCACTTGAGGAGATCATCGACAAAGTAGATATGAAACATTTGAAGAAGAATCTTGAAGCAGCTCTTGAAGACCTAGACAATTCAAAAAGAGAAATTGAAGAACTAAAAGAAAAATTCAGTGATGCTCAATTAGTTATCAAAAGACTAAGAAAAGATTTGAAAGGACGCTCTAATAGCAAACTTGAAGAAAAAGTCAAAAAGTTGAGTGAAGAAAATGCATCTCTATTGAGTCAACTTGAAGAATTAGATGACAAATTGATGAACAATCAAGATGTCTACAATGTACAAGTTAAGGAGAACCTTCAACTGAATGAAGAACTAAGGGAAGCTAACTTAGAAATCTTGGAGCTAAAGAATGTCAAAGAGAACTTGGAATCTGAATTGAAGAAGTCAAAGGATCACATTGACAAATTACACACCAGTGCTGAATTGGTAGAATCACAGTTGTATGCAAGAAGAATCAAAGGAGACACTAGCTGTAGTGGGTACAATGAAGCACATAATTAGATTGACAGTATGCAAGCAAGAAAGGATTCACAAAAGGACTCTACTGATGATGAGAAGACTGAAGATCAAACCAAAGACAATAGATTTGGTCATAGAGCAATAAATTACAAGACTAGTAAGAAGAACAGGATTCAGCATGATCAAAGAAATCAGAATCAAAACAATGCAAAAAATTCTCAGAATGTTACATGTCAGATATGTAACAATAATGGTCACTCAACTAGAACATGTAGAATGGTGACTCATGTCAATGTGCCGAGGAATAATAAACCTCCAATGATTTTTCACACTTGTAACAAGGCTGGACATATCTCAAAGTTTTGTAGATCAAGGACGCAAGGTCAGGAAAGCCCTAAAAAGGCCGAAGAACCAATTTTGGATCCTGAAGTAGAAGTCAAGTTTGTAAAAGCCTCAGAGGATGCGAGCTTGATTTGGTCAGAAGAAAAGAAGGAAAATGTTGTTGAGAATGTATTGGATGCATCCCAAGTGGACGCACCCTCTACATCTGCATGAATGGCCCTCGGGGTCATGGCGGGAGCTAATTTAGCTCTAGACCCCTGTGTGGCTGGTATACTCATCCTTAGAGTATGCAACTTTGGACTTAAGCTATTAGAGTGTATAGGAACCTTTGTGCAAGAGTGCAAATTTTGATTTTTAGCAGAACTCAAGTTTGAAAATTTGAAGTGACAGCCTGGTTTACGCAAGCTGCATTAATGGTGAATTTATTACTTTAAGTACACAAAAAGTTGTTTGTTCACTCATTGCATTCATATTCAGAGTGATTGGAGAGCAAATTGAGCCTTGGAAGTTGTTGTGAATATTTGGAGATTATTAAATTATCAGTGTTTACAATGCATTTGATCGGTTGCAAAAACCCTAGCTCATTGCGTCATTTCAAAAACTGTTAGAACATCTCAAAAATCATTTGGAAAGCGAAAATCAAGTAAGTCATGGCCACTCCTATTGTTTTTTATGTTGCTGAGAAGAAGAGGTATATTTTCAAGAGGCACTTGTTTAAATCAACCCTAGATGATTTAGAGGGAGCTTTCTCTCGTACGCTGATGTGCATCATGCATGTAGAAGACATAAGGGCTTACATCTATTGTAAGAAAGAACTTGTTGGATTGGATAGGTTAAGGGCACACATGGACACAATGTTGAAACCTGACAAAACATTCATGGATGAATACACAAAATGGAATGATTACCCCATTGTCAAATATGCCATGGCATATGAATTCTATGAAACTGAATGGATTAAGATATTGTTGAGCCGAATCCATGATGACTTATTTTGGATTGGAGATGTACCAGTAAGAATAACAAGAGACCTAATTCATGAGATGACATGCCTTTCTAAGATAGGCACCATCCTTCTTGTGGGTAAGGATGTTAGGAAAATGGTGGAGCAAGTATGTAAATCCATAAGTGATAAGCGCAACATGACCATTGAGCCTATAGAGCAACCAAACATCAAGTTGATATCAATGATATTGGGTTACAAATTTCATCATACTAATAGGGTGAATAGTGTGTCTGCGGGCACTATTCTAGCAACCATCCATCTTGTGCAAGAAGATGGAGAGTTCAACTTGTGTGAGATCTTGCACACACAGATGATAGACAATATCAAGGCCATCAAACATGATAAGACTAAGGTATTCAGGTTTGCATCCCTAATCATCTATATGTACCTTCATATAGTTGGTAAGGTGTTAGACTTGTATCTAGACAAGTCCATTCCTACCATGCCACAGATATCAAACAAGGCATCCATAGAGAGCACACTTAGAGATTACATTACTTTGGAATTGAAGACTTTTAGAGCAAGAATGCAGATGAGGTACAAGATTCTTGAGAGTATTGTAGAAAAGTATAAGGATGCAATATGCTTCATGGTGGAGATTGATACTACATGTATGGAAGCTATGGAACCTAGAACTAAGTGGATTCATCCTCTTGGGTATGAAGTTGAAGAACAAGTTCTTGAAGCTTATGCATAGGTACTGCTATCAGCCCCTAAGGATGACAATGAACCTAGGTGGAAAACCTATGAAGAGAAGACTAGAGAAGTTGATGCTAAGCTGAATAGTGTTGCAACTAAAAGAAAGGTTGCAAAGGTCACATCAGAGATCCTAAGAATACATGGTGTATCACAAGAAGACCTTGATAAAGCAAGGGATGAGAAGATTTCCCTAGAATTGAAGAGCACAACAGAAGATCAAGAAGATCCCAAATTAAAAAGGATAAAAATAGAAAAAGATGACAGTCAGAAGGATAAAGAAGATAGTACTCCTTCTGCACCCAAAGATACTCCTCCAGAGTATAAGCCTTTATTCAAGAGGAAGAAAGAAGCAAGTACTAGTCATCCATCCTCATGAGCATTAAGGAGCAAGAAAAACTCTCAAGCACCTCCTCAGGTAGGATTTAAACCTAGCCTCAAAGTTCTAAATGCAAGAATTGTTGATGAGGGAAGAATTGATCAAATAGGGAAGTTCTATGAATCATATAGTGAGATTGATAAGTCTAAAATTCATGGTATGATTATCAAACATATGATAAAGTTCAAGAAGATAGTTCTTGAATTGAAAATAGAAATTCCAAATAATGTATGGGACATTTTAGAAAACCTTAAAAGATAAGCAAATGAAGAAGACCTAAGGATCAGAGAAAAAGTGCTAGAAGCCACTCTGCCTGTATGTTCTAAAGAAGAAGTGGATCTAATATTGAATTTGGTGAAGCCACACCTTAGAACAAAGATGAGAACTCTTCACATTATGAACAAAGATTATGAGTTGATAAAAAAGGAAATAGAGAAGGCCTTTGAGAAGGTGTTGTTGGAACAACAAATCAAACCACCTATTGCGCCCATCACTCATGCACCCATCAAGGAAGATAAAGTGGTAGAGCCCACTAATGTACCAATGATAGGTCCTCGGGACTCAGCTCCCATAGCAGAAACTCAAACAAAAGTAGATCAGTCTGCACCTATGACATAATCACCCAAAGACAGTACAATTATTGTAGATAATGTGGAAATAGCCATGGTGGCTAATGATAAGGAGTTGGACAAGTTTGAGGAAGAATTTGTCAGTACTAAGGAAGCATAAATCTTATGCAGCAATACCCCTCCCACTCAACAAGAAGTAGTCATAGAAGATGTATTTGATGAAGAAAAGAAAGGAGTAGAGATAGAAAAGAAAGATGAATCCTCTATTGATTTGGTCAAGGTGAAACAAGAGGTGATGGATAGCACTCCCATCACTCCCTCCTTAGTATTGTTGTCAAGTTTCACACCTGACACTAGCAGTTTGGACTCTTGGAAGGAAGAAGACCTGATTAAGTTCAGCATCCTAGCTATGGAGAAGACCAAGGAGAAGCAAGTAATGAGGAATCCTCTCCTGGTAGAATTGGTAAATATTTTGAATAGTTTGCTGCCGGAGGATAAGAAGATGGCAAATGTACATTTAGTTGATGATGTGAGCACAGTCATCTCTCAGTTCAAAGTTAATTTTTCCAGCTTAGAAGAATCTACAACCATAGTGGCAGAGGAGAAATACTTAAAGAAGAGACTCAATGAACTGATAAGTAATTTTGCACTAGACTTGACCTCTCTTAAGTCTGGTTAGGCATCATTGAAGGAATTTGCAGATCAAGGAAGGAAAGTCATTGTAGAATCCATGGATCAAGATAAGTTCATTGATGCCCATCTTAAGAAGATCAAAGATACAGAGGCAATGATTGAGAAGGTGAAGATTTCAGTGCAAGACACAACCACCAATGTGAACATATGCAACAATGTCTATCAAGGATAGTTGGATATAATTGAGAAGGAAAAAAAAGAAATGGAAAAGATAAGGTCTAGACAAACTCAGTTGAGGAACGCTCTTGCACCCTCTTTAGACATTCTCAGTCAGAACATAAAGGAGATTGATGTGACCATGATAACCTATAATCAAGGTCTAAGCATAGAATTGGAGAATATGGAGAAGCTACAATATGCATTATGTGCCCATCTACAGATAGTCAATTCTTTGATAACCTTTTGGAAGAAGCAGATCCAGAAACTCAAGATTGCATATCCGGATGTTTTTCCTTAGTAAGTATATGTAGATAAAGTTTTTTATGAACCTTTTTCATTAATGTCAAAGGGGGAGTTGTATAGAATATGGAGTACACATATATATAGGGAGATATAAGAGTATGTATAAAGATGTATAAAAGAAAAAAGTTTTTTTTAGTAAGGGACAATTAGAGACTTAGCCATATTCCTTTGTTGCCATCAATGACAAAGGGGGAGATTGTTGGCAAGTTGTCTATACTGAGATATATGACTAGACATAGTGTTGTCATTATGGCAACAAAGTCATATAGAAGTTTGGAGTGAGTGCATTAAGTGTAAAGATCAGAATTCAGTTAAGTGTTGAAGACTGGACATCATACAAAGTACCAGAGACTTAGAGCATCAGTGCACATATGTATAGATGAATTATGATATGTGCCCTAGAAGTTAAGGTTGTTAGACTATACTTATGCTTAGTCTAAGAGTGCATAAGTAGATATACAAAGATGTGAAAGTTACAGTTAGTTGAAATTGCATAGCCAGTGTGTGCCAACATAAAATAGAGCATAGAGCCGACAGTGACTATTTTGGTTTGTGATTGTAAATTAATGTTGTAGAGGCTATGCGCCCATTGTATCTAGGTTGCCGACATATGTACATATATAATTGTAAGCACGCTTAAGCCAATTCATTTGGAAGCATTATTTGTAATTAGTTATAGGGATGACCTAATTGTATATGTGGTATGAGCGCATAAATATAAGGTGTGCCCATTGTAATCGGCATGGAAGTCAAGCAAGTTGTAATAGAGTTGAGATAAGCAAAGCAGAGGTATGTGAAGTGAGCATATGATGTATTAGAGCTTTGCTAGAGGTCAAAGCATCAACTCACCAAAGGAATTGATCATACAAGTAGTGTCACAACAATAGTTCACCTGTAGATATAGTGTGTATCTGATCTCAGAAGGTTGTAGCCTTCATCATTTGAGCAGTGAGCTCTAGGACAGTGAGTCCACTCTCCTAACAGGGATCATTGTAAAAGACTCCACAGGGTCTGACCCTTAAAAAGGTCTACTATGCTAAAAGCATTGTAAAGCTACTCCTAATAGGGTAAAGGATCTTCTAACAAGGATCACAAAATACTAGTGCAGATTATTAGTGGGTATCAAGTCCCACCGGGGTTTTTACCTATTTGGGTTTCCCCGTAACCATATTGGTGTCATGTGTTGATTTCATGTTTCATGTTTATGTGAATGTTTAATTTAGTACTTAAGCATTTAGATTAAAGTGAAAAGTTAAAATAAACTAAACACTGATTCACCCCTCCCCCCCTCTCAGTGTTCCCATTCCTAACACTGGCTATTAGCAACCATTTATGATGATTCTTAATGTTTTTGGATCATTTGATGAAAAGATGTAAAAGTTTCTTAAAGGTAGGCATTTGAGCTTTGTCTTCTCATTAATTCAATTTCATTTTGATGGCATTTGTTGATTTAATGGCAAAATATGAATGTTAATACTGGCATTGTTTACATCTTTGCATTTGGAATGCTCAATAACCTGCGAGCTTTGAGAGCTAGGTCATCATTGCTATTACCTTCAAGGCATTATGTGAAGTGTTTGATCTCTCTTTATTTGTTTGGTTGTTGATATTCACTATGTGGTACTCCCTATTTATGATCATTTCATGAGTAAATATCTTGGTGGCTAGCGGGCTACAAGCTAGGGCATCATACATTGTTCATGAGCTCACTATTTAATACTGGCATTGTTTACATCTTTTCATTTGGAATGCTCGATGACCCATGAGCTTTGAGAGCTAGGGCATCATTTCTATTACCTTTAAGGCATTGTGAAGTGTTTGATCTCTCTTTATTTGTTTTGTTGTTGATATTCACTAGGTGGTACTCCCTGTTTATGATCATTTCATGAGGAAATGTCTTGATGGCTCGCAGGCTGCAAGCTAGGGCATCATACATTGTTTATGAGCTCACTGTTTAATACTGGCATTGTTTACATCTTTTCATTTGGAATGCTTGATGACCCATGAGCTTTGAGAGCTAGGGCATCATTGCTATTATCATCAAGGCATTGTGTGAAGTGTTTGATCTCTCTCTATTTGTTTTGTTGTTGATATTTACTATGTGGTACTCCCTGTTTATGATCATTTCATGAGGATATATCTTGATGGCTCGCGGGCTGCAAGCTAGGGCATCATACATTGTTCATGAGTTCACTGTTTAATACTGGCATTGTTTACATCTTTTCATTTGAAATGCTCGATGACCCACAAGCTTTGAGAGCTAGGGTATCATTTCTATTACCTTCAAGGCATTGTGTGAGGTGTTTGATCTCTCTTTATTTGTTTGCTATTGATATTCACTAAGTGGTACTCCCTGTTTATGATCATTTCATGAGGAAATGTCTTGATGGTTCACAGGCTACAAGCTAGGGCATCATACATTGTTCATGAGCTCACTATTTAATACTGATATTGTTTACATCTTTTCATTTGGAATGCTAGATGACCTGCGAGCTTTGAGAGCTAGGCCATCATTTCTATTACCTTCAAGGCATTGTGTGAAGTATTTGATCTATCTTTATTTGTTTTGTTGTTGATATTCACTATGTGGTACTCCCTGTTTATGATAATTTCATGAGGAAATGTCTAGATGACTCGCGGGCTGCAAGCTAGGACATCATACATTGTTCATGAGCTCACTGTTTAATACTAGCATTGTTTACATCTTTTCATTTGGAATGTTCGATGACCCACAAGCTTTGAGAGCTAGGGCATCATTTCTATTACCTTCAAGGCATTATGTGAAGTGTTTGATCTCTCTCTATTTGTTTTTTTGTTGATATTCACTATGTGGTACTCCCTATTTATGATCATTTCATGAGGAAATGTCTTGATGGCTCGCAAGCTGCAAGCTAGGACATCATACATTGTTTATGAGCTCACTGTTTAATACTGGCATTGTTTACATATTTTCATTTGGAATGCTTGATGACCAGCGAGCTTTGAGAGTTAGGGCATCATTGCTATTACCTTCAAGTCATTGTGTGAAGTGTTTAATCTTTCTCTATTTGTTTTTTTGTTGATATTCACTATGTGGTACTCCCCATTTATGATCATTTCATGAGGAAATATCTTGATGGCTCGTAGGCTGCAAGCTAGGGCATCATACATTGTTCATGAGCTCATTGTTTAATACTGACATTGTTTACATCTTTTCATTTGGAAGGTAGGCATTCAAGCTTTGTCTTCTCATTAAATCAATTTCAGTGGCATTGTTTACATCTTAGCATTTGGAATGCTTGATGACTCGTGAGCTTTGAGAGCTAGAGTATCATTTATATTACCTTCAAGGCCTTGTGTGAAGTGTTTGATCTCTTTTTATTTGTTTTGCTATTGATATTCAGTATGTGGTACTCCTTGTTTATGATCATTTCATGAGGAAATGTCTTGATGGCTCACGAGCTGCAAGCTAGAGCATCATACATTGTTCATGAGCTCACTGTTTAATATCTGGCATCATGCAAACATACATTAATACAATTACTATTTTGAATTTGAGCTCGGGCATCATGCAATGTTATTGCTGTTATTGCATGCTTGCTGCTATTGTGCACCATATATTGTTTTATACATTGTTTATTTCATTGAGACTGTGAGCTTGTCATTTGTAATGTATTTTCTGTTATTGGATCAATGCTACCATGTTGTTGAGTCTGTGTATGGCTTGCAAGGTTTTACCCCAAAATTTAGCAGTAATAAAATATGGACATGAAATAGGGACATCAGTAATAAAATAATACACTTACTATTTTGAATTTGAGCTCAGGCATCATGCAATGTTATTGTTGTCATTGCATACTTGCTGCTATTGTGCACCATAACAGCAACAAGAATGAAATGTTATAAAATTTTGGGATTAATTTGGTGAGTTTGTATACTTTCTCCATTTTAAACTAACCTATGACTTCAAAGGAGGAATTATGAAATATAGTTGTAGGTGGTTATCTCTTCTATAATGATGGAAATATATCACTCCTCATGTCATTGTTAAAATTAAATTCAAATATTTCTCAAAACATATATTCTTGTAGAATTAAGATATCCTTATCTCAATAAATAAAATAATCTTGCATAATAGCTTTTGAATCACATTAACACACACCCATGTTCTGTAGCATAGTTTGTTTTAGAAGTGTATGGCTTGACTATGCACATGCATAATTGTAGATGAGGGTCAGTAATAGGGTATCAAGCATTGCTTAGATCTTTTGGATCTAACCCCATCTTTTCCTTCCTTGTAGGTTTTGGATCATACAAGAGCACACTGGATTGAACCCTGGGTCAACACTTCATTACTTCAGGCAATGTTTGGTACCTTCATTATTTATGTTCATCCACTTATGTATGTTTGCAATCATTCATATTCTTCTGAAAGTTGGCTATTAGTGACCATATAGGACCATTCTTGATGTTTTTGGGTCATTTGATGAAAAGATGTAAATAGGGACATCAGTAATAAAATTTGTTTTGTTGTGCATATACCTTCTTTGATCAACTCTGATATGCACAGGTGATGACCATTCATATTTTCCTAAGCAGTACTGTGAGCTTTCCTTTCAACACGTACTATTGTGAAAATCATCACAAGTCCATTTTTTGTAGGAAAGCTCACAGTACACGTGTCTGGATGTCTGCATGTTTTTCACCTATTCATATACCAAATGATGAATGCTCAATTGTTGTAATGGAAAAGCATTAGAACCATCCATATAGGACCTTCATTATTTATTTTCATCCACTTATGTATGTTTGCATTCATTTATATTCTTCTGAAAGTTGGCTATTAGAGACCATATTGGACCATTCTTAATGTTTTTTGGTCATTTGATGAAAAAATGTAAATAGGGACATCAGTAATAAAATAGGGATTGTTGTCATTGCATGCTTGTTGCTGTTGTGCACCATATATTGTTTTATACACTATTTATTTCATTGAGACTATGAGCTTGGTTTTTCTTTCAGAAATGTATGACTTGACTATGCACATGCATAATTGTAGATGAGGATCAGTAATAGGATGTCATTCATTGCTTAGATATTTTTTATCTAACCCCCATCTCTCTTTTCTTTGCAGGTTCTAGATCACATAGGGGCACACTAGATTCATATGCAGGTCAAAAATTCATCACTTCAGGCAATGTCTGGCACCCTTATTATTTATGTTCATCCTCTTATGTATGCCTGTACTCTTGCATTTTCTTCTCAAAGTTATTTTCCTTGTGTAGAATATACAAGTTATTTTATATATATATACATGTAATCTTTAGATGCAAAAATTTCTTTTCCTTTACATATATCTTTGCATGAAATGAACACAAATTAAACAAGATCATCTAATAATGCAAACTAGGGTACTATAGTCACTCATCTAGTAATTAGTTCCCCAAACCATTACTAAGGACTGAACATAAGTCTAAGTCCCCAAATCTATTGTTCTATGTGTATAAAATAATATATGGTGCACAACAACAACAATCATGCAATGATAGCAATAACATTGCATGATGCTCGAGCTCAAATTCAAAATAATAAGTGTATTAATGTATGATCTAATAGTATCAATTTCATTAATTACTAAGCCAAAGGGGTTTTCTGATTCAAAAGACTTAGCAGCCTCCAAGGTCATTTTCTTTTTTGTTGTGTTAACAAGACGTTTGCTAGAAACATTATGACTGCACATCCCTTTGCTCATCTCTTCAATTTTTTTTCATAGATTTCACCATCTAACGTTTCTTTTCGGTAAGAGATGGCTGTGAAAAAGATATTTCTATTTTTCATTCTGAGAAGATCCAGAGTGATTTTGAGTCACATAGGAAATGCCCTGATCCTTCCACAAGTGCTATTCTAATGAGTTTTGATCACTTGATGAACATAAAATTATCTATTGAGTTGAAAAGAAAATCAATAGAAGATGCTAAAAATGAAGTGAAAAAACCTAAGGTTTCTTCTCAATGTAAGTAAAATCCTTTCCCTCAATGAAAGATTGAAGCCTTTCCAAACTCATTTCTCCCAAATTATGGGAAACTTTAAACTTACCATTTGAATAACCACAACTTTTTATTTTTATGCAGGCAATTTTTCTAAGAGTCATGAACATTTCCATCCATCTCTTACCGAAAAGGAATATCAGATGGTGAAATCTACGGAAACAAAAACTGAAGAGATGAGTAGAGGGATGCTCAATCATAAATGTAGATATCACAACAGCTAAGAAACATAAATGTAGATATCCAAAAAATTGTGACCATGATGCCAACATTTATGTTTCTTAGTTGTTGTGTCCCAAGACCCCTTATTTGATTGACCGGTGCTCTATTATATTGATGTTATTAGAGAAAATAGGGACATCAGTAATAAAATAATACACTTACTATTTTGAATTTGAGCTCTGGCATCATGCAATGTTATTGCTGTCAAAATAGTATGTGTATTAATGTATGATCTAATAGCCACAACCTCATTGATCATTACCTTTGACTCCTCCATCATTATAGAAGAGATAACTACCTACAACTATATTTCATAATTCCTCCTTTGAAGTCATATGTTAGTTTAACTATTGGACAATGAGCTGATAAGAGTTTCGAATAGATTTGAATAAAAACTAAGAGTATTGAATTTTATCATGTAATGTTATTATTTTCATTGCATGCTTGCTACTGTTGTGCACCATATATTGTTTTATACACTATTTATTTCATTGAGACCGTGAGCTATTGTAGTTGACTGTATTCTTTTGGGGTCTGATCTATTGTAGTTGTTTCTTTTTTCTTTGAATCATTGTTTACAATTACTTTTGATGCAATATTTGTGTGAAGAACAAGAAAAAAATGGTGAACGAGTGTATTTGACAAAGATAAACATGACACATTTTGTTGGGCTGATTGGGTTGGCCTGGTACCATTTACATGGCCTGGCTAGATATTAAACAGTGAGCTCATGAACAATCATCCTACTACTTACACTGCAATTTCTATGTCCACTTAAAATAATAAATTATAGAGTTTCACTGCAATTTCTATGTCCATTTCCATTAAAATATATCACTCCTCCTATTATATAGGCATAATAAAACAATCTTGCATAATAGGTTTTGAATCACATTAACACACACCCATGTTCTGTAGCATAGTTTGTTTTAGAAGTATATGGCTTGACTATGCACATGCATAATTGTAGATGAGGATCAATAATAGGGTGCCAGACATTGCTTAAATCCTTTGGATCTAACCTCATCTTTTCCTTCTTTGCAGGTTTTGGATCATACAAGAGCATACTGGATTGAAGCCTGGGTCAACACTTCATTACTTCAGGCAATGTTTGGTACCTCCATTATTTATGTTCATCCACTTATGCATATTTGCATTCATTCATATTCTTCTGAAAGTTAATCTTTATGAGCTCAAATTCAAAACAGTAAGTGTACTATTTTATTACTGATGTCCCTATATATTGTCGTTGATAGTCATGGATGTGAGATGTTCCTAATATCAATGAGATGGATGAAGAAGAATATCAATGACATGAATGAAATGTACAATAATGCTAGATGTTTGGCATGTTCTAACGATTGTTTTATATGTACTACTCTTATTCATCTTGTTTTATATGTCAATATGGTGTTGGCCCATGCATGTTGAAGATGTCACACACAACAAGTAATCTTGGGTGTCAATTTTGGGTTTGCCCAAATAGGAAAAAGGTCTGGATATTTCATAATTATATTTTATGTTTTAAAATAATGTGACAACTACTCATTTTATGAAGAATTGATGTACATTTAGTATTGTCAAAAATACTGGATGTCAATACTTTCGGTGGGTCAATCAAACCACATTTACATCTACCACATTTCATTGTCTCATAAGTTGCATCAAACGATCCACTTTCTGTAATGTAAGTCTCTTAGCTCGGTTCACTAAGAAGAAGACTTCTCCCAAGTCATCACAGACACCATAGTGATCTATGAATCTCCAATGTGCAAGTTCTGCATGTCGCTCTCTCGACATCACACCTAACTCATTTGAAACTATGGCAAAAATGGTAGACGATCCCAGCTATCCATCACAACCTGATCTCAACAATAATGCAAAGAGTAGCTTGATTCCATCTTCAAGTTGATCAATGCACAATCTACTCAAACTCCAAGTCAATTCACTGCTACACTCCATAAGAACAAAGCACATCAAATTTGGACCAAAGAAGTCAAGAAGTCGCTTGAATCAGATCTGAATGCAATCGGGTCCGCATATATCCCATGAACACATCAGGAAGAATGCATCTCTGATCACCGTACTAGCTTCTTATGCCAGAACCGTCACTGTCACAAGTCTTGATTTGGTAGGATCCATTCGAAATCCAAGTCTCTAGACTCGACTCAATAATCGACGACCCACTCTGAATCTACTGCAAAGTTATCTCCAAATGATCCATAACAAAATCATGAGTAGGAACCAGATCTGCAAGAACACTATTCTAAATCGACATATATATATATATATATATATATATATATATATATATATATATATATATATATATATATATATATATATATATATATATATATATATATATATATATATATATATATATATATATATATATATATATATATATATATATATATATTGTCGTCGTAACTATAATACCCCAAAAATGGGCTATATGTTCATTAACCTCCTACATCGACAAATCGAACAAAATCGACATCGAAGTCCTAACCTAAGGCACATCTGAACATCATCAAATGTAATTGATTATCTTAAATTCTGCATCGGGGAATATTCCTAGTAATATTCCTAATCATCATAATTATCTTTAATTTTATAATTATTTGGCAATAAATCACATTTATCCTAAATTTGATTAATTAAATATTTTGCATATTTAATTAATTAGATTTAATATTTGCCACTTAATTGTTTAATAAAATTTAATTCTATCTATTATTAATTGTATTATTTAATTTTGACAATAAATCCAATATCCTATGAATAATTGATTAAATCTTTATTTAATTAATTAAAGCGAGTTGTCATTATTTAATAATATAGTTTTTAATAAAAGTTTGATTAAATAGTTAATTAACCCATAAATTAATTATTTATTTTCAAAAATCAGTTAAGTTGAGGATAAATCACATTATTTATTTATTTAATTCTTAATTATTATGCACATTCAAAAGAAACAGTTAAACTCCAAATCAGAAAATCAATGCAAGTTATTGACTTTTTGGAACTCAACATCCTTTTGGAGTTCAAAAAGCTGATCTAAACTCTAATTTGAGTTAAAAAGCTATTTTTGCATGTTTTTGCATGATTTCAAGAATTAACTATCTTTCATGATCAGATAACTCAAAAATCAACCTGAGTTATTTGAGTGATTTATGGCTTTCTTCCATGCACCTCCAAAGCCTTGGATTTCTATAAAAACAAGGCTCAGCTCTTCATAATTCATCTCATATTTTTACAAAATCACATTGTAGAATTGGAATTGAAGAATCAAAGCTCTTGCAAATCGACATCTTTGTGAGATCAATCTTATTTTTGCATTCATATTGCATATCATTGTTAGATTAGCATTGCATATCAATTTTCAATAGCATTCATAGCATATCAATTTCATCTAGCATAGATTCATATCAAGTTTTCATTCCTTATTGCATCATAAAATTAAAAAAAAAATAGCTTAATTGCATTCAATCTCATATCTAGATCAATTGCATTCAAATCCTTCATTTAGGTGTCGTCTAGGTCACTGATCTCAATTACAATCTGAGAACTTCAATCTCGTACCTATTAGAAGGTAGTAAATCGCTTGGTTAGATTAGATTTCAATTTTGCACGATTTTGATTATAGCTAACCTCTAATGTTTTACTGAAGTGTTGTGTCTACAAATCAGGTACAATTTTCGCACACACATTTTTGGCACCCACCATGGGGCCCTGAAACGGGTTTCCAATTCAATTCTATCAATTTCTATTTTTTTCTTCTCGGGATCTATGCAAAACTGCGATTTTTAATTTTTGTCCGTACATCTGTCGTACGAGTTTTTGGAAAATGTCATATGGGAGAATACCCACTATCATATGATACTGGACCCACTGTCGTACGACAGTCTATCAGATCAAGACTCATTTCATCACATACCCACTGTCGTTTGGGATCTCAACTGTCGTATGATATCATACCAGTGTCGTACGAGTTTCTGGACTGTTGTCTGGGAGCATACCCATTGTCGTACGAGTTTTGGTACCAGATTTCAATTGTCATTTCATTTTTGCAGATAGTTTGTCAGATTTGATTTTTAGATTTTGACTGACAGCTAACCCTAACAATTGAAATTTACTGTTTCTGATTGATTTCTGCTGATTTTGATTGGGAAAAGCACAAGAATTGCTAAAAATCAAGTAAAATCTACTAAGCGCGTTGTGAGGATCACAAGGTATTCTCCTTGTTCTGAAAACATTTCGATTTGGACTTAAAATAAATCTCTCATGTGTTAAGCTTGTGTGCATCTTTTCATGCTTTTGATCTATTTCTACACACTTGCATAATTTGATACTAGGTTGTGATCCCTTAAGGATTCATTAAGTAGTCTTAGAATACTTGTGATTGATCTTGATTGCTATCTTGGGTTATTGGACTCGCTAATCCGCTAGCCCCTCATTTCTGCCCCGTGGTTGCAATCTCAGCGCCATAAAAGGGAGGGGTCAACAGGACAGAAGCGTTAAGTGTTCCACTTGGCAACCCTTTTGTGCTTTTAGGAACTCACTTGTTTTCTAAGTTGGGGACTCGTTTTCAGCTTGTGTGAGGTGTTAAGTGTTCCACCTTGTGGACTCATCTCATATTTTCTTTAAGCATTAAGTGTTCCTCTTTCTGCTTTTTGGGTACTTTTGGTAGATTTGCTTTCGAGAATATATCTGTGCTCACATAGTAATTAGGCCCTATGAACACTATTCATGATTCTTGAGAGATTGGATTCCTAGAGAAATCTTTCTTGACAATAGAATCCTTGTAGGTAGGGAGGATACTTAGTGCGTTTCACATTCAACTTGGTTAGTGTGTCTTCTCTTATTGATCGACACATTCTCTCTCCGGAGAGGTTGATAGATCACGCGGGGTTGATATCATGAGCTTTGGTGAATCAAAATTGGTTAGTGCGTCTTCTCTTATTGATTGATACATTCTCTCCCCGGAGAGGTTGATAGATCACGTGGAGTTGATATCATAGACCTTGGTGAAACAAACTTTGTCTTAGCGTGTCAGATTCATCTTCTTGCTTTGTTTGGGTTAAAAGTGAAAAGGTGTCAAAAACCTTGGATCTGGAGCCAAGTCCCCTTGTGGTATAAATCTGTGAGTCACCTTTAGAGAGGGTTAACCGTAGTGGACAATCCCTTCACAGGGAAAATTGCATTGACAAAACCTCAAGCGGTAATAGCCATTTTCGCCATGGTAGTGACAGCCGCTATATAAATGTCATTGTGGAAGAAATCTCCATGAGTATGGTTCATTGTTGGGTTGTCAGATCTCCCTAGCAGCTCTTGAAGATTAAGTTCTCAGACTGTGTCAAAACTCTGGTGCGTCGGGATTGGAGTTCACCCCTTTGAATCATAAAAGTTGCAGAGTCAAACCATTACTAAAAACCCTAGCAAGGCCAAATTTTCATTTTATAGGGTATATGTGTGTTATTGCAAAACTTTTCAAAACATACACAATTCGTACTCTTAGGGATTAGCACAATTTGGTCACTTGATTGTTCATGTGCAAGGTTGCCTTTGCCCTTGTTCATTATTTTCAGACGTGCTTGAAATCACTTGCTTGCTATTCTGTGTGCTTGTTTATCTACTTGGCTATTAAAAATGATCAAATCTGGTATAACCTTCAAAATTTGGACAGTACAATTTGCAAACAATCCAAAAGTGAAAACCTTAAGTTTTGCAAAATTTGACGTAAAATTCTTTCTGGAGTCAAGTCATTTCAGGAAGTCAAAAGTCATACGAGTTTTGTCAAGTGTCATTTCAGTATTGCCCATCTGTCGTATGATTGAGAACCCAGTGTCGTATGAGTTTTCAAACCAGCAAATTCAAGAAAGTCAAAACCCTGTTAGCAACTATCGTACGAGTTTTGACAACTGTCGTTTCATTGCTACCCAACTGTCGTATGAGTTTAGCAACTATCGTTTCATAGACTACCTAGTGTCGTACGAGTTTGCAGAGTGTCGTTTGGAAAAATTTGAGAAAGTTGTCAGAAAATTGTCAAATTGCAAGATATCCAATTTTTCTAGCCTAGTTCTAGAATCTGTCAAAAATATCATTGTGTCAGGAATAGAGCAGTAGCTGTTGCACATTCTACCATTTTCTGAGATTGATCTTTTGAATCTGATCTAGCCTTCTGTTTGATCAATTTGAGTCCTTTTTATCTCGTGTCAAAACCTTGTCATAACTATCAATCTTCAATCAATCTTCAAAAATAGACAGTGTTGGGAACTCGTGTCCGCTATCTTTTGGGTGATCTATCCCATACATCTAGGGCACAGTTTCCTTCACCCACATCTCATCAGATCTTCAAAACTATCATAATCTTGACAAGGTTGTGTCATCTGATTTTATCGAATCAAATCAATCTTCAGTTATCTTCGTCCTTTTCTTTTGTTTCATTCAAAGTTAATGGTGGAGACCAGAGCTTCTTCACACAAGAAATCAGAAGAAACATCTTAGAATTTACTTTTGACCAATACCCTGGGTCCAACTCTTGAACAACTCATCAAGTTAGGTATCTACGAAGATGACGGTCTCGGTAACTTTTGATTGAAAACTGGTTACATACCTCTGCTATCAACTCACAGAGGTAATCAAAAAACTCCTCCTCAATCTATTCCAGAGAGTCCAAAAACTCCTATCATGTCTCAAGCAGGGACAAACAACGGTTCTCTAGGAGGAGGATCCCAAGGACCCCATTCTCAACATAATGTTGACCAAGAACCTACACCCTCTGAAATCCATCGATGTCAAAATGACGATGAATATAAAAGAATGATGAGGCATTTCTTGAAAGTGGATAGAGAGGCATACTTTTTACAATTAGCCCAGGAAGGAGCTAAACTTCCTCCTTACTTCAATGTCGAAGATATCATCACACATGAGGAAGAAACTCCACTCACAACTATGACAAGATAGATGCATGCTATGCAAGTTGAACTTAACAATCTTAAGAAAGAGAAGGAACCTAAAGAGCTCTCCATGGAGGTCCTATGTCCTTTTCCGTTCGACAGAAACTTGTATATGCCACCATTTCCAAAGAAAGTGGAGATACCAAAGTATGACAAATATGACAGACACTCTAATCCTCAAGATCATGTCAGAGAGTTCTATACGCACTCCATGGAATTCATGCATGAACTGACCTATCTGATGCATCTTTTTCCTAGATCCTTGGGAGGAGCATCCATTCAATGGTTTTCAAGATTACCTTCTATGATCAAAAATTTTGAGGAATTGATTAAATTTTTTTATCAACAATATTCCTACAATATTCAACATCCAATTACCATGATCGATATCTGTAACCTCAAGCAATATCTAGGGGAATCATTCCTAACTTTTCTCAAGAGGTGGCGAAAGAAGTTTTCTCTATATGCTAGACCAATTCCCGAAATGGAGAAACTTGAAATCTTTATCAATAACCTTGTTCCAGAGCTCAATTATCCATTACAAATGCAAGATCATGTATCTTTTGATAAAATGGTGGATAATGCAATCAAGATTGAAAAAGTACTTGTCAAGAAAGGAGAAATCACACTTCAAAAGGACAAGTCTAAATCTGGATCTAGCTCAAAAGATAAAAACAAGAGCTGGAATAGAAACAAAGGTATCATCTCTAATGGTGTTGTTGACACTATCTGCACCCCATCAAAGGCACCGGCCTACAATCTCACCCTTGGCACCAAAGCCATTGAAGCTTCAGAGCAAAAATCTGCTGAACCATCTCCAAAGAAGCCATTCAAACGATGGGATAATAAATGAAAGTTTACTCCCCTGGGAGAATCTTTGGAATCTACCCTGAGAACCCTGATAGCTAATAACATCATCTCTTTACCACCAATCTGAAACCCTGATCCGGATCCAAAACCATATTGGTGGAAAGATAATGAATTTTGTGCTTTCCATCGGACTAAAGGCCACAAAACTAATGGATGCTTCCACTTGAAGCATACCATTCAAGACTTGATAGATCAAGGGGACATCATGATCGATAATCCTACCAGCAATAATGATCACACAGCATTTACATAACTGTTTCCACAACATGGCAAGGGAGTTTCCACTTCTCAGCCTAACATGGGAGCAAAAGTCAACTATGCCTACCCTGGAATCAATGCTGTCATCAATATGGTTGAACCATGTCTCTCTGAGAGCTGCAATGTCATCACGATTGTACAAAGAGACAAAAATCATTCCTCAGCTAATGCGGTTACCAGATCACAAGCTCAAGCTCATCTGAAAGGACAAACACCAAGTTCATCTAATTTCCCTAAGATACCTTTCAATCTCACATCTGCTTCTAAATAGAAGGCTGCCTTGAAATCTTCCAATCCAAAGGATACAAGACCTACATCTTACAGCATCATCCAACAACTCCAGCATACCAATGCCAAAATCTCTATGTTTGAGTTACTTCGAATATCCCTAGCTCACAGAGATGTCCTAGACAAAGCTTTGCTCGGCTCTAATGTTCCTGACAACCTAGATCTAGACAGGTTCCAGACTATGGTTGGTCATCTAACATCTCCGCAATATATCTCCTTTTCAGAGGAAGATGACAACTCTTTGAGTCACCCACATAATCAACCCTTACACATAGAAGTCTTGATCCAGAACTGTCGAGTCAAATGTGTGTTGATAGATGGGGGCGCAGGCCTCAACATTTGTTCTTACACCTTAATCACACAGTTGGGATTCTCAGAGATGGCTATTGATCCTCGAAAGAAGATCACCATAAAGGCCTATGATGAATAGGAAAGATCTTCTAAAGGCACCATTGTCTTACCCATCCGAGTGGGTCCGGTCATCAAAGATACCACATGTCAGGTGCTTGATCTGCCATTGGCTTACAATATCCTTCTAGGGAGACCCTGGATACATGAAATGCAAGCTATTCCTTCTACTTACCATCAATGCTTGAAATTTCCCTATGAAGGGGTAGAAGTTACTATCCCAGCAGATCTAAGTACAACTTGCAATACATTGAAGGAAAGTGTCGATAAGCTTGTTCCAAATAACAGAGAATCTTCCATCAAGCAACAAAATGTGGCTTCCACATCCAAGATGGAAGACATTGCTAAAGAGATCAATCTCAAAGAAAATGGGATGGGAGAATACACTATAGAGCCAGTCTTGTCTCTGACATCTCTCCCAATCTCACCTAAGTCATATGGACAATCCTTGAAGTAGTCTAAGTCAGAACCTAAGGAACCTATGGAAGCATACAAAAGAAATTTTGTGGCGGAGCAAGTATCCAAACAAGAATTTGAAGAGGATGAAGCTGTGCTTGCATGGCTATACAAAGATGATTCTGAATCCAAAATTGTTCAAACTAGCGAATCTATAGCACCTACAATCCCTTCTAATTCATATGGTCCAGGGAACAAATTGATAGCCAAGATGGGATATTCCGGTCAAGGACCTCTAGGAATCAGAGGAAAGGGTCTTGTGACACCCATTTCACATATTGGTAGAGCCAACAAAGATACTGGTGGCTTAGGCTTTACAAAGAGACCTTATCATCTTAAAGGTGGTTGTTCTCATGTCATAGAACAAATTGCACCAGGAGAACCCCTTCTCAAGAAAGAAGAGACAGAACCCTCAGATGATGATTCAAATAGTTCAAAACTCATCCCCTATGAAAAATTGCCTAAAGAGATCAAAGATCTTCTTGATGATAAAGATGATCCTATCAAAAGAATTAATGTAGTAGAAACACAAGAACCTACTGTAGCGCAAGAGATGGTTGCACCACAAGAAACAACCAATCTCGAAGGTGATCAAACTGATCCAGAAGCAGAGAGTAGTTATTCTGACACTGATTCCCATGAATATGAATTCAAGTCTGAGACTGAGGGTAATCCTTCTTGGGGTATTCATCCTGACTTCACACATTTTCTTAGATTTCCTAGAGATCCTGAATTAGAAGATGAATCTAATGACTATGAATGGGGAGTCATCCCAGAACTAGATGATCTTACCACAGAGAAACATGTTGATGTTATTCACCAATATGCATCTCAAATCAATGTAAGTCTAGAGTGAAATGATGAACTTAATGTGTCTGATCCACCTATGGCTGAAGAGGATTCCCATGATAACATTGAGCCTATTCATGAGTTAAACATTTTGAGTTGTAATATCACCTTTGAACTTGAGCATCAGGTTAGGACCAATGATGACATATCCACATCTATGAACACCATATCCCAAACCTTTCCCACTTTGACTATCCAATGCCCTGATCTTATCGACCAAACTTCCACAAACCCAAGCCATGGTGTTTACACCTTTTCCAGTGACTATGCCCTTGCTTGTTACCTCAATGCAGTCAAGCCTATGAGGACTTCCATCAGCAAACTGAGCGTCAGCATGACCAAGTCAGACATCAAATATCTTAGTCAAAAAATTAAAAATAAAAAGAAAAAGAGTTATGAGGGTGAAAACCACTTTGTGGCAGTCTCAGATCCTACAAAAGTAAAGAGAAAAGATGTATCTGAAGGTGAAAACCTCTCTGAGGTGCCTAAGGATGAGATCTTTGATGTCCTTCCGAGTCATTTACAGGATAGATCTCCAGTTTTGATTGAGCCCACTCAATCCATCAATTTGGGTACAACAGAGGAACCACAATTGGTACATGTAGCACAATCCTTATCAGAAGAAGAGAAATAGAAATTCACTACATTCTTATCAGAAAAAAAGATCAAATTTGCATGGAAATATTTAGATATGCCAGGATTGGATCCCAATCTCATTATGCACCATCTATCCATTGCTCCTGGAGTAAAACCAATCAAGCAAAAATTGAGAAAGATGCATCCTCATGTTGCACTCTTAGTCAAAGTAGAACTAGAAAAACTCCTAAAAGCTGGATTCATTCGTGTCATAGACTATGCTGAGTGGATCTCTAACATTGTACCTGTTTCAAAACTAGATGGTTCAATCAGAGTGTGCACGGACTTTAGAGATGTGAATAGAGCATGCCCTAAGGATGACTTTTCACTACCTAACATTGATATGATAGTGGACATGACTGCGGGCTATGAAATGTATTCCTTAATGGATGGCTTTTCTAGGTACAACCAAATCAAAATTGCTCTAGAAGATCAAGAGAAAATAGCTTTCACATGTGTGTGGGGAACCTTCTGTTGGAATGTTATGCCATTCGGACTCAAAAATGCTGGAGCTACATATCAAAGAGCAATGCCATCTATTTTTCATGATATGATGCATAAAACAATGGAGGATTACGTGGATGATACCTTGGCAATATCCATGATTAGAACTAAACATCTAACAGACTTGAGCATGATCCTCGATAGAATGGAAAAATTTAGTCTTCGACTAAATCCTAAAAAGTGTGCTTTTGGAGTCACTTCTGGAAAGCTCCTAGGATACATCATCTCCAAGAAAGGTATTGAGGTTGATCCAGCTAAGGTGAAAGCTATCATAGAGATGCAACCTCCCAAGAATATCAGTCAAATGTGAACTTTGCAAGGGAGAGTACAGTCCATCAGAAGATTCATATCACAGTTAGCTGACATATCACAACCTTTCACAAAGACATTACATAAAGGTGTGACCTTTGCCTGGAATGAAGACTGTGCAAAGAATTTTGATCATATCAAGAATTATCTCTCGAATCCTCCTATCTTAATGCCTCCTATTCATGGGAAGCCATTAATATTATATGTCTCCGCAACAGATACATCACTGGGGGCATTGCTAGCACAACATGATGAGAACAAGAAAGAAAGAGCCATCTACTATATCAATAGAACTTTAGTGGCCTATGAGAAGAACTACTCAATGATAGAGAAGGCATGTCTAGATGTGATCTTTGCATCGCAGAAACTGAGACACTACATGTTAGCTCATACTACTCATTTGGTAGCTAAAATTGATCCACTGAAATATCTCCTAAGCAAAGCTTCCCTCATAGGTAGACTAGCTAAATGGGTCATGCTCTTGAGCGAATTTGACATTGAATATGTTGAAAGAAAAGCTATCAAAGGATAGGTCATTGCTGATCAATTAGCTGAAGCACCACTGTTTGATGATACACCCATGCAAATGGAATTTCCCGATTCCTCTATCATGCACCTCTCTTCTAGAGCATGGCGGTTATTCTTTGATGGCTCCTACACATAGAATGGATCTGGAGTAGGCATATTGTTCATCACTCCTCAAGGATACTCGATACCCAAAGCATTCAGACTAAAGTTTCCTTGCACAAACAATATTGCTGACTATGAGGCACTTCTCAATGGTATGAAAATGGCAATACAGTGGAGAGTTACAAAGATGCACATCCATGGAGACTCACAATTGGTTATCCATCAAGTCAATGATGTGTACCAAACCAAAGATGAAAAGCTCATTCCTTACAAGAGAATGGTAGATGATTTAAAGAAATACTTCATCTTTATCACATTTGAGCAAATACCCAGAATGGAGAATAAGGCTGCCAATGCAATGGCGACACTATCTACTCTCTTACAGTAGCCCGAACATGAGCTACGCTATGAGTTCCTGGTGGAAGCCCTATCCTATCCTGCATATGACTCCCCTAAAACCCGCATGATCTACACTATTGTAGGTTATGACTCATCTCGCTACAAAAATCTGTTCTCCTATCTCCATGACCAAATCATCCCTGAGTCCTTTAACCATTTTGAGAAATGAAACCTTATCCGATCCGCATCCCGATATGTCATCATTGGTAATGATCTATACAAACGAGGTCTAGATGGTACACTGCTTAGATGTTTAGAATGGGAAGAGTCTCAACGTGCATTAGAGGAAGTCCACGAGGGTATATGTGGGTCACACTCAAACGGTTTAACATTAGCTCAAAAACTTATTAGGGCTGGGTACTATTGGCCTAAAATGGAGAAAGAGGCTATTAAATTTGCTAAAAACTGTCAACAGTGTCAAGTACATGGCAACTTGATTCATGCTCCAAGGAGAGATCTAATTCCCTTTACTACACAATAGCCTTTTCAACAATGGGCATTTGATCTCATAGGCGCTATCCATCTGCACTCTTCTAATGGACATACCCATATAATCATAGCTACAAATTATTTTACAAAATGGGTAGAAGCAGTTCCTCTAACACAAGCAATGGGGAAACAGATCTCTATGTTCATCTTGAACTACATCATTTGCAGATATGGGATCCCTCATTCCATAGTCACAGATAATGGGGGACAATTAAAAAACAAGGATCTAGATGACTTATGTGCTAAATTCAAGATTACACAACATTGGTCTTCTATTTACTATCCTCAAGGGAATGGACAAGCTGAGGCTTCTAACAAAAATCTCCTGAAGATCTTGCACAGAACAATTAATAAAACAGGAAGAGATTGGCATCTCATGATCAATCCAGCTCTCTGGGCATACAGAACTAGTATCAGAACACCTACAGGGGCTACACCTTTTACTTTAGTTTATGGGTCTGAAGTGGTACTGCCTATTGAGGTTGAAATCCCATCACTCAGAATCAGAATGCATGGACTTGTCACTGATGAAGACTATAGAGTGTCTAGGTTACAAGAACTTAAATTACTAGATGAGCGCAGGCAAGCAGCGTATGATCATCTCAAAGTGTATCAGAAAAGAATGTCTAGAGGCTACAACAAGAAAGTCAGACACAGAGAATTTCAGGTTGGTGATCTAGTGTTGAGAGAAAATCCTAAAAATAATCACATTGAGAACGCAAGGGGAAGTTCGAACCCAATTGGCTGGGTCCCTTTGTTATTACTACTACTTTTGGCTCTAGTGCCTATCAACTCTTAATGACTGAAGGAGAATAGCTCCGAGAACCAATCAACGTTCTCCATCTGAAGAAATTCTATGCCTAAGGCATTCAGTCTATGGTTAAATATCCTGAAAAAATCCTAAAAATTAGAAAAAGTCCTGAAAAAATGAACATCTTGGTGAAAACCTAGCAATAGGCGCCTTGATGATTCAGAAAAAAATCAGAAAATATCAAAAAAATAAAAATAAAAAAATAAAAAAAAAATTGAAAAAAATGAAAAATACAAAAAAAAATGAAAAAAGAAAAAGTGCCTTGGTGAAAACCTGGAATAGGGGCCTTGGTAGCAAAAATAGAATCTCTGCCAAGATGGTGAAAACCTGGCAAACGGGTGCCACTTGTTCCAAATGCTCCATCTATCAGCACAATCTTGGTCTTTCCTAGCCTTCAGTCTTGCTTTAGTTTGTACATATCTCCCGGTTTGTTTTCACATTTCCAGTTTTCAATAAGTCGGTCTATACACCAATCAACTCAAGCATCTGTATCCTATCAATGTTTAACACTTGGGGGCAATCAATGTCATATCCTATAGTCTCCCATGTATCTTAGACAGATCATATCTAGTCAGAGTCCTTTGAAGCTTCATGTGAGTCAGTCAGTCAGTCTTGTCTCCAGAAAGGATTTTGCATCTACAATAACGCAATCAAACATCAAAACTCAACTGAAAATAATCTGTGCTTTTCATGCTTTTATCTCCTTGTATGCTTACTGATCCGCATTGAGATTTTTGCATATTGTGTCCCTTCGAGCTCTTCAATGATGTCCTTTACAGGATTTAGAGGGTGATGACTAGGGGCATAATCTTTTCTTTGTCTTCTGCTTGTATGTGAAAATCTAACAACTTTGGAAATTCTGGATTGAAATGGTGTCCGACTGTAAGAGCCTCTATCTTGAATTGGATGGCCATGCGTACCTCGACCATTAATACCCAAAAAATTCAAGGAAGTTTGATCTAACTATTGTCTCTTTGAGTGAGTTCTTTCTCCTAATGTGAAACACGATCTTACCTAAGGATGTGAACGATAAAGGGTCACTACGGGTAATTCACATTGGATTTAGAATGATCTCTTGGTTGTTTAATGTGTTTGTCACGCAAGGTGTACTCAGGTCATCACAACGTTTAGGTGTCACAATATGGACGGTTAGGTGTCGCAATATGGACGGCTACAAATAGGTGCGACGACAGGTTTGCTTTGTTGGCACCCACTTTTTGCGACGGCTAAGGGTGTTGTAATTATGATGCCTAACAAAACCATCAATTTTTTTGACTGCAAAATTGCGACATCAGGTAGTGTCTTTCAATCGACAGTATACTGTCAAAATTGGGACATTTGGCTGTCAGAAAAAGGTCTCAAATGTACTAGTGATAATAATTATTATAAGTCCTTTCACAAGGTAAAATATTGTTATGAGCTTTAGGTAAAGCCTCTCACAAGATTACATTTTTTCATGTATATATAAATGCCTTTCACATGGTAAATCCTTTCATAGGGTGTACTTCATAAGAGTACAAATTTGTGGGTGCCATCCCCACCATGGTTTTTCCCTAATTTTGGTTTCCATGATACCAAAAATCTTGTGTCTTTGTGTTGGATAGTTTTTAGTTGCACATTTACATTTGATTGTTGAGTTTTTGCTTTATTGGTTATTGAAAAGTGTTTAAATATTAAAATCAGTAGAAAAATGATTCACCCCCCCTCTCAGTAATCTCATCATAGTAAGGTTAACAATTAGTATCAAAGCTTTGGTCCTTAGAGAAGAAGTTTAACAACTTGAGGCAAAGATCTTGACAAGATGATGAGAAAAGAAGGTCCTAAGTTCAACAAGGATAGTTACACAGTATGGTGTGGAAGGATGAAGTTGTACTTGAAAGGAATGGGTGATTAGTATTGGGATCACGTGACAACAAGATATGTTCTTCCTGATGGAACCCTATCTTCTAAATAGTTGAGGGAAAAATAAGAGCACACTACAACTATGGAAGCAATAGCAAGTACCTTATTGGATGCAAAGTATATCAATGTGCAAGATCTTGATGCTACTTATATGTGGGAGAAGCTAAAAACATTCTATGGAGGAGATTCACATGTGCAAAAAGCTAAGGTAGACAACTTAAAGGGAAAATTTGATGACACAAGGATGATTGAAGGAGAGAAAATTGAGAAATATAGTCAGAGAATCAAGGAGGCAGTGAATGCAATTAGAGGAGCTGGTGGTGCCATCGCTAAAGATGATGTGGTAAGCAAAATCCTGAGAACTTTATTGCCACATTATGAAATTAGAGTTTCTTCTGTACAAGAAGTAATGTCTTTAGGGACTATATCGATTACTATTGATTCTTTGGTTGGAGGGTATGTGCAAGATCATAGTATACCAAACTATGGCCTTAAGTGGCAATGAAAAATCAGAAAATCAGGGTTAGTCAACTTGACATAAAAAGTTGAACATCTTATGAACCTTATGTGAAAAAGTTGTAAGAATAGAATCTGTAGGAAATTGAATGTAGTCTCTAAACTACTAGCCCTTATCTGAAAATATTTTTATCTAATTATTCAAAATTTTAGATTTCAATGCAGTAGTACAAAATTTTTAGGGAAAAGATAAAAAGTACATGTATGTCTGACCACCTTAATCACAATCAAATGATGATATATTTCCCAAGATTCTAGATATAAGTAGTAGACTCATGCCCAAATGTAACACATTTTTTTGTAATTTTTGCCAAATAAATAATTAATTATGAATTTTCTGCTACAATTTTTTCAGAATAAAAATACTCTCATGTCTGACCACCTTAACTAATTCTAAACTTTACAAAATTCTAAACTTTTTTTTTCTTATAGTAGCCGAAGCATAGAATGTGATGCATGTTTCAGATTTCAAAAAGGTTAAACAATTTGAAAGTTATAGTTGTTTTTCAATCAATATGTCAATTACAACTTTAAAGATAACTCAATTGAAAAATAAGTAATAATTACTTACTAAACTCAAAATTTGACAACAATTATATTGATAGAAAGCTGATAATGTCTTTAAGACACCCTTTTCGTTTGATCAATTTTGGGTGAAAAAATAGTCAACTAGATGGTCGAAGTCTCGATATCAAAAACAATCTCCTAAACATGCCTAAAGGGTTGACCATCCATGTTTGGTATTGCCCAAGCAAATACCAAGCCTAATCGAATATCCAATAAAATCAGATATCCAAAAATTTCGGATATCTGATAATATCATATTTCCAAAACTTCCCGCCTAATTCAAAATTTAAATTGCACTAGTTTTCTCAATTTCAAGTTTTGTATTAAATTGTATTTTTTTTTTATGTTAATATTAATTATGTTGTGTATTTTTTCAATTTTAAAATATATATTACAAATTATTCTTTTTAATATTAATATTAAATAATAATAGCATAGCATTAATATTATAATATAAATTTTTATATTAGTATGTATTATATTATTATTATTTATTTCTATATTGTATAATAGTATAATATTAACTTATTAAAAAATTATAGTATATGTTCAATATTATACTTGAGAGAGAGAGAGAGAGAGAGGAACTTTGGAGTATTAGTACTATTGATCATGAAGCAATATTGAATACCCTCAAGCAGAGAGATGACCCTTCAGGCACACTTCAGCAGTTAAGTTCAACTCAAGTTGCAAGGTTTTCCATGTTTATTACAATTACGTTCAATAAATTAATTATAGTTTTTTGCTTTATTTGTTTGAGCCAATAAACATGGTTTTGTATGTGGATTGTAAATGTAGTTGGATACATATATGATAGATATAGAAGATCGAGGTGTGCATTTGATTAGCCCATCTTTTATGACGGTAAACTTCACTATGCATTGTCTAGTCATGTTCTTTGGTTCGTTTAGTTACTTATACATGTTCATAATCTTTTTCTCAACCTATATAAACTTCTTAGATTCTCTATTAACTTTTCTTCTACCTTCTGAATGCAGGGATTGAAATGTAGATGTCATTGAGTACCATGTGTTAAACTTATACACTTTAGGAGTGGAAAGGACACTTATTTTTTATATATAGTTTTGTAATTTGCATATTTAGATGTAAAATTTTGTATATAAAAACAACAATCGAATGTAATGTGCATAGTTAGATGCTAAATTTTGTATATAAAAACAACAATCGAATGTAATGTGCATATTTAGATGCCAAATTTTGTATATAAAAAATTAGATGCAAAATTTGAAATATAAAAGAGCCCATGGGGTTGATTTACAAATATTAAGAGCCCACATTTGTATCAACTTAATGCCATGTAAAGTGCAAAAAACATGTTTCCTTACTATGAATGTTGTATCCTTATATAATTTGTATCATCTTAATTTTGTATCTTTACATTTGTATTGTCTTAATTCCATGTACATTTGTATCATCAAATGATATAATAGTTGGAGTCATTGAGTCAAAATTGGTCAAATGTGTCCAAAGTAAAATGATGATTCCCTAGGGTGAAGGGATAGTGTTCAAAGATTGCATCCTGACACCAAATGGACTATTTCATTAGCTCTAGTTGGGCAGGTAAACACTAGTGACAACCCCATTTTGACCACTGAGTCACAAGAACATTTCAAACCATGCCAGACCAAAGTGTCCCCAAGGTGCACTAAGCATGATTGGGAAAAAATCTCTTGAGGATCATATCTCAGACCCTGTGAGAGGTATCGACAATCTATGAGATTCTACAAGACCACATTTGTAAGGCCTTCAATAACCTCTCTCTATTCTGGGAGATTTGAATTTGTTTGAATTTGGCACACTAGTCTCGCTTGATGCCAAAACTTGCAGTAAGGGTCAGTCGAAAGTTGTACCATTGGGTTTCTTCCAAATCATTCATCTCAACATTGAATGGACTATGCCATTAGCTCTGGTTGGGTAGGTAAACACTAGTGACAACCCTATTTTAACCACTGAGTCATTAGAATGTTCTGGACCATGTCAGACCAAAGTGTCCCAAGGTGCACTAAGCACGATTGGGAAATGATCTTTCAAAGCTCATATCTCAAACCTTGTGAGAGGTATTAATGATCCATGAGATGCTACATGACCAGATTTTTGAGGCCTACAATAACCTCTCTCCATTCTGGGAGATTCAAATTTGTTTGAATTTGACACACCAGTCTCGCTTGATGCCAAAACTTGCATTGAGGGTTAGTTTAAAGTTGCACTACTGGGTTTCTTCCAAACCGTTCATCCTGACATCAAATGGTCTACACCATTAGCTCTAGTTGGGTGAGTAAATGCTAGTGAAAACCCTATTTTTACCACTAAGTCACTAAAACATTTCAGACCATGCCGGACCAAAGTGGCCCCAAGGTGCACTAAGCACAATTGGGCAATGATCTTTTGAGGCTCATATCTTAGACCCCGTGAGAGGTATCTATGATTTGTGAGATGCTACAAGACCACATTTTATAGGCCTACAATAACCTCTCTCCATTCTAGGAGATTCAAATTTGTTTGAATTTGGCACACCAGTCTCGCTTGATGCCAAAACTTGCATTGATGGTCAGTTGAAAGTTGCACCACTAAATTTCTTCCAAACCATTCATCCTGACACCAAATGGACTGGGCTATTAGCTCTGGTTGGGTGGGTAAACACTAGTGACAACCCCATTTTGACCACTGAGTCACTAGAATGTTCCAGACTATACCGGACCAAAGTGTCCCCAAGGTGCACTAAGCATGATTGGGCATCGATCTTTCGAGGCTCGTATCTTAGACCCCATGAGAGGTATTAGTGATCTATGAGATGATACAAGACCATGTTTCTAAGGCCTACAATAACCTCTCTCTATTCTGAGAGATTCAAATTTTTTTAAATTTGACACGCTAGTCTCGCTTAATGCCAAAACTTGTAGTGAGGGTCAATTGAAAGTTGCACCACTGGGTTTCTTCCAAACTATTCATCATGGCACCAAATGAACTACACCATTATCTTTGGTTGGGTGGGTAAATGCTAGTGATAACCCCATTTCAATCACTGAGTCACTAGAACATTCTAGACCATGCCAGACCAAAGTGTCCCCAAGATGCACTAAGCATGATTGGGCAACGACCTTTTGAGACTTGTATCTTGGACCCCATGAGAGGTATCAATAATCCATGAGATGCTACAAGACTATGTTTCTAAGGCCTACAATAACCTCTCTCTATTATGGGAGATTCAATTTTTTTTGAATTTGGAACGTCAGTCTCGCTTGATGTCAAAACTTGTAGTGAGGGTCAGTTGAAAGTTGCACCACTAGGTTTCTTCCAAACCATTCATCCTGGCACCGAATTGACTACGCCATTAGCTTCAATTGGACAACCTAGTTTGGAACATGAATTTAGTAGAACATTCATGAACATGCCAGACCAAATTGTTCCAAAGGTCCACTAAGCACCATTGCGTATGTTGGTGAGCATTCTGGTGTGTCAAGAGGCAAAGTAAGCCTTTAAATGAATCAAAAAGGAGTCTTGGGGATGATTTAAGGAATCCAAAAGGTTATCTAGATAAATCATTAGTTTCTTTATTTTTTTGGAGAATTCTGGAGAAAAAGGCTGATTTATGACCGGTGAAGGCTACAAGCCTAGACGGACTATTGGAGTGGATTGGTGGAAGATGAGTTGACCAAAACTGGTAGATTGGTGGAACATAGTAGATGGACCATATTAAGATATTATATGGTGTTACAATCAAGGTGGAAGAACTATTTTAATTTTTGATAAGATGGTGGCTCTAGGTGCACTGAGAGGCCTAGAATGGAGTTGGTGCCAAGAGAAGTTGGGATGAGAGGTTAGAGGAAGTGAACTTGTTCAAAATGTCAAATGTGTTGGTTCTCTAAAGTTAGAGCACTCTATTTGACCCTTGAGTTGAAACTAACTCCTTGAGTAGATTGTAAGATTCTTGTAGAATCCTCAAATTGAGTTGAGTTCTATGAGGGGATAGTAGAGGGCTCTACATCAAATTTGCTTGGTTGAGAGCATCAGATACACATGAATATAATGCAGCACATAAATTTTGAATTTACTTAAATGATGAATTACACATGTGAACACATGTAGCACATAAAACATACACATAAATTTTCTTAAGTCATGAAGCATACATGTAGCACATAGATTATAAAGCATACCACATAAATTCACTTAAGTCATGCACGTATCCCATACACATGAATTTAGGTTATGAAGAATGTACTTGAATATACTTAAGGCATAAATTGTACACATGAGTACATACACATAAGCATATTTACATACTAACAATGAATAAATGAACACACAATTAACAAATTGGATCGAATATCAAGTTTCATATATATCAAAATGAACAATAATTCTGTACATATTTACATGTTAACATATCTAGATACAATGTGGCATATACCATATCAAAATGTGTCATATGACATCTCAAAATAAGAAGTTCAACTATAAATGTTTCTAGGACATCCTATTCTACCAGTGGATCATCAAAATGCAATCTCTTTAAAGTACTCTTTGGCTCTAATGGATCCTGCATGTAAACACAAAAGTGAAACCCCAAGTTAGATTAAAATTCAAAATCATAGTAAAAAATAATAAATAAAATTTAAACTAAAATTGAACTCTCATATACCTCACCTCTATGTCTCCTCCCGCGGACATGAGACCTAATATATGTCCTTGGTAGTGCAGGAACAATGCCACCAATGTCGACTCCAACCTATATATGTTTGCGAACATGAAATTGATCTATGAGTTATACTATTTAATGTTAAATACTTGGTAGCAAATATATGTTTACAAAATAATTGAATTAACATTAAAACTTACATGTGTTGAACTTTCTTTAGGAAATGTTGGTTGAGTCATCAACGATACAAACCCTTGGTGTTCTACCTCCCTCAAACTAGGAGTGACCTACAAAAGTCAAATAGATACTTTATACTATCATAACTTGATCATATTATATATACTTGATAGTAAAATACACACAAATAACTTTAGAAATGTACGTACCACGGGGCTATCACTACGAATGGATATGCCTATGATGATAGGGTCTCGTGACATCATCATATGCCACTCTCTATCAAATAAACCATGTAAATTAAAAATGAGTACACACAACTGACAAGTATACATGTATGCATAAACAAACTAAATTACTTAATTACCTTTCCCTTGTCAACGCCTGACACCTGTGCCCCCTCACATTGCCCCCCAGTGGAAATTGGTGACACCTACATCAATATGTAATAAGATGATTGTAAAAATTAGAAAACAATGTACATATACTATTATAATAATTCAAAAAGAAACCAATGAGTACATTAAAACATATGTACTGTGGAAGTGTCAAGACCAAATGATATGGCTGAAAGCGTGGATCCCTCCACCTATGCCATCTCCTCCTCTGTCATCAATTGAACATAAATGTAACACGTAAAAAATATAAGTGGGAAATTATTATAAGAAAATTATACTAAAAATATGAACAATAAAATTTAAATACAATGTAAAAAGTGAACTATTTACCCTTACCATAATAGTAGGAGTCCATGGCTCTATATGCCCCTGATGCACATCTTCATGAGGTGCTTCAGTGCCTATAGTGTGCTGTGTAGAATCATCCACCTTGAAGATGTAATTATATGCATCACTATCATTCATGGGAACTAAGCACATATTATTGCATATAATGCAAGTGTGGGGCACACAAACATGTGAGCTCATGGAGGATGTGGAAGGGCCAGAAGTATCAGGATGAGGAGGAAACAATGTCATGCTTTATGTAACTAGTAGATCACTCAAGGTGTGAATGGCTCGAATAGTCTATGAGCCAGCCTCAATAATAATGTCAAGATGCTACACTATGGGAGGTGGTGAAATCTCAGGAGGGGGACATATGTGTCAGATTTCACCTGTTATGCCCATGGCCTATCTCAAGGAGTGCCTAAACCTACACCCTAGTTCAGTCTCATACTCCAACAATTGACCTTGTGACCGAGCACAAATTTAGCATACAATTTTTTTATAAAATAAAATGGGACATCCAAATTGTTGTGAGATGGTCTATCAAAAACCATCCACCAATAGTCCCAAAAGTTGTCACATATGTCATGTTTTGTTATGTTTAGGTTCATGACTTGATCATAGTCAAGCCCATTGTCAAACTAGGCGTGCATGGAATCACACCAAAGAAGTGCAGCACTATGTTGCTTTGTAAGTTTATCCATGTTTTCAATAATTGAGTTCAATGTCGTAAACATGGGGCACAATGTGGGGATATTGACATGGGTGGTTTGAAATCCTCTAAGTTGATTTAGATTGTCTCCTATTAGATCCTCTAAACAATGAGGGTTTGAGACTGGTACGTCTTCTAGAAGTGGGGGATTGTTGGGAGGTGGTTCTAGATGTAAGGAAACTCAGGTGCAGAAACAACTTCCTACAATAATCTCTATAGGAGAGTATTGTGCAAATTCTTATAAATCCTTACAATTTCAGATTCATTAACTACTTTAACAAAGATATTGCAACCACATACCATACATATAGAAAAATAGAGAATGACACAATGATATACCCTGGGGAAAACCTTTCGGTAAAAAACCCCAGCACTCCAAAACCTACACAATGTATTATCTTCAACACAAAGATTACAATACACTTGCAATGCAAGTTCTTTCAGGAAATGAGAGACAAAGCCAACAAGACTTAAATTTCTGTTATATCTCTCCCATAGGAGCAACATCATATATATAGACTCCTCTGGACCCAAAAATAGGCACAACCACCAAGACCCATGCACAAAGCCACATGTACACAGTTGTTACATGCAATCCCAAGAATAGGTGTCCATCCCTAGAATAGACTATGACAGCTTGTCATAGAATCCACCAAAAATAACAGTCACAAGAGAAGTGTAAGAGAACCTATCATACCAACCTATTTTTGGCATATTCTCTTACACACACCAACCACTTCTTCTTGGGCACCCAAATAGGCCCAAGTCATAAGATGCTCTTACACCTGTCATAGCACATTCCTTAAATAGTTCTTACGCGTCATAGGAATCCATCATGACCATTTCAGTCATGATCTCCTTACGCACAAGATGCCAACACATCAAGTGGAGTGACACATCAACATGCCAACTAGACATGTACACTCACACTTAATTACATTATTTGCAAAAAATACATTTACAAAACAAATAATAAGAATAGGAATTATCCAAGGTTGAGACACCTTATTCCTAACATTCTCCCACTTGTCGAACACCTTGTAAGAGCAACAAGAACATAATAGGAACTTTAACTACTATAGGCCAAAAGGCCCATAGACTCTGAACACCATCTGAACTTCTCAGTGCCCACTGGTTTCATTAATGCATCTGCAACATTCTTCACACTATTTACCTTCTCCAAATTTACCTTTCCATCTTCCACCATATCTCTCACAAAGTGAAACTGCACATCAATGTGCTTCGTTCTGGCATGGAAAGTTGGATTCTTTGCAAGGAAAATAGCGCTCTGATTGTCACACCAAATAGTAATTTGTTTTGCATCAACACGAACATCAGAACACAATCTTCTAAGCCAAATGGCTTCTTTACAAGCATGAGTAGCAGCCATGTACTCAACTTCTATAGTGGACAAAGCAACCACAGGTTGTCGCTTACTCATCCAACTGATGGCACCACCAAACATAGTGAACACATAAGCACTGGTGGATCTCCTGCTGTCAATATCACCTGCCCAATCTGAATCCACAAACCCACAAATACAAACTGAATGCGAAGATCCAGAAGAGTTACCATGATAACATATGGAGTAATCTGATGTACCCCTCAAATATCTGAATACTCGCTTAACTGCATCCCAATGTACCCATCCAGGATTAGCCATAAACTGAGTCAGGACTCCCACTGCTTGGGCAATGTTTAGTCTAGTACAGACCATAGCGTACATAAGACTGCCAACTGCACTAGCATAAGGTACTCTACTCATGTCCTCCACCTCACTAGGAGATTTTGGACAATCATCTATAGATAACTTTGTTTCCATAGAAATAGGAACACACAGTGGTCTACAATCTGCCATGTTGAACCTGTCCAACACAGACTTCACATACTTACTATGACTCAACCAAAGTTTTTTGTTAGACCTGTCTCTACTGATTTCCATACCCAAGATGTACCTAGCTGCCCCAAGATCTTTCATCTCAAACTGTGCTGACAACTGAGATTTAAAATCAGAAATCATACCTTTACCCTTCCCAAATAGCAACATATCATCAACATATAATGCAACAATAAGAAGATGATCATTTTCAACTCTGAAATAAACACAATGATCTGATTTTGATCTTACAAATCTAATTGACAACACAAACGCATCAAACTTAAGGTACCACATCCTAGGAGATTGCTTCAAACCATATAGAGATTTCTTTAATCTGCAACCTAAGGATTCTTTACCTTTAACAATGTAGTGCTCAGGCTGTGACATATAAATCTCTTCCTCCAAATCACCATGAAGGAAAGCTGTCTTCACATCCATCTGTTCTATCTCTAAATCATATGATGTAGCAAGAGATAACATAAATCTAATGGATGTCAACTTTGCAACAGGAGAGAATATTTCACCATAATCTATTCCCTCTACCTGTGAATACCCCTTTGCAACCAATCTAGCTTTATACCTTTCAACACTGCCATCTGCACAGAATTTCTTCTTGAACACCCATTTACAGCCAATAAATTTTCTCCCTTTAGGCAAAGGTACAAGGTCCCAAGTTTTGTTTTTCTCCAATGAAGCCATCTCATCATCCATAGCCTCAATCCAGGAACCTGCATCTTCCATGCCCAAAGCCTCTTTCACAGATCTAGGCTCATCAGTGTTAGTAATCAAAGCAAAGGCACAACTGGAATCTAACATAGAATAACCAAACCTTTCTGGTTGCTTTCTTTCTCTCGTGGATCTCCTCAAGGGTTGCAGTTGAGGTTGTTCTTCCTCTTCTTCTGAACTATCAGAGCTGCTAGAGCTCTCCTCATCATTAGGCCCAACATGGTCTCTCTGTTCAGTCTTCTCAGGGGTAGGAGGCAACTGAACAACATCTTTTTCCTTTTCTTTTTCATCTAGTTGTAGCACAATAGGAAAAGATGTTAGCTCTCTGAAAATAACATTTCTACTATACAACACCTTACTAGTCACGGGATCCCAAAGCTTGTATCCTTTCACACCAGCACTATATCCGATGAAAATACATTTAACGACTTTATTTTCCAACTTAGATCTTTTCTCCTTTGGAACATGTGCATAAGCTTCACAACCAAAAACATTAAGATGTCTAATTGAAGGATTCTTACCAAACCACACCTCCATGGGTGTCTTACCAACAAGGGCTGATGTAGGAAATCTGTTAACTAGATAGCAAGCAGTGGCCATAGCTTCGGCCCAAAACCTTTGTTCTAAACTAGCTCCACTAAGCATACTCCTAGCCTTCTCCATCAGTGTCCTATTCATTCTCTCTGCAACTCCATTTTGCTGTGGGGTATAAGGAGTTGTCTTATGCCTCTCGATACCTTGTTCTTTACAGAACTGTTCAAACTCTGCTGAGCAAAAATCACCACCATTGTCAGTTCTCACACACTTAATCTTCTTACTAGTCTGATTCTCTACAAGAGCTTTAAATTCCTTGAACCGACTAAAGACTTGTGTCTTAATTTTAAGGAAATAAATTCATGTCCTTCTACTGTAATCATCTATGAAAGATACAAAAAATATAGACTTGGAGATTGAAGGAACTTTTACAGGACCAAATACATCAGAATGAATAAGATCCAAAAAATCAGAAGATTTGTGAGAACTAGAGTAAAACTGAACATGATTTTGTTTACCATAGACACGGTGTTCACAGAAGTGGAACTCGAGATTGCAATCATTTAACCCCTCAATGAGATTTTTATTTTTCAGGGTTCTGAGACCCTTTTCACCAATGTGGCCAAATCTCATATGCCACAACATTGTCTTTTCTGCAGGAAGCTTACCTTCCAAAGTATTTGCACTACAATCAGAACCAATAGCCACAGACTTCTTCACTACTTGTTTAGATGGTGAGGATGAAGAACTATTACATAGAGGAATACATGCATCTAGCTGAAATAAGGTACCTCTCCTAGTACCCCTTGCAAGCACTATCGATCCTCTCATCATCTTGCATCCTTCTTTCAAAAAAACAACTTGCACACCTACATCATTCAGCATACTTATAGATAATAGGTTTCATGCCAAACCTAGAATGTGCATAACTTAGTTGATTCCCTTTACTCGTCCATCAGGAAATTTGATAGTGACCCTTCCGCATCCAACTATCTTTAGGTGAGAATCATCACCCAAGTACACCTTTCCACCATCGAACTCTTCATATTTTGAGAACCAATTTCGATGAGAGGTCATGTGAAAAGATGCACCTGAGTCAACCAACCACACATCATCAGATGCATGGGCTGCCAAAGCTGCGATGAATGCATCACCATCTTCTTGAGATCTTTTTGAAGCTGAATCTGAACCTTTCTTCTTCTTCTTCGGCTCTTTATAGTCTTTACGAAAGTGCCCAGATTTATCATAGTTCCAACATTTTTCCTTGGACTTATTGGAAGTTTTTGACTTCCCACGAGATTTGGATCTACCCTTATTGTTAGACTTATTGTCATTTTTCTTCCCTCTTTCAATGGATCTCCCATGAATAGCAAGGGCTTCTTTTTTTGAAATGGAAGCCTTTCTTCGCATCTCCTCTGATAGCAGTGAAGACACCACATCATCCATTTTGAAGGTGACTAAAGTGCTTCTGAGAGCCATCACAAGATGGTCCCATGAATCCGATAAAGAACACAAAAGTGTGTAGCAAGGATCCTCCTCCTCTAGCTTGACACCAGCTGATGTCAACTATGCAACCAATAGATTAAATGCATTTAAATGATCCGTTAAGGATCCACCTTCCTCCATTCGCAGAGAGTACAACTTCTTCCTCAGGAACAACTTGTTCACCAGAGATTTGGCCTGATACACAGCCGCAAGTCTTTCCCACAAACTATTTGTGGTTTTCTCATCTAGAACATTTAGAAGGACTGCATCAGTTAAACAGAGTCTTATGAGACCCTTAGCTTTACAGTCTTTGATATCCCAATCTGCTTGAGCTATAGTTGCTGGTCTTGTAGCACTTGAAGTCACTTCCCATAGGTCACAATCTTCCAACATGTCTTCCATCTTGAGTTTCCACAACTCGAAATTAGTGCCATTAAATTTCTCCACCTCCATTCTTCCATATGATGAACTTGCCATCTCAATCTGCAAATAAGATTCAGAATGCTCTGCAAAAAACTCCCACTCAAACTTGAGATCAGCTCAAAAAACCCTACCCAACAACTAGGATCAAAAGTTGATCAAGCTCTGATACCACTTGTAAGGAAACTCAGGTGCGGAAACAACTTCCTACACTAATCTCTATAGGAGAGTATTGTGCAAATTCTTATAAATCCTTACAATTTCAGATTCATTAACTACTTTAACAAAGATATTGCAACCACATACCATACATACAGAAAAATAGAGAATGACACAATGATATACCCTGAGGAAAACCTTTTGGTAAAAAACTCCAGCACTCCAAAACCTGCACAATGTATTATCTTCAACACAAAGATTACAATACACTTGCAATGCAAGTTCTTTCAGGAAATGAGAGACAAAGCCAACAAGACTTAAATTTCTGTTATATCTCTCCCATAGGAGCAGCATCATATATATAGACTCCTCTGGACCCAAAAATAGGCACAACCACCAAGACCCATGCACAAAGCCACATGTACACAGTTGTTACATGCAATCCCAAGAATAGGCACCCATCCCTAGAATAGACTATGACAGCTTGTCATAGAATCCACCAAAAATAACGGTCACAAGAGAAGTGTAAGAGAATCTGTCATACCAACCTATTTTTGGCATATTCTCTTACACACACCAACCACTTCTTCTTGGGCACCCAAATAGGCCCAAGTCATAAGATGCTCTTACACCTGTCATAGCACATTCCTTAAATAGTTCTTACGCATCATAGGAATCCATCATGACCATTTCAGTCATGATCTCCTTACGCACAAGATGCCAACACATCAAGTGGAGTGACACATTAACATGCCAACTAGACATGTACACTCACACTTAATTACATTATTTGCAAAAAATACATTTACAAAACAAATAATAAGAATAGGAATTATCCAAGGTTGAGACACCTTATTCCTAACACTAGATTGTTTGTGGGATCATTAGGAGGGTTTTCTGATTGATTTGGGTCCATGTTTGATTACAATTAGAACACAAATTGATAATTAGAATCAATTTTAAAAACAATAAAAAAACTCATTTAAACTCTAATTTTTATATAAAAAACTACAAATTTCTATAAAAAAACACTAAAAACATAAAAATTGAACTTACCTATGATCTTGAGCAAAGAAAATATAAGATTTGATTAGATATCTGAAAGCCCCAAGTGGCATTCAACATTTTTAGAATGAAAAATGTTGAATGCGATCGGGCCATATAAATTAAAATTACAGGCAAAAATTGGATATCCAATAATATCGGATATCCGATTAGGCCTTTGCTTTGTCTTTTGCCTTGGCCAGGTGTACTGACACCCAGGCCTACTAAAAAGTCAAAAAATCCATTTGTGTGCTTTTGGATGAGTGAAAATAGGTTTTTTTCACATTGCCACTTTTTGGCATACCATGATCCTGCACATACCCTGGAAAGTTAACTTCCTTTGAGCTGATCAATTATGATAATATCATACCTAAACTCCAGAAGGAATTTTGAGCCTACTAGTCAAACTTCTTTAGTATCTTATGGAAGTAATATTGTGTTGGAAAGTTGGCTATACTAGTGTATATGACTTAATATAGTGTTGTCATTATGGCAACAAAGTCATATAGAAGTTTGGAGTCAGGACACTTGATGTAAAGATAAAAAATTGACTAAGTGTTGAAGACTGGATAGTGTACAGAGAATCTAAAGCTCAGAGCATCAGTGCACGTGCGTATGAATGAGTTATGGTGTACACCCTAGAAGTTAAGCTAGTTAGACTATATTCATGCTTAGTCTATGAGCACATGATCAGATATGAAAGTATGAGAAAGATACAGCTAGTGTGTGCCAGTGAAGAACAAAGTAAGCAGCCGACTGTTATCATTTTGAGTTGCAGTTATATTCTAATGATGTAAAGGCTATGCACCTATTGTAATTAGGTTGCTGACTTGTATATATGTTTGTTTGTAAACACACTTGAGCCAATTCATTTGTAAATTGTATGTAATAGGTTTAAGGGCTGACCTAGTTGTTTATTTTGTATGCGCATATAAATATGAGATGTGCCCATTGTAATTGAGAGAAATAATGATATAGAGTTGTGATAAGTAGAGTAGAAGTGTGCGAAGAGTATATAAGATGTATTAGAGCTTTGCAAGAGGTCAAAGCATCAACGCATCAAAGGAACTAATCTGACAAGTAGTGTCATAGTGATAGTTCATCCAGTAGATATAGTGTGTATCTGAGATCAGAAGGTTGTAGCCTTCACCACTTGAGCAGTGAGCTCTAGGATAGTGCATCCAATCCCCTAAGAGGGACTATTGTAAAAGACTCCTAACAGGGTCCAACCATTAACAAGGTCTACTATACTTAATACATTGGAAAGAAACTCCTAACAGGGTTAAGGATCTTCTAACAAGGATCATAAAACACTAGTACATAATATTAATGGGTGTTAATTCCCATCGGGGTTTTTACCTATTTGGATTTTCTCGTAACCATATTGGTGTTATGTGTTGATTTCATGTTTCATGTTTATGTGGATTTTCATTTCAGTACTTAAGCATTTAAGTTCAGTTTAAAGATTAAGTAAAAAGATAAAATATAGTGAACGTTGATTCACTCCCCCTCTCAGTGTTCCCATTCCTAAAAATTGGTATCAGAGCTTTAGTCCTCAGCAAAGAAGTTTAACCACTTGAGGAGATCATGGAAAAAGCAAAAATGAAACATCTGAAAAGAAATCTTGAAGCTTCTCTTGAAGATCTGGATAAATTTGAAAGAGAAACTGAAGAACTAAGGGAAAAACTCAATGATGCTCAACTAGTCATCAAAAGGCTAAGGAAAGATTTAAAAGAATGCTCTACTAGTGATCTAGGGACAATGGTCAAGAAAATGAATGAAGAAAATAAATCCTTAAAAGAACAACTTGAAGAATTTGATGATAAGCTGACTAATAATCCGGAAGTCTATGATGAACAGGTCAAAGAAAGCCTTCAACTGAATGAAGAATTGAGGCAAGCAAACATGGAAATCTTAGAGCTAAGAAACAACAAGGAAAGATTGGAATCTAAATTGAAAGAGGCTAAGAATCACATTGATAAATTACACACCAGTTCTGATTTGATAGAATCTCAGTTGTATGCAAGAAGAGCTAAAGGAGATACTAGCTGCATTGGATTCAATGAAGCACAAAATCAGATTAACAACATGCGAGCAAGAATGAATGCACAAAAAGACTCTACTAATACTAAGAAGATTGAAGATCAAACTAAATATAATGGTAAACCACCTAAAGATGAGCACAAGCCTATAGAATGCACTTGTTATGCATGTAACAAGCATGGACACATAGCAAGGAACTGCATAGAGGTAAGACCTTTTAATGGCTACTATTATTCATGCAATAAATTTGGTCATAGAGCTATGAATTTCAAGATAAGTCAAAAGAACAGGACTTAGTATAATCAGAGAAATCAGAATTAGTCAAATGAAAAAAGTTCTCAAAATGTTACATGTCAGATATGTAACTATAATGGTCACTCAGCTAAACAATGTAAAATGTGACCCATGTCAATGTGTCGAGGAATATAAGGCCTCCAGTCATTTGTCACTCTTGTAAAAAAGATGGACACATCTCAAAGTTTTGTAGATCAAGGACGCAAGGTCAGGAAAGCCCTAAAAAGATAGAAGAACTAGTATTAGATCCTGAAGGAGAAGTCAAGTTTGTGAAAGCCTTAGAGAATACGAGCATGATTTGGTCAGAAGCAAATAAGGATAAGGTTGATGAGTATGTAGTGGATGCATCTGTAGTGGATGCACACTCTACATCTGGATGAATGGCCCTTAGGGTCATAAGGGGAGCTAATTTAGCTCAAGACCTCTGCATGGTTGGTATACTCACTCTCTGAGTATGCTCCTTTGGACTTAAGCTTTTGGAGACTAAGGAAACCTTTATGCAATAACACACTAGCTAATTGTTTTCAGAATGAAAGATAGAAATTTCCAAGTGACAGCCTGGTTTACGCGACAAGCATTAATGGCATAAATTATACTTTAAAGTAAACAAAAGTTAGAAGATCTCTCATTGCATTCGAATTAAGAGAGTTTGAAGAGCAGAAGAGTCTTAGCAATTGATTGAGAAGGATTGCATTTTGATTCATCAAGTGATTTTTTGTGCATTTGATCAGTTGCGGAAACCCTAGTTCATCGCGCCAATTCAGAAACTCTTGGAAACCTTTGTGAAAGTGATATTCATGTAAGTGATGGCTACTCCTATAGTATTTGATATTATAGAGAAGAAAAGATATGTGTTTAAGAGGCATCCATTTAATTCTACACTAGATGACTTAGAAGGGGCTTTCTCCTGCATGCCTATGGGCGTTATGCATGTCAAGGACATTAGGGCATACATCTACTATAAGAAAGAACTAGTAGGATTGGACAAATTAAGGGCTCACATGGAAACCATGTTAAAACTAAACAAAACCATCTTGGATGAGTATGCACGGTGGGATAATCACCCTATAGTGGAGTATGCTACAACATATGAGTTCTATGAATCAGAATGGATCAATATTATTTTGAGAAGGATTCATGATGACCTATTTTGGATAGGTGAAGTGCTAGTCAAAATTACTAGTGACCTAATTCATGAGATGATAGGGCTCTCAAGGACATGCGTCATCCTTCCAATGAGTAAAGATGTGAGGAAGATTATTGAACAGACTTGCAAGTCAAGAAGTGGTAGGCACAGACTGACCATAGAGCCTATTGAGAAAAATGACATCAAATTGATGTCTATGATACTTGGATATAGGTTTCAACACACCAGCATGATTCTTGTAGCCATAAGAATTGTTAATGAAAATGGAGAGTTCAACCTATGTGAAATCTTGCACGCACAACTGATTGATAACATTAAGGCAATCAAGCATGATAAGACCAAAATATTGATATTTGGGTCTTTGATAATCTATATGTACTTTCACATTGTTGGAAAAGTATCTAATGTGTATCTAGACAAATCCATTCCCACAATGCCTCAGATATCTCTCAACGCATGTACTAAGAGCACCTTGAAGGATTACATGACATTGGAGGTAAAGACATTCAGGGCTAAGATGGAGATGAGGTATAGGATACCAGAGAAGATAGTGGAAAAGTACAAGGATATTATTTTCTTCATGGTTGAAATAGACACAACATGCATGGAGGCAGTTGAACCAAGAACAAAGTGGATTCATCCACTAGGATATGAAGTAGATGAACAAGTTCTAGAAGCATATGCTTAAGTACTACTTTCAGCTCCTACTGACCCTAATGAGCCGAGATGGGGAACCTATGAGGAGAAGACAAGAGAAATTGATGCAGTCTTAAACAACACATCAACAAAAAGAAAAGTTGCTAAGGTTACCTCAGAAATCTTGAGAATACATGGAGTGTCTCAAGTAGACCTAGACAAAGCAAGGGAACAAAAGATTGCTTTGGAATTAGAGAGTGCAGATGCAACAAAGGCAAAATCAAATGATCCCAAGTTAAAGAAGGTGAAGATAGAAAAATCTGATGAACAAAAGGGTAGAGCTGATGATACTCCTTCTACACCCAAAGTAACCATTGACCTTACTACTCCTCCTAAGTATAAGGCGATGCTGAAGAGGAAGAAAGAGATTAGCACTAGTCATCCATCCTCAAGAGTCACAAGGAACATAAAGAAGTCTCAAGCACCTCCTGAAGTAAGTTTCAAACCTAGTCTCAGTGTGCTAAGTGAAAAAATAATTGATGAGGGAAAAATTGATCAAGTAGGGAAGTTTTATGAAAAGTATAGTGAAATAAACAAATCTAAGATACATAGTATGATATTCAAACACATGCTAAAGTTCAAGAAGATAGTCTTGGAACTTAAGACTATGATCCTTGATAATGTGTGGAATATCCTAGAATTCCAAAAGAGAGAGGCTATTGAAGAAGACCTATGGATAAGGGAAAAGATTCTAGATGATACCCTTCCTATATGTTCTCTAGAGGAGAAGTATTTATTGTTAGACTTAGTGAAGCCACATCTCAGAATAAAGTCAAGGACTTTGCACATTATGGATAAGAACTATGATCTTGTTGCTAAGGAAAAAAAGAAGGCATTCAAGAAAGTATTCATGAATAGTCACATGTATCCAGCCACTGTGCCCACAACACAAGTACCCATAAAAGAAGTCAAGATGGTAGAGCCCACAAATGCATCAGTGATAGGTCCTCAGGATTCAGTGCTTGTAGTGGAAACACAAACATAGGTAGATAAGTCTGCGCCCATGACAAAGTCACTAAAGGATAACATCTTTATCATTGACAATGTAGAGATAGCCATGGCGGCCACCAACACTAAATTGGATAAGTTTGAAGAGGAATTTGTAAGCACTCAAGAGGCATAAAACTTATGTAGTAACACTCCTACTCATCAAGAAGAAATATTGATTGAGGATATAACAAATGAGAAAGAAGAAGAAAAGATGGAAGAAAAGAAAGAAGAAAAAAAAGGAAAAGAAGTTGAAAAACAAAAGGAAGAAGAAGAGGTAAAAGAAGGTGAGAAAAAGGATGAAACATTAGTAGAACTAATCAAGGTGAAACAAGAAGTGATGGATAGCACTCCCATCACTCCCTCAGCAGCATTGTTGTCAAGTTTGACACCTGACACAACTAGTTTGGACTCATGGGGAGAAGAAGACTTGATTAAGTTTAGCATCGTAGCTATGGAGAAGGCCAATGAAAAATAAGTGATGAGGAATCCCCTCCTTGTAGAGTTAGTGAACATTCTAAACAACTTGTTACCTGCAGACAAGAAAGTATCCAAACTCCACTCAATTGATGATGTCAGTTAAGTGATTTTACAATTCAAGAGAAACTTCACTAGCCTGGAAGAATCTACATCCTTAGTTGCAGAGGAGAAATATATGAAGAAAAGGGTCAATGAATTGGTCAAAAACTATGCACTTGACCTAAGCTCACTAAAGGCTAGTCAAGCATCTCTAAAGGAATTTGCAGCAAAGGGAAGAAAGATCATTGTTGAATGCATGAACCAGGACAAGCTGACTGGTGAACTATATAAGAAGATTGAAGAGGTTGAAGCTATGATAGACAACATAAGAAAATTATTGGAAGATCCATCAGTGGATGTGAACATGTTCAATAACATCTACCAAGGTCAGATTGATAAAATTGAAAAGGCAGAAAAAGAGATGATTAAAATAAGGGGAAGGCAGACTTAGCTAAGGAATGCTCTTGCGCTCTCATTAGACATACTAAATCATAATATCAAGGAGATCGATGCCACCATGGTGACATATGATCAAGGTCCTAGCACTAATCTAGAGAAGATGGAGAAGCTTCAGTATGCTTTATGTGCCCATCTACAAATTGTAAATTCATTGATCACATTTTGGAAGGAGATCCAAAATCTGCAAATTGCATATCCGGATGTACTATCACAGTAAGTTTTTGTAGATTCAAATTTTAACACACCTTTATCATTAATGTTAAAGGGGGAGTATGTATAAAATATGGATAATAGATATGTATAAGGAGATATAAGATAGAAAGATATGTATAGGGAGACAAAAGTTTTTTGTATTAAGGACAATTAGCAACTTGGCCATATTCCTTTGTTGCTATCAATGACAAAGGGGGCGATTGTTGGCAAGTTGGATATACTAGTGTATATGACTTAATATAGTGTTTTCATTATGTCAACAAATTCATATAGAAGTTTGGAGTCAGTGCACTGATGTAAAGATCAGAAATCAGCTAAGTGTTGAAGACTGGACAGTGTACAGAGTTCCTGAAGGTCAGAGCATCAACACACATGTGTACGACGGATTTATGGTGTGTGACCTAGAAGTTAAGTTGGTTAAACTATATTCATGCTTAGTCTATGAGCGCATGGTCAGATATGAAAGTATGAGAAAGATACAGACAGTTGAAGTTACATAGCTAGTGTGTGCTAGTGAAGAACAGAGTAAGCAGCCGACTATTATCATTTTGAGTTATAGTTATATTTTAATGATGTAAAGGCTATGCGCCTATTGTGATTAGGTTTCTAACTTGTATATATGTTTGTTTGTAAACATGCTTGAGCCAATTCATTTGGAAGTGTTGTATGTAATAGGTTTAAGGGCCAACCTAGTTGTTTATTTTGTATGCGCATATAAATATGAGATGCACCCATTGTAATTGAGAGAAATAATGATATAGAGTTGTGATAAGTAGAGTAGAAGTGTGCAAAGAGTCTATAAGATGTATTAGAGCTTTGCAAGAGGTCAAAGCATCATCACATCAAAGGAACTGATCTGACAAGTAGTGTCATAGTGACAATTCATCCAGCAGATATAGTGTGTATCTGAGATCAGAAGGTTGTAGCCTTCACCACTTGAGTAGTGAGCTCTAGGATAGTGCATCCACTCCCCTAACAGGGACTATTGTAAAATAATCCTAATAGGGTCCAAACCTTGACAAGGTTTACTGTACTTAATACATTGTAAAGCAACTCCTAACAGGGTTAAGGATCTTCTAATAATGATCATAAAACACTAGTACAAAATATTAGTGGGTGTCGATTCCCACCGGGGTTTTTACCTATTTGGGTTTCCCTATAACCATATTGGTGTTATGTGTTGATTTCATGTTTCATGTTTATGTGGATGTTCATTTCAATACTTAAGTATTTAAGTTCAGTTTAAAGATTAAGTAAAAAGATAAAATACAGTGAACACTGATTCACACCCCCCCCCCCCCCCCCCCCCTCTTAGTGTTCCCATTCCTAACATATTGATGATAACATTTTTGAGGAAAAAGAACAAGAGGAATTGGAAGCTTTTTTTTTCTAGAAGATTACCTAGAGGAAAGAGAAAGTATAAAGTAAAATTACCCTTGAAATGCTTTGTATGTAGTAAGATTGGACATATTGCATCAAGGTACCCTGAGAACAATAAGAAAGAAAATAATAAGAGATATAAGTATAAAGAAAGAAAGCATGTTATCTAGCTAAGGAAGGTGTTATAAATGATGAATTTGATGATGATGATGCTGAGGAGATTTTCCTTTTTGTTGTGAAGGAAGACATGATAGAAGGTAGTGAGACTAGATTGTTATCAACTATGAACATGAGTGAGAATTGGATTATTTACAGTGGCTGCACACATGACATGACATGACATGTGACAAGATAAAATTCATTGAGCTTGAACAATTTTATGGAGGATCAACTAATTTTAGTAATGAAATCCCTTGTATGGTAAAAGGTAAAGGCACTATAGCACTGAATGACAATACAAATTGTGATGATGTCTACTGGGTATCAGGACTGAACTACAACCTGTTGAGTGTTTCTCAACTAAATCAGAAAGGATTTGATCTAAAATTCAGTAAAAGAATATGAAAGATAAAGAAAAAACAAGGAAAGTTGATTAATACTAGAGAATTGACGTGAGGTAACTTATTCTACTTGAATCCATCTCTTAAGAAATGCTTGATTGGAAAGGTAGAAGATAGTTGGTTATGGCATAAGAGGTTTTGTGATGTTAATTTTGATAACTTGATCAAAGTCAGTAAAAAGAAAGTTATTAGAGGTCTTCCCTACCTTGTGAAACCTGGTAATGTTGTTTGTAAAGATTTTCAATTTGGGAATCTTACTAGTTCCACATTCAATAGTAAAGGCTAGACATATGAGAATATACTTGATTTGGTGCATACTGATTTATGTGGTCCTATGAGAACTCAAAGTTTTTATGGAGATAATTACTTTATGTTGTTCATTGATGACTATTCAAGGATGATGTGGGTTGTGTTTATTAAAGAGAAATAATAATCTTTTCATATGTTCAAGATTTACAAAGCAAGAGTGGAAAAGGAAACTAGTAGGAGCTTAAAATGCTTAAGGTCAAATAGAGGTGGAGAGTTTACATCACATGAATTTGTTGCCTATTGTGAAGAAGAAGGGATTAAAAGAAAAATGTTTTCTCCTAGGACACCACAACTCATAATGGAATAGCTGAAAGAGGAAATAGGTCAGTGGTTGAATGTGTTAGGACTTTGATGATACAAAAGGGTGTTGCACAAATGTTTTGGACAACAGTTGTTAGCACTGATGTATACACTTTGAATGGATTTTTGATCAAGAAAGTAACAAGAAAGAAACCTTATGATAAAACTATGGTATGGACACACTCCTAATGTAATTTATTTCAAAATATTTGGTAGTAGATTCTTTATTAAGAAGGATGAAAACATAGGAAAGTTTGAAGTTTACAAGTGTTTAAACAAGAGGAAAAATAAGATCATTGAGAGTGCTAATGTAAAGTGGACGAGTTTTCTGACGAAACCTAAAGATTAAAAAGGGATAACATATATGCAATTGGTGATGGAAGATTAACATTTTGAACATAATAAATAAAGACATGAGGAACAATAAAATGATGGTACACTTGTTCAGAATGAAGCTGAGAAATAGAGATCTGAGCCTACCTTACCAAGGTATGTTAATTTAAACCACTCTTTTGAGCAAATAATTGGAGATAAGAATGCTAGAGTACTAACTAGAAGGAAAGCTAGAGAGAGCACTTGCTTAATTTCTAAGTTTGATCCTAGAACTATTAAGGTCACAAGAAAAGATGATGATTGGTTGAATGCAATGAGAGAAGAGGTAGAACATATAAAGAAGAATGAAACTTGGACTCTAGTACCCCAAATGGTAGATAAAATTGTAATTGGAACTAAATGGGTATTTATAAATAAAATGGATGAAATAGGAGAAGTGGTGAGGAACATGGCAAGACTTATTTGTAAATGATATGCACAAGAGGAAGGATTGGATTATGGTGAGACATTTTCACATGTTTCTAGATTAGGAGTAAGGATACTACTTGCTTATTATCTTACAATAAATTTAAGGTTTATCAAATAGATGTGAAATCTACTTTTCTGACTGGTATACTAGAAGAGGAGGTTTATATTGATCAACCTGAAGGTTTTGAGAAGAATGATGGACAAGATTTGGTTTGCAAATTGAAGAAAGCATTGTATGGACCAAAATAAGCACCTAGAGCATAGTATGAGAGACTATACTCATATCTTATAGAGATTGGATTTTTCAAAACAAGTGACAACAACAATGTTTATCTAAAGGTTGATGAAGAAAACAAGTTACTACTTGCTGAAATATTTGTTGACGATATAATATTTGAAGGTAATGATGACTTAATAGAGCATTTTCTAAACAAATGAGAAAAGAATTTTAAATTTCAATTATAGGTGAGATAAAATACTTCATTGGCTTGCAAGTTTCACAACTTGATAATGGTATCTACATCAGTTAGTCTAAATACATCAAAGAAATATTGAAGACATTTGGACTTGAGGAATCAAAACCTATTGGAACCCCAATGGTTACAGGTTGAAAACCATCTAAGGATGGTGAATCTCATGAAGTTGATTAGACTATGTACTGATCTATGATTGGAAAGCTACAATATGTTGTGCATAGTAGACCAGATATTGCACAAGCAATTGGTTTGGTTGCAAGATTTTCAAAAAATCCTAAGGAAACACACTTGACTACAGTAAAGGGGATATTCAAATATTTAAGAGGAACAATAGATTACATACTTTGGTATGGTTACAAAGGAGTTTTTTCACTAAGTGTTTATACTGATGTTGATTGGGCTGGAAATGTGGATGACAAGAAAAGTACAAGTGATGGGGCATTCTTTTTGGGTGAAAGACTTGTTGCTTGGACAAGTAAGAAGAAAAAATATATTTCACAAGCTACTACTAAAGTTGAATATGTTATTTTTCTATCAATTGCACTCAAGTGGTATGGATTAAGCAACTACTTGAAGGTATACAAGAAAAGGTGATTGAACCTATTGTTATTCACTGTGATAATACTAGTGCCATAAACATATCTAAGAATCCAATGATTCACTCTAAGACTAAACATATTACTATAAAGTATCATTTTCTTAGAGAAAAAGTTCAGTGAAAATAGGTAAGGTTGGAATACATTCCAACTAGTGAATAGATTATTGATATCTTTACTAAGCCTCTACCTAAGGGTAGGTTTGAATACTTGAGAGGTAAGTTAGGGGCCACTCCCATATCCACACTTAACAAAGATGTTGTATTGCATTAATACAAGAACTTTGTTGTTGTATCTTAACTTGGATTGATGTATTAGTGACAACTCCTAGAGTAGGAGTAGTTAAGTTGTAAAAATATGTTGAACAAGAAATCAAAGAGAATATTTGAAGATTGATATAGGTTTATATTGTTGATTGGATACTTTAGAATTATTTTCAAAGGGGGAGAATTTTCCATCAACACATTAGTACAGGTATTTGGTACATGTAGAGAGATGAATGGAGTTTACATCTTAGGGGGAGACACTACATAGTTTGGAGTTGCTGCTACACAAATTGGACTCTACAAGGCTAATGATTGGAAGCTAAGAAGTTGAAGATGGAGCTAAACTTGGAGAACCTATGGATGTGATTAGTTTCTTAGTCAGATTTCTTTGGGACACACAAGTAAAGAGATAAAGAGGTATGTGTTGATTTGTTGTGTTGTCATCAATGCCAAAGGGGGAGTTTGTTGGCATAACTGATGAAGAGTAATGAAGTGAAGGAAGTGGTTGATCATATGTGTAAGGAAAAGTGGTTTAGAGTATGATTTAAAGATGAGATATGACAGGTATGGCTAAGAAATGATTAGTCATGGTATTGTCATTGATGTCAACTATTAACTTTATGAGTTGCTAATGATGATCGTGGAATACATCATGTGAATAGTAATATGTTGAGGTGTTCTTCTACATAAGTGTTTGGAAACATGTTTGGATGATACGTGTAAAATATTAACTTGTTGTGATGACCAGTGAGACACATTTAATGAAGTTGATCAGATAGTGAAATTGTTAAGACAATAATTAATAGGAATAAGATTCTATATTATGGTTATGTGTTTGATTGTTTTGTTGTTTGATTATTTTCCATAGGTTACTTGAAGCTGGTAGATGCTAATCCTACAACTATGATTCATTTTGAGAAAATATATGAGATATTTCAAAGGATAAATAGTGAATTTGAAAAATGTTAATTTTCTAAGTGGCTAATGGTTTGATTGGTATTGGTAATTTAAATCATTGTTATAGACAAATGTTATTTGTAAAAATTCATTAGAGAATGTGCATGGAAAGATAGAAACAATTGTTAAATGGTTATATCATCGATATGAGTGTGTAAAGATGATTTGAGCAAGTTGATTGGTCAAGAAGGAAAATAGTTGATGAAATAATTAAATTTATTAATTAATTCCAAAAATAAAAAGGAGTGAATTTCAAAGTGGACATAGAGATATGTGATATGAAGCCAAGTGTATGGTTAGATTGAAAAGGTATTATGTTTTAGGGTTTTCTATGGTGGTGGAAACCTAAGAGAAAAGGAAAGCATAGTAAGCTAGAAAAATAAGATGGTGAATGTGTTGTTGATCATATGTCAGTGAAGAAGGAAGAAGAGATAGAAGGTGTGGTCCATCCAAGTGTTAGAGAAGAATGTGAAGAATTTTGTTTGAGTTGCAAAGGATCTAATCAAGAAAAGGAGGTTGATATTTCACAAATCATTCTTACATGTTGTTTCTTGACAACTATAATAGAGTACTATAAATCCTCAAGTGAGGTAGATCCTGACAGATCTTCATTGTATTATAAATCCTATATGGTGACACTTTAATAAGTGTTGTAAGTCCTCTCACAAGGTTACCTCTCACAAGCTATAATATTTTTGTGAGATTTGGGTAAATCCTCTCACAAGGTTACATTTTGTCATGTATATGTAAATGCCTTTCACAAGGTAAGGCCTTTCACATGGCCTACTTCAAAAGAGTACAGATTTGTGGGTGCCATTGCCACTATGATTTTTCCCTAATTTGGGTTTCCATGATGCCAACAATATTGTGTCTTTGTTTTGGATGTTTTGTGGTTTCAAATTTACATTTGATTGTTGATTTGTTTCTTTATTGGTTAAGTGAAAAGTGTTTAAATGTTTAAAATGATAGATTAATGATTCCCCCCCCCTCTCAGTAATCTCATCATAGTAATGTTAACAATACTTAAAACAACAATGTATGCCCTAACCTTAGCAAAGAGGGAAGTCTCTTGATAGCCAAAGAAAAGATAATTATGAAGTGATATCTTGCAACAAGTGGAAAGAGACCCTTAGAAGGAAGATATATTTGTTATAAGACATCTACCTCAAAGAGGAGTTCTTGAACAAAAATAACATCTACAAGACAAGGAGGGAGAGGAGGACAATAATTCATCATTTTAGTCCCCCTATTCCTAGGTGAAAAAGACATTCTTGATGAAGGATGACACACTTGAAGCTCCCCAAGTAAGGGAATTTATTTATGATAGACATGCACTTACAAGCAAGGAAAAGGTTGTAAACAAGGATGTTAATCTTGTAAAAAAAAGAGAAGATCCTTATGTAAAACAAATAACTCCATGTAAGAAAGGATATCATGTGACAAAAAAATACCAAATAATCAAGATAAAGCAAATCCATGTGAAGGAATAATAGATTGAGAACTAAAACCTTGCTCCCTAAGGGTGAAGTCAAGGGAAAAGATAACACATTATATATCCTAAGTGATAGATCTTTTATAATAGTCATGTGCTTTAAAGAAAGGAAATAGTTGTAAACAAGGATGTAAATCTTATGAAAAGGAGAAAAATCCTTTTGTAAAATAAACAATTCCATGCAAGGAAGGACATCATTCTATAAAAGAAGAAAGTCAACAAAAATATAATGGATCTTTTTGAAAGGTAGAAAAAATGAGGAAGGAGGATCAAGTATACACACGTTCCCTATCACTAGGTAAGGGAATACTCAGTAAAGGAAAACACATTATGCACCCCAAGTGAAAGGTCATTTATAATAGACACATGCTTTATGAAAATAAAACATTGTAAAAAAATATGTAAGCCTCTCGAAAAAGAGATAAAAATCATATAGAACAAACAATTCATATAAGAAAGGATATCATGTTATAAAAGACACAAACCAACAAAGGGAGGAAATGGGTCCTTGGGATAGATAGAAGTTCAAAATGGTATCCTTGGCCCCAAGTGTGGAGGCAAGGAATAAGAAACACTATTATTTTTCTCACAAAGTATGATTGCACCACCATGAATGACAATGAGCCCCCCAAAGGATAAGCTACCAATGTCACATAGTTAGGACAAACATAATAGGAACATAGATGTTATTTAGAATGATCAAGACAAAGGTACCATTCATTATTACATGTAATTTGAATCATAGATCACAATAAATTAATTCTTGAATTTTGCACTTCAAATCATAACATTCATTAGTCTTATGCCCATGAATTTGATGATACTAACAAATAGAAAGATTGTATTAATGTGTTTTCTATTTTAAAAATTTATTTTTTAAAGAAAGAGTAATCGATTTGGCTTGGGAAATTTCAAAACAATTATTCTCTTGTTGCGATGAAAGACTAGGAGAAGGATTTTATAGATTGGTTATACAAATGGGGAGGTTGGAAACCTAGAGCTTCTTTGGATAAGTGTGATGTGGAATTTTTATGGATCTCAATGCTTGATTACATGCATCTTGTACCACATCCATCACCAAGGTTTGGAATATCAAAAAGATAGGGGTCACCCTTAGGTGGAATTAGATTTAAAATTGAAGAGGCCCAATGAATATCTATGCATGTGTTAAAGTAAGTTTTTGAGTCTCAAATTCAAGGATTTTGTTTTTACTACATAAGATAGGTGTGAAATTTAAAGTTCCCCAATCATCCACTTGAAGATTTTATGGTGTGCTTGTTTGTATTGGAGAAATAATTGAAGGAAAAGATTGAGATTGCATACGAATGGTATTTACTTGATTAGGATCTTTATTCTCAAAGGATTCTTTTGTAGAAAGGAGAGCGTCAAGGATATTATTTTCTTCATCCCAAGTATGTTCATGAAAAGGGGAAACTCTAAGAGGGAGGAAACCATCACTCATTAATTTTCATATTTAAAGGAAAGTTTATTGAAATGGATAGGAGGGGAAGTGTCATTAAGGGAATTATCAATAATATCAACCTCTTACACCAAGGTAGTCTCATGTGGGAGATGTATATCAAGAGAATAATCAACATCATTCTTCAATGGTTCATCCCAAAGAGGTGGATCATTGAGGGAAGTGTTGGTTCCCAAATTGACTGGTTGGAAATCCTATGAGCTTTCCTACTCAATGTTGGGATCTTCCAACTCAATTTGGCCAACTAACAAGAATAGTATTAAAAGATCCAATTCCCCCGCACTTTAGGCTTTGCAGGACCAAGGCAGGTGTACCTATTCCTAAGCCAACTCCTCTAGTCTTAGGCTTTTTATAGAAGATAATATTATCACAAATACAACCAAAGACTCTTCCAGATGGAAAAAATTAGGAAGACTTTAGAATTCACAACTTAAACAATATGTATGAGTGCTTTAAAATACAAATTGCTTTAATATATAATACTTGAAAATAAGAATGCTTGAAATAATTAAATATTTATATAAAATGTTTCAATAATTGAATTGATGCTTTCAAGAAGAAATATAGAAAAGAGACACTAACTTAAACTATGAATCCATTGATTACCTTTCAATGATCTCAAAGATCAATGCCTTGTTCACTTAGGAAAGAGAGTCTACTACAAAGAAGATTCTTATGTACAACTTTATGGGACAGTATACATTCAAGTATCATAAATTGTTCTTGTGCTCTAAATGTAGAGGACCAATCATATATACACAATTCAATGTTATTATAATAGGATTTTAACTACTTTGGAGGGAAGACCAATTAGATAAGGATGAGGAAACAAATGTATATTTCACACTATCCCTATTTATCAAACAAAGAATGCTATGAAGGACCTTAATGCATAATAATTATCAAGAAAAACTCACAAATTACCTTGGTGACCACAAAGGAGTAACCCAACTTTCAATTTATCCCTATGCCTAAACTGAACAAAAACAAAAAAAACTTTATTGATCATGAAAGAATAATACATAGTTTCATGATGCAAGACATGACTTTTGATTAACAGTCCTAATTACAAATTGGTATATCTATTTATTTTTTTTCTCTTGTTGATTTTGGTTTCCTTATTTATATGTAAATGAAAGGATGCATACAAGCTTCAAATCAATGTGACTCTTCATAATGAAAACCTAAACCTATGTCAATGGCTGTAATTACTAGATTACAACAAGAAAACTTTAATGATCATTAGAAAAATGATCTACAAATGTCATTAGGAAAAAAAATACTCTGTTAGTTTGCAAATAACCATTGAATTTCATAATTGTGACCATGATTATATCCTCTGGAATCTACATCTTCCCAGATTATATCATGTGCAACCACGTGGCTATCCATGGCGATCCCTTCTAATTCTTTGTTGGACCTTGGTTAAATCTTGGACTACTGAACACACCCAATTTTTCATGTGTGATAAATCAATGGCTTACGATGTATCTATCAGATGAACATATTGGTATTTATGTCACATCATTGACCACCTCGATTAACTACTACAGGTTGTTCCACCATGTTTTGATTCTAGTGTTTCCATGTGTCGTGATTTAATATTGTTTTCTCAATCCTCAAGACTTTTGTTCACACGACCCTAGATTCTTGCCACTTGTCACCAATTTGTCAAATTTTTGATAACCTATCCTTCGTACAACTTTAACTCTAAGAAAGTGGGCCCCAGTCTTCTTTCATCGACTGCTGACAATCACAAGATGATCACAAGATCTACGACCCACTATGCATTTCAAGCTAAATTTTAGAAAACACCATCACCTTTGAGAATGTGTAATGGAATGAAGACATATGGAATGAGTTTCCTCCTTCACAATCATTTTTGAAAGTTTCAAAAAGTTAAGATTTGCATCTATCCTCTCCCATTTTTTATGGTTTATCAGAAATTGTACTTGCTCCCTGCAATTTTTGATTGTTTGGCTACATTTCAGAAATCACACTTCTTTACTATGATTCTTGATAGCTTGGAAAAAAGTTTAGATATCACACTCCACTACAATTTTTGATAGTTTGATGGAAGTTCAAAAATTTTACTCCTTCACTATGATTTCTGATAGTTTGATGGAAGTTTGGAAATTGCACTCCTTCACTATGATTCTCAATAGTTTCAAAAAGTTGGCATTTTTGATAACTTGTCATTGACATCCTTTATTATATTCCTTCAGAGACCTCTTGTTATCCTTCGTGCTACTTGTAATCACCTAAAATTGATCTAATAGATCTTGAACCCCCTTTTCACTCAAATTTCCTCAATTTAAATCCTAAATCTCAAAGGCATATTCAATAGACATAATTGTGTAGAGTAACCCTTAAAATCCCCTTTGCATGATTAAATAAAAAATCTAGAATATTATATCAAGCTTATCCTATGGTCTTATTTCTAGAGCTTTCATATTTATTTAATTGCTATAATATCACTTTTAATATAAAGTTCCTACACTTGTATTAAAAGAACACATTCACATGTGTGCACCCACTTAATCTTTATTAATTAGCAATTAAAAGGGATTTGTGCTTGCAAATGCTATTTTATCGTATCTTACCTAACATCTATTTTTGTCTCTTAATCCTAACCACTCATTTCTACCTAACCTTGCATCTCCTTCACTCTCCTTTTGCCTCTTAATCCCAATCACACATTCTTTTGCATCTTAATATCTACCCTTCATTCTTGAGGCAATTTCTTTAAAAGGAAGCTCTTCCTTGACTCAAGGGTTCCATGTTGCATATTCAAGGTCCCGAATCTTGATTATTTTTGCATTCTTTCTTTCTTGCATTCTTAGAATAATCTTACTAATTTGAATTCTTAGCTTTAGCTCTCCCATTTTCTTAGCTTAGCTTCATTTCTAACTCAATCTTGTATTATTAATCTAGTTTCCTTTCTTGCATTATTTCATAGAATAGCTCTTGCATTCTCATTCTAGCTCACTAATTGTTTACATGCATTCTTAGCTTAATCTCTCATTCTTAGCTCACATTCTTTCATTTTAGCTTCATTTCTTACACTTTGAATCTTCCATCTTGGAGTAGTCGAGTCACTAATCCTCAATGCAAATTTGATGAGCATCATGAGAAGGATTACACTCACTTTAACTAGGAAGTTATGAGACACTTCTTGAGATCTCATCTTCCATGGATTCTCTCAAGTGTAATGGTTCATAGAAGAGTGTCACACTTTTGATCACACAACTTTGGCACCCATTGTGGGGCTGGTTTCTCAAATTTAGCTCCATTTCTTGCATTTTTGGTTCTTTGTTGTCACAAGATCATCATTTAGATTTTTACAGGCTAAAAAGTCATAGGACATTTCAGACTATACCCATGCAACATTCTAGCATACTGCCAAGTGAAACTTCTCTTTCCCTAAAATATCATTCTATCTTTCTGATAAATATCATCCACCTCATAGAGAAATATCACCTAGCCTTTATAGGGTATATCATTCTGATCTGAAATGTCATTCTATTTCTTTAAGGTCTATCGTACAAATTTCTAACAGACTAATTAACTGTCACCTAAAATTAATTTCTATCATAGTCCAAGTTTTAGCTTAGATTGCTTGATTTTTCTTGCATTTTCTGATTCTATGGTCTTCTAAAAATAGCTAACAAGTAATCTTGTAGGGCTATTACTTCCATTTACATATTTTTTATGCCCTAACTTGTGGTTTTGTAGGATTTGCTTGCAAAAGAGATCAAAATCTTCATGCTATTAATGATTTGTTATGTAGGATGCTTGTCAAAGACTCCATCTTGAAACTACTAATGCTATTTGTCTTGTAGGTTTCCTTGGAGATATAAATTAACTTTGTGTTTGCTTAAATTTGATTTCTAGGCACCTATCTTAACTAGAAGGCTTCTTGTTTTGTGATTAGTTGAGTAGTAGGAGAGTATACTCTTTTCCTTTTGGAAAATTAGAAATCTTGACCTACTCAGTTGATCACTTGCAATTGGTCTTGGGTGAATGAACATGTGCTTGATGTATTTGGGAGAAACTATGGAGTAGGAGAGTATGCTATTTTTCTTATGGAAAATCATAAATCTTGACCTCCATTAGCTATCCATTCTACTTTTCTTACATTTACCTTTAGAGGGCCTGCCAAGATAGTAATCTTTTGGGAACAACCCAAGTGGGAAACAAGTGAACCTGACTAAGTCCATCCCACTATATTCAAAAGCTTCCTTCAATATAAAGGGAGGGAAGACTTGGATATTTTCTACTTCTAATGCTTCCTTGTGTGTAGGGTCTACTTGCCTCAATATTGTTAAGAAAGACTACACTTGATTGGGCACTTGTAGGGCCTTCTTGGTATAAATCTTGTTTACAAGACTACAAGAGGAGTACATTCACTTTTTATAGGGTCAATATGTCTAAATATTTCTTGTGATACTATGCATATTGGGTTCTTTTAGGGTTATAGGCCTTAATTTTGCTTGGGAAACTATAAGGGGTAGACATGAATGAAGACCCTTACTAAACACCTTAGGACTTAGATGCTATCCTTTTGGCCATGTGACTTCCTGTGTGCAAGGGTTGATCCAAGTGGACTTTACCTAGATCATCTCAAGATAATCACCATATTTATTCCCTTGGATGTAAATCCATGACAAATCCAACTTCAATTTGTGTGAGGTGAAGGGGTATCAAGTTGTGGACAAAGGTTGAAACGCTTCCCGCTTGACCTTAGGTAGTTTTCTTGATGTGCTTTCTTGTGCTAGTACTTGTGAAAAAATTTGTTGAACATACACTTGGTATAGTTGACACCTTACTAGACCTCACATATTCTTGTATCCACAAGGTTTCTTTGTCTCTTGTTGGATTGTTTTAAGACTATTTCTTACTCACACTACTTGCTTTCAAAACAAACCTTGTCTAAGAAATGCTCCAAACTTGTCATTCACCTTTGCAATCCTTTGAAATCAAACTTCTGGACTAAGATTTAATATTGTCAACATTGCTTCTCCTTTGTTATCCTTATCCCATCTTGTTATTTGGTACATTCTAGCATGTTAGGAATTGCCTCTAGCTAGAAAAGATTACTTTGGTCTATTGACTACATTCTTGGCTAGTAGAATGTTCACATGTCCACCATCTCTTTGATTATATCTCTTTTATGATCTATCCTATCTCTTGCTTGTTCACAAGTGTCATACATAGGGATCTCCCCGTAGCTTGAACACCTTGTGGCAAGTTATATTTTCTCTATATCTCTTACACTTTTACACTTTGGATAGGTGAACAATTTTTCTTACCTAGCTTGAATATCAAGTCATCATAAGTCATCCTATTTGGCTTTTGATAATATTATTTCATGTCAGTCACAACTAGATCTTAGATTCATGAAGGAAAACAACCTGAAGCTATCTTTGACAACTCAACTAAAGAAGGTCTTGTACCTTAGGGTTTCAAACCTTTTGCTAATATCTCTAGAGAAGTGACTCTATCCTCTCCTAGGTTGACACATAGTGTTTCTTACAATCCAATCATGGAAGAACAAAACAAGAGGATTGATGAATTCCTAAAACAACTGGGTGAAAAACATTTCATACAAGAAAACCAAGAGAATCCCAACTCTAGACATGGCTCTCAAAATATATCTCAACATAATAGACATGGATCGTATGACTCACAAGGTGGCAATTCAGACAATGAAATAACTGAGGAAGATATCTTGTAATTCCAACAAGATGAATGTTTAAAAAGGCTTACAAAGTTGACCTTGAGCCAAAACAAAGACTAATACTTCTTGAAATTGGCCTCACAAGGAGTTAATCTACCCCACAACTTTGTTTTTGATAATTTGATCAAGAAAGAGGAACCATCAGAAATGGAAATCATGAGGAAACAAATGGAAGAAATGATGAACATATGTAATGCTTGGAAAAGGAGAAGGAAACACCAAGCACATCTTTCTCTCTTGAGGCTATTTGCTCATTTCCTTTTGATAAATACCTATACATGCCTCCTTTTCCTTGAAAAGTTGAATTTTCTAAATATGTAAAGTATGATGGTAGAATAGATCCTCACGATCAAATCAAAGAATTTTTTGCACTCAACATGTAATTATTATATGAACCCACTTATCTCATGAGACTATTTCCTAGGAGTCTTAGCAATCAAGCCATGGAGTGGTTCACTAAACTATCTCCTCCTCTCAAATCATTTGACCAGCTAGTGCAAAGATTTATTTAGTAATACTCCTATAACATCCAACATGCTATCACAATGCTTGATCTTTGCAATATCAAAAAACATCAAGGTGAATCTTTTGTGGTCTTTATTTAGTGATGGAGGAAGCTATACTTTCACTATCCTTGACAGATTCCTGAGATTAAGAAGATTGACATATTCATCAATTCTTAAGTTCCTAAAATAAACTATGCATTATAGATGCAAACTCATACTTCATTCGATAAACTGGTCAAATCATCTATTCACAAAGAGGAAGTCCTTGTCTGTAAGGGTGATATCACTCTTCAATCTAAAGAGCATAAATCCTCTTCTAACAACCAGCATAGCAAGGATTAAATAAAATTCTGGAACAAAACTATAGATGTTGTCAATGAAGGAATCATGGATAAAACTTCAATGTATACTATTGCTAAAGAGCTAGATTTCAATTTATCTATTGTTGTGAAAGCTAACAAGAATGATTCAACAGGATCTTAAACTAACAATCCTTGGGCTTCTAATCCTAAGAGAAACTTCACTCCTCTTGGAGAATCACTTGATAATTCTTTGAAGACACTCTTAACTAACAAAATCATTACCTTTCCTAATAACTCAAGATCCTATGATCTTGAGATAAAGCCTAAATGGTGGAACGAAAACCACTATTATGATTATCATCGTAACAAAGTCCACAAGACTAATGAATGCATGAATCTTAAGAATCTCATTTAGGATCTAATCGATAATGAGACTATTATGGTTGATTCCCCACAAGAGAACAATGATGATAAGGCTTTCAAAGACTTTTCCTAAATTTGAGAAATAGGAATCTTCTAAGGAAAAGGATAATAAGGTTGTCTACACCTATTCTAATAAGAATAATGTGATCAACATGCTTGAATTATCTGATCATATTAAGGGAAAACATAAAGTTGAATCATATAATGTGACAATCAGCTCTCAAGTGAAATTCACTCCATCGGGAGAAGGTTCATCTTCCTCCTCTTCTCCTAAGAAGATATCGACCTCAACATTCAAATTAGCTACCTTGTCAACTATATAGGATTCTAATCCAGTTGACCAACTTCAGCACACTTCATCTCAAATCTCAATTCTTGAGCTACTTGACATCTCTCCTTCTCATAAGAAGATCCTTGATCAAGCCCTTCTTGTGGAAAATGTACCTAAGGACCTAGGCATTGACAAGTTCTAGTCCATGGTCAGTCACCTCACTTCACCTCCTTATGTCACTTTCTCTAAAACATAAGAAAAATCTATTAGTCATCCTCATAATCAACCTCTCCATATTGAAGTCATTATACATCAATATAGAGTCAAGCACATTTTTATAGATGAAGGTGCAGGTTTGAACATTTGTACTTTCAATCTGGTTAAAGCTCTTGGTTTCTCAGAGCATGTTGTTGATCCCCAACGCAAAATAATGATGAAAGAATATGATAAAGAGGAACGCTCTTCTAAAGGCTTGGTATTCTTGCCTATTCAGGTAGATCCTATTCAGTAGGATGTCATCTGTCAGGTCTTGGATATTTCTTTGGAATACAACATGCTTTTGGGTCATCCTTGGATCCATCCAATGCGTGCAATTCCTTCCACATACCATCGGTGCATCATATTCCCTCATGATAGAATTGAGATTACTATTCCTTTAAACTCAACACACAATCCTAAATAGTTAGATAAAATAGTTCCCCATAAAAAACAAGGATCACCTCCTAACAAAGCATTAGCAAAAGAAAAGAACCTCTATCAGATCATGGGAAAAGAATACTTGTCAGACCTACTAGTATGAGAACCTATCAAGTGGACACTTTTCCCATCTCTTCAAAGTCCCATGGCCAATAATCTCTCTCAACAACACTTTTTATTCATGAAGGGACTAAAATGATTAAAGCTAAGATTCCCCTAGATCTATAAAGAGATGAAAGTTCTACCTTACTCTACAAGAGAGCAAAATCTAAACAAAAGGATAAACTTACTAAAATCTCACCTGAAAAGTATGGTATAGGCTATCAACTTATGCAAAAGATGGGACATGATGGGAAAAGTCCTCTTTGAAAAGGCAAATATCTTCTTGAACCTTTACATGCCAAATTCATGAATCCCAAAGATAAGACTAGTGTTGGCTATCATGAACATGAATTTACCAATTCTAGCAGTATCACTCATGCATATGAGGATTTAGATGATGAAGAAGAATCATAAATTCTACCCATGACATGTGAAAGGATTTTTCATATTCAAAATTCTAATCCAGACTATTTGGGAGAGCCTTACCTTCTCAAGCTCCTCAAGAACATGACCCTGGTCCTAACCAAGAGGATCTCATCCAAACTAATGAGAAAAATCTTACTACTTTGCTCTTGCTGCTAAGCACATTATTGACTCTACTACTACTTTGGGGCAACTTGTTTCTATCCCATGTATCTCAGATATGCCTATTTTGAACTATACTCCAAATGGTACTAATACTACTCCTACTACTGAATGAGCTATTACTGCTAAAAAACACCTCCTATGATAGATGAAAGTGATGATGAAAATCTACCTCTTACTATGTCTCTAGTTGATTACATCAGGCAGGATCACAATAGTGAAATAAACTCACATGAGTATGAATGAGACTCTTTATCTGATGGTACTATGGAAATAAAATTTGATGTTATACACATATATGCTCATGCTACAAACTTTGTACGAGGAGAAAGCTCTAATTCTCTAGATCAAGTTGTTGATGATGATCCTTTCCACCCTTATTTGGAAATCATTCCTATGGTTCCTAGGCCATCTAATCAAAGAAAAACTCCAACTACTCATGAAATTCATGGCTATATAAGACCTCATCATGTTCATGGAACTTAGGAAGGTCTAGAATTGAGCTGGTTCCTATTCATGCACTTCTACCACAAGAAGAGGGATCTAGTTCTCGAATAGAACATCTGGGTTAGAATTGCATAATACTCCTCTAAACTCCTCTAACTCTTCTAGGATGAATCATGATCAACAAAAATCTATAGAGGATACTTTTCTTAATCTATCTGATTCATTCATAAACAATGAGGATGATACCAGTGTATTTTCTCTTGAACATATTGAACCTTTATCCCTCGTCTTTCTTGAACTAAGTGGTTGGCCCACTTCTCATTTATCTCTCCATCTAAACCTACCATTTTAGCCTCATTCATCCATAATTCCTAAGTCTTCCAAAAGGAACTTGAATGTCCAACATAAAAATTAAAAATACAAGAATCCACTTATATCTAATGGTCACCATGTCCAATATAATTGACATGTGACTAAAAAGGAAAAAGAAATATTCAAAATACCACAAGGGTCCTTAAAGAACAAAATAAAATCAAATAAAATATGGGTTCCTAAATCCATCATGGAAGAATTACGCTCAAAAGTATCTCAAAGTAAAGAAAGATTAAAGGTTATGTGGATTCCCAAGTTAAAAGACTTGGATATCAAAGAAAAATCAATGTTGAACTTCAAGCTTCCATCTCCTTCTCATGACTCACCTCACTCCCAAATTCTTTACACCATCATTACCTCCTATACTTCCTCATACTCTACACTCCATCATAAGCTTTCAAGAAGTGCATATTGGTATCTACTCATCGTTAATGACATGTCTAAGAGACATCTATATCGTACTCTCCTTAGGCATTTAGAACATGAAGAATCTGATAAAAAATTAAGAGAGGTCCATGAGGATATTTGTGGATCTTACTAGAATGGTCTTTCCTTGGCTAGGAAACTCTTAACAATTGAACACTATTGGCTGGCTCCTCCTATTACTACTACAACATCTGGTTCTTAAGCTTATCAACTAGTCACTACAAACAACTATCTTCTCAAAGAGCCTCTCAACGCTCTTCATCTACATCAACTTTGTAGCTAAGCTTTCTGCTCCTGTACAATAATCTATGATCCTAAAAAAATTCTAAAAAGCATATCAAGTCTTGAAAAAATCCTTAAAATGGTAAAATATCTTGAAAAAATGATCATCTTCGTGAAAAATTGGTAACATGCACTTTGATGCATCAATCAAAAAAATTAAATATAAAAAATATAAAAAAAAGCAAAAAGTGAAAAAATAAAAGAAAATTTGAAAAAGAACAAAATTGTGCCTTGGTGAAAATCTTGAAACAGATGCCTTGGTAGAAAAAAATCAAATAATCTCTCTAAGTGGTGAAAACCTGGAAAATAAGACCATCTATCAATGTGTGGCTAAGCTCTTGTACTTCTCCCTATATCCATCTCACTCTTCATTTCCTTGTGCCATCTTGGACCATAACTTGCCTTTCTCTTGTCCTTGGTTCTTGTCTGTCGTACGGGGGAAATTGTATGCCTATCTAAGTTGTCAGTGATTTATCACGTGGTTAACCTTGTGCATCACTTGATTCAGTTTATCAGTCCTTCTCGATGGACATTTTTGCTAACACTAGGTGTTTCTCAACACCTTAATCCTTTAGTGTTTCTTAACACTACCAACCTAGACATATCTATGTTTTTCAACACATATCAAATCTTTCCCTAATCACTGTGCACTTGCACTTTGACACTAGCACAAAGCTATTTTCTTAACACCAAACTACATCATAGAAAATTGAAAAATAACTGAGATATGTTGAAATATTTTCTTGTGTGCTGACTGTTATCATTGACTTTTATTTTCTATGTCTTCTAAGGTTTCTCGACAATGTCTACTTAACTAGAGATTCACGACTTGGGGCATAACATGTTTTTCTTTTATTTCTTGTGGTGTGATTCCAATGATCCTAAGTTGTCTAATAAACTGGGTTTCTATGGTAAAAGCCTCCATCAAGATTGGAATGCCACACATACCTCGAACCTCTTTACTTGGACATGTAGGTGAGGTTGGAATTATCTCCTTGACTATTGCTCATGTGTAGCATGCAACACCATACTCATGGTTATCTTGGCACTTATGCTTCGATACTGGTATGTAACACCCCGCCAAGCAACCCAAGAGGACAAGACATAAACCTCTATAAAATGCAAGTAGTAAATTTCTTTTTTTTTAATAATTTTAACTAGAATAATATTCATCATTGCACTTCATATTTATAAAAGAAGAAATAATTTTCTACTACTTGAATGTAAGATTTATACAACTTAAGTCCTCACGGGTCCCCTCATGTCCCTACTAAAGCAACATCATATAAACCATTTACATGCATAAGATATTCATGGAATCATGAGCTTAAAAGATCTACGTTCATTTTAATGCATCAAGTTAAATGTCCCTAACTTATATCTTTTATTAAGCATAAGTTAATCATCCAACATCATTATTCCTTTTATCAACTCATTCCATAAATTCATATTGATTTCATCTACATCTACTATCCTTTATATCACTTTTCTCTAATAATTTAGGTAAGAGATTAATATTCATTAAGGTAGGCATCATCCTAGGTACTTCATTAACATGAACCAAGTATTAACATTAAAATCAAATTACTATTTTATTGCATTGTTTCATAACCATTCATTGTTAATAATTCCAATCACTAATCTATCATTTCTCAATAATTTCCTTGGATTCTTTCATCAAGAGAGAATACATTATTGTTGTGATACATCATTATATATAACTATATTTAAGATTATTTTCTTTACACGTGGACAACATAAGAGGATAGGAGAAATAACATAAACACTTTCTTTTAATGTTAGTAACATGTCCAATATTCCACATTCTTTTCCCTTTCTTTTACCTAGAACTACCCATTCCCTTATGCATTGCTTTGATTTGAGATTACATCAATACTACAAGACTCCTTTTAGGAAATTAAAAATTACATGAATACAAATACATAAGTACATCCCAACATATTAAAATATCCAATAGGAAATCTTCAATTGCAGATCTAGAAAGTAATATGTGCTAGGATCATCCAAAGAATCACGATCAATACCTTGATATAAATATTAACCACCCAACCACGTGGAACCAATAGGCCCACTCCCCTGAGCTAGGAGATAGAACCAAAGGCCCATACAAGAGGTAACAACTAGGAAATTCCTAAGGTGGTGATAAAATTTCCCCAAAGTCACAACACAAAAGAAAAGACAAGAAGACCACAAGGACTACCAGAGGCATGATCAAATTTGGTAGAGACTCTAAGCTACAAGCTAGGTGAGTGTCATCGCATAGCCCTCACCCCTTGGGTTGTCCTGGTACTAGCCACTCTTGGCCTCGGCCCCCAAGTAGGCGCATGCGAAACTGAATGCCTCTCCTACAAACAAGGTCATTCAGTCGTACCTACGCATAGGTACCTTCTCCCACTCCCATCCTTAGTCTTTAATAACACTAAAGGCATGGGAAAGGCACAATTAATCTTGATTAGTGCGTAATTTCCCATTCCAATAATCTCCCATTGCCAATTCATTTATTTAGGTTATCACTTGATTAAATAACTCATAGTAGGTTATCCTGGTACTAGCCACTTAGGGCCCCGACCCCTCACTATGAGCCACTCACCTAGTGTACTTAGGTTCCCTAAAATACATATAAAAATCATAAGAACATAATAGATTCATCATCAAGAATTCATATCAATTCCATAACAACATTTGATTGAGTTTAGGAAAACATATGTTGTCCCTAGTCCACTTGACAACCCTAAACCCAATATGGCATTCAAAATGTTCCAAACATATAAGAAGACATCCAAGTGATATTATAAACATATTAAAAGTATAAATAGATCCAATTAACCAAAAAAAAATTCTAATAGCCTCTGGTAACCATACGAAACCTTAAAACTTAATGATGTTCTTAAACTGAATTATTTCAAGCAAGGATTAAATGCAAAGAATAGTCATCATAGAACAGTCATCCATATCTTCTACAAAACAAATAATAAAGGAAATATCTTCAGTGGAGATTTAGATAACATAATTATGGACTCTCAATTTTATTTTTAGGAAGATCCAACAGTGGGAAAGAAAGTTATGACTTCTGGTTTAAAACAGAAAATTCTGGTTAGGGTTCAGACTTGCCTTCACTAAAATGGTTGTAATTTTCACAAAACATAATTAAAATTCACCAAACCAATTGGAAATGAAATATAAGACTTAGGATAATCTCTGATATCAAATTAAGACTTTTATATGATCATACCAGCCTATAGCATACGAATACATTTGACAGAAAATTCAGAATCAAGAATGGACAGGCATAGTCTGACAAAATGTCAAAAATAAGGCATTAATTATACCCTAAAAATAAAATTAGAGAGATACCCATTTTAGATCTATGAATTTTACTTCTAGAAAATCAATTTAGGAAAAACCTAGATGCAATTTAAATTATTATAATAATAGATCTCCAAAAATGGGTTGCTAAAAACCCTAGGAAAACACATGCCAATTCTTACAAACAAAAACTCAAAAATTTAAAATAACCATAGAAATGAAAAGTATAGATATAATAAATAATGATAACATATAAATAGATCCATAATATATCACAGACATAAAATAACTAAAATATTCAATCCATACCTCATGTCCTACGAAGGTTGAATCGAAGAAGGAAGGAAACAAAAGAGATGACAAATCCAAACTTGAGATGCATCCTTCAAACCCTATCCACTTTCAAAAATATCCATGAAAGAAAGAAATAATTCCATAGCAAATAATCCCTCTCTCAACTACTGAAATTCTCACAAAAATGTCTCTCTCTCAAAAGCAAAGATAACCAAAAATTCTTAAAGACATATGCTTACAAACTCTCCCTCACATCTCCAAGTTTTCTCTCCAAAATCTCCATGAAAAGTAAGGCCATCCTCTCCTCAATGCTTCAGCCAAAAAATCTTCCCTCTTCAAATGAGAAAGTAGTGCATATAAATAGATTTCCAAAGGTTGAGAGGAAAAGTAACCAACTCCCAACTAACTCTTAACTAAAGGGTATTATAAAATAACTTAATATCATACAACTATATTACTCAAATATACAATAAAAGATAATTTTTATTCATTCATACACATATGTAATATTATCCTAACATATATGCATATTCCATCATTAATTACATCAATATCTATATATATAACCTATCCTCATTATTAATAATTAACAATTGAGAATAATATACCTCGCATTATTTAATATTTAATTATTACTAATATTATACTTTACATTAATCCCAAAATATACACCATCAACAATATCTACAATAATTAACATATAATCACATATAAATTATATATATATATTTATATTTATATATACATGCCAAATACCAAACACTATAATCTATAAGATTATGAAGTAATAGATCACAATATTATTACCTATTTATAATTACTATAGGATATAATCACTAAGGTAGAATAAAATCACATGCCTCAAAATAAATCTAATCATCCAAAGAGGCCATACAAATCATCTATGAAACATATCGAGAAAACCATAAGATCAAACAAGGTCAACCAAAGTCAACAAGGAAAGTCAAGCCAAACTCCTGAAACACAACATAGAAAGATTAACTAAGAATCATACCAAGAAGGAGAAATAAATAAAATGAGTAAAAAAATCATACAACCAAATGAATTCAAGTGGCCACAAGGGACTAACTACAACCATGCCCAACCGGGTGCGTTGGATCTGGGTTTTTGACCCAAAGGTTTACTGACAAAGAAGGAACCCTAATATTCCCAAATTGGAATAATGACAAAGGAAGAATCATGTAGGGGCCTTAGTACTATCTCCATAACAACAACCATCAAGGATTTGAGGGCATGCTCAGACCTGTGAAGCTAGGTGAAGTCGATGCCCGGTACCTGCAAGCCTGCATCACAAAGAAGAAATACATATGCACGGATATACATATAAAAGAAAACATTGTAGACAGATGACCGGGATCGATACATCGTGTGGACCTCAGCTATGTGAGTAACTATGACTTCATCCTGAATCATGAAAACACATCATGTATATATATACACTCAAAGCATGTAGCATCATCATAACGAAGGTTAGAATCTCAAGCATTGTGTTAGTCTCTTATCAATACTAATAATAAATCAACATAATCAAATCATCAAGTGAGATACAAGATTCATCCAAAGTAACCTTAATAGAAGAAAATATAAATAACCACTTATATATATCTATCAAGTACATATCATATAACATCCTAACTATGTTCATAAAGGTCTTGAAGGTACTCAATACATACACGGAGATAAATACGTACAAAAATGATACCTTTAGATAGTATGTCTGATATTAGAATCATTGAGTACTAGCTTATGAAATTATTATAAACAAACTATAGGAATAGATCAAACAAGTATCATGTACAACTTAAGCTATAAGAAAACATCGAAAGATCTTAATTCTTTCAAAAACACAAAACTTATATTAGGGTTAGAGGGGTATTACATGGTATAATCTTGTAACATTAACTTGGAAACCATGTTCAGGTCATCTCAACACTCATGTCTTGATGCTTATGTGTGTTTCCTACATCTTATCTGATAAAGGTCTGATTCATATTTTCATGGTCGCTCTTGCAGTAGTGAAAGTTGTACTAACCTCTAATGTCCCAAATGCTCAAATGATGAAAACTAAAGGCTACATGATCAGTGACTTGACTACTCTCATGTCTTAGGCTGCATTTCATTCTAGGACTACATTTTAGTTTTACATTTGTGGTTCTCTTGAGCTATGCTTTCTTTTCATTCTTCCTCTCTACCAAGGCATTCAACTGCAAACCCTTATTTTTATCTTATTTTTAGGATTAAAATCAAAATTTGAGCTCATTTACTTGCCAAATGCAGTTGACTGCTGATGCTATTACTTCGTGCTCACTTCCACTTTCATTTCTTGGATTTTTGAGGCTAGTCTTCGCCCCTTGTTCCTCATTTCTATTTTGATCCCGATGGTGCATGACAATCTCCTAAATATGCAAATCTAGTAATCAAACCAAATCTTTATCGATCAAGTCAATCAGAACTAAACATCATCACTTGGGGAATCTCAGCTTCATCACTTCATATCAAGTTGAGATTCTCCATATCTCCTTTTTGAAAGACTGGTCTCATCGATTCATTTTAGTTCACTTGGACAAGCATCTTTCTAATCTCTTGGGGCATATCAGGTTCATTAGGACCCATATCAATCTAGTATTATCTCTCAGATGATTAGCTATCTCAATCTCTTTGGACATATATTTAGTCTCATCGCTTCATATCAGGTTGGATACTCTTGTATTTCTTATCGGTCTTTATTCAATTAGGTTCAGAGTCAGATCTCTACTAGCTACCTTGACATCATCATTATTTGACTCAATGTGTTTCCAAATCACTCACACATTAGTCAAAGAGGGGAAAATGTAATCACCTAAAATTATTCTAGTAGAACTTGAATCCCCTTTTCATTCAAATTGCCTCAATTTAAATCCTAAATCTCAAAGGCATATTTACTAGACATAATTGTGCAGAGTAACCCTTAAAATCCCCTTTGTATAATTAAATGAAAAATCTAAAATATTATATCAAGATTATACTATGGTTATTTCTAGAGCTTGCATATTTGTTTAATTTCTATAATATTACTTTTAATATAAAGTTCCTACACTTTTATTAAAAGAACACATTCATATGTGTACACCCAATTAATATTGATTAATTAGCAATTAAAAGGGATTTTTGCTTGCAAATTCTAATTTTTCTTATCTTACCTAACATCTATTTTTTCCTCTTAATTCTCACCACTCATTTCTACCTAACCTTGCATCTCCTTCACTCTCCCTTTACCTCTTAATCTCAATCACACATTCTTTTGCCTCTTAATCTCTACCCTTCATTCTTGAGGCAATTTCTTTAAAATTAAGTTCTTCCTTGGCTCAAGGGTTCCATCTTGCATATTCAAGGTCTCGAATCTTGATCATTTTTGAATTCTTGCTTTCTTGCATTCTTAGAATAATCTTGCTAATTTGAATTCTTAGCTTTATCTCTCCCATTTTCTTAGCTTAGCTTCATTTCCAACTTAATCTTGTAATATTAATCTAGTTTCCTTTCTTGCATTATTTCATAGAATAGCTCTTGCATTCTCATTCTAGCTGACTAATTGTTTACATGCATTCTTAGCTTAATCTCTCATTCTTATCTGGCATTCTTTCATTTTAGTTTCATTTCTTGCACTTTGAATCTTCCATTTTGGAGTAGTCAAGTCACTAATCCTCAATGCCAATTTGATGAGCATCACGAGAAGGATTAAACTCCCTTCAACGAGGAAGCTATGAGCCGCTTCTTGATATATCCTCTTCCATGGATTCTCTCAAGTGTAATGATTCATAGAATGTGTCACACTTTTGATCACACACTACTAAGAGCACTCTTGGCAGCACATGCATCAAATCCATGACTCTCATTGCATCTTCTGTTACCGATGAAATAAATTTACTCCTTCAACATAGCTATGCAAGGAGTCTTCATCAGTGTAACATACATAGTCGAGGTGAAAAGGAATTTGTCACTTCAAAGGGATGATGAGGTCCTTGAGGTAACTGTCAATGATGACCAATTTCTCAGTTTATTGGCATAGCCTTTTCCAATCCATCAGAATAGTTAACACTATCGGTCCAATGTGAATATGTTATGTTGACACCTAATGTGACGCAAGAGGAGACTAGGAGGGGCCAACAATGGCACACCCTAACCAGATCCACCTTGCTCAACAACATGTGGAAGAAACAACACACAACAGTGAGAGAGAGAATGCATGAAACTTTCATATATTATCTTCAAATTGATTCATATATGCCAGGCTATAAGGCCTTCCCAGTTTAGGTCAAATATTACAATTAAGTACAGAAGTCCTCAAACATGCGAGGATTTGTCAACAAAATCTGAACTTTTATCTTCTATCTTCTATCAAAATTGACTCCCTAAATTCTAACCAAGCAACTACATTTATACAATAGGCTACTGAACTAAGTTGGCCTTCAGATCCACAATCAATGGAGGGAACAACCAGATCTAGGTCCACATGCTTCCTAATGATGGATACCAACATTAAATCCATGACCCAAATTAGCTGCATGAGTTAGCCTCAAAAGAAATCCAAAACAAACAACTCGGTAAGTAAGGAAACCAAGTGCTAGACAAGCATCACCAAGCACTAGAGAGATAACTGACCAACACCAGTGAACAAAGGAAATTGAGCAACATCGAACCAACTCGGTCAAAGTAGGAATCGAGCAACACAAACAAACTCAAATATGTTTTTGGTGACACAGGATTTCCAAGGACCTGAGATGCTCCTGCATCAGACACCTGGGGTTATTTGAAATGATTCTCTGAATCATGAAACAGGTATGATTTGAGATGCATCCAACTCAGACTATGAAACCAAGAACTATCTTCAATCGGTCTATCTTCCACTTTACTAGATATTCCATATACTATTTTCCTCTTGTACTTTTGCCAATTCTTTGCTCCAAAATCTTTTCAACTTCTTCATTATATTTCTTTGGATAATCCATTAGTACTTCCATGTCTTCTTTAGGTTCATGAAACTCATACAAATTAGTAATGTTGAATATAGGTGATATATCCATGTCATTAGGTAACTCAACCTTATATGCATTTCCATTGTCAAATTTTCTCAAAATCTTCCAAGGTCCACACTTCTTCATCTTCAGCTTCCCATATGTTCCAATAGGAAATCTGCCTCTCTTCAAATGAACCATCACTTCATCACCAACATCAAAAGTCTTATGTCTTCTTGATCTATCAGCTTTGTCTTTGTATTTCTGATTACTCTTTTCCAGTTTAAGCTTCACATCTTCATGCAATGTCTTCATGTACTCAACAAATTTTACTCCTTCAACACTTCTTTTTCTTTCATCAGCAATGTCTCTTAAATTTGATATACCTCTCAGTTGTATGCCATTTACAATCTCAAAAGGTTTTTTTCTAGTACTCCTACTCACTAAATTATTGTATGCAAACTTTGCTTATGCCAACATAGAATCCCAATTACTTGGTGTGCCTAAAACTAAACATCTCAAAAGATTACCCAAGCTTCTATTCACAACTTCTTTTTTTCCATTAGTTTGTGGGTGAAATGTAGAACTATATTTCAATTTAGTAGCCAACTTTCTCCAAAGAGTCTTCCAAAAGTATCCAACAAATTTATTGTCTCGGTCAGAGATAATACTCCTCGGCAATCCATGCAATCTAACAATTTCCTTAAAGAAAAGATCTGCTACATGTAGTGCATCTGATGTCTTTATACAAGGTATAAAATGTGCCATTTTAAAAAATCTATCCACAACCACAAATATAGAATCATTACCTCTTACTATCTTCGGTAAGCCAAGAACAAAATCCATACTGATGTCAATCCAAGGTTTCTCAGGTACAACAATCGATGTATACAATCTAGTATTCTGACTAATGCCTTTTGCAACTTGACAAACTCCACAAATTTTCACAAATTTCTGAACATCTTTATACAACTGCAGCCAAAAGTACTTCTCCTTAAGAAAATTCAATGTCTTATCAACACCAAAATGTCTAGCCAAACCACCTCTATGTTTCTCTTTTATCAAATTAGTTCTCATTGCTCCTCTCAGTATACACAACTAAATACCTTTAAACAACATGCCTCCTTGCATAAAATATTCATCCCATTTAGTACTATGTTGATCTTGAATAGGTGCTCTGCACTTTCTCCATGACTCAAAAAAATTAGGATCAAATTCATAAGAATCTCTCATGTCATCAAAGCCTAGAATTCTAATTTTCATCTTGGTCATCAAAGATCTTCTTCTACTCAATGCATCAACAACTCAATTAGTGACTCCACTCTTATGCTTTATCATAAATGTATAACTCTACAAATACTCATATGTCTCTGATTCAACTTATTCTGACTACCCAAATACTATAAAGCTTTATGATCAGTATACAACACAAATTCACTTGACATCAAATAATTTCTCCATTTCTTTAGTGCTTGAACAATAGCATATAATTCTTGATCATACATAGAATATTTCCTTTTTGCATCATTCAACTTTTCACTAAAGAAAACAACATGTTTACCTTCTTGACTCAATACAACTCCAATTTCACTTCCACTTGCATCACATTCCACTTGAAATACCTTATTGAAATCAGGCAATGCTAAAACAAGAAATTCAACAACCTTCTACTTTAGTCTCAAAACTTTTAACAGCTCCATGTGTCCACTAGAATTCTCTTTTGTCTCCTCTCACAGTCTCAGTCATAGCATTACAAATTGAACTGAAACTCCTGATGAGCTTTCAGTAAAAACTTGCCAAACCATGAAATGATCTTACCTCACTAGCATTCACAAGTGTAGGCCAATTCAAAATAGCTTCAACCTTTTCAAGATCCATTTTCAAACCATTAGCTGAAATCACAAATCCCAAATACACAATCTCCTCTTTCATGAATGAACACTTTTTTAGATTTATTATCAACTTTTCTTCTTTCAATATCTGCAAAACTTGTATAACATGCAAAAAATGTTCTTCTCTGGTGTTACTAAATATCATAATATCATCAAGATATACAATCACAAACTTACCCAAGAATTTCTTCAAAACTTCATTCATCAACTTCATAAAAGTATTTGGTGCATTAGTTAAACCAAAAGGCATAACCAACCCCTCATACAAACCTTCTTTTGTCTTGAAAGAAGTCTTCCATTCATCACCTTCTCTGATTTTGATCTGATAATACCCACTTTTCAAATGGATTTTCATAAAATACTTTTGTCCAGTCAAACTATCCATTATATCAACCATTCTCAGTATAGGAAACCTATACTTCACTGTTATCTTATTGATTGCTCTGGAATCAGTACACATTCACCATTATCCATTCTTCTTAGGTGCCAATACTATAGGTACTACACAAGGACTCAAACTTGTTCTAATCAAACCTTTCTGCAACAATTCTTGAATCTGTCAGTTCAATTCCAAATTCTTGATAGGTGTCAACTGATGAGGTGCCTTATTCAGTAAACTAGCTCTATGGATGAGATCCATGCAATGATAAATGCTTCTCTTCAATGGAAAACCATTAGGTACATTATTAGAAATAATTTCACTATACTCAGTGAGTAACTTATCAATCTCCCTAGGGACATTATCCTCTATTTTATTACTCGGTTTGTTAGGAGTCACAATAAAACATACATCATTTCTATTTAAATCCTTAACAAACTTTCTTCCTTCCATCAAGAAAACTTTCATAGATGTGCAAACATTAATAACAGGTTCTTCCATCAAAGGTAACAAGATTTGTCTTCTTCCATCAGCCCAAATAGTATACTTATGAAATCTACCATCATATATAGCATGTCTATCATATTGCCAAGGTCTACCCATCAAAATATGACAGCAATCCATAGGCATGATATCACATAACACCTTATCATAGTACTTTCCAATTTTCAAATTCACATAACATTGTTCACTTACCAAGAGTGTATGCTCATCTTTGATCCATGAAATCTGATAGGGCTTCAGATGTTCCAACCTTTTCAACTGCAACTTTGTGACCATCTCCTCAGATGCCAGATTCTTTGAGCTACCACTATCAATGATTACCTTCCAAAATTTGTCAAAAACTCTACATCTAGTCTTGAACAAACTTTTCTTTATTGGATCTTCCTTTTTACCTTCATTCCAAAGTGCTCTTCTTACCATCAAGTTATTTTCCTTCTCAGGCTCATTTGGTGACTCTTCTTGCACCAATGCATTTCTACTGCTACCAGCCTTCTTACTTGCATGTGTACACTCAAATGATATATGTCCTTCTTCACCATAATTGTAACAAGTTCCTTAGAAACCACCTCTATTATAACCACCTCGATAGCTACTGCCTGTACCTCTAGATGAACTTTCACCTTTCCACTCGATCTTGCCTTTATCTAGAGTTGTCTTTTCTAGTTCAGACCTACTATTTTCACCATGGGATCTACCTCTTCCTCTAGGGAATCTACCACCTCTACCTCTTTGTCTTTTCTCATGTCTCTTATTCAATTTCTCCTCAGCTTTCAATGCAAATTGATAAGCCTCTTCAATGTTCTCCAATTTGACCAAATTGATTTCTTCTTGGATGGAAACTCTCAAACCATTTAGGTATCTAGAAATTCTTTCCACATCATATTCATCATGTCCAGATCTAATATCTAATCTATAGAATTCCTCAGTATATTCCTTTATCGAGCTATCTTTCTACCTTAAACTTTGCATTTGCCTAACTAGGTTAATTTGGTAATCACAAGGTAAGAACTTTTCTTTCAACTTATTCACCATTTTACTCCATACCTTGATTTTGTCTTTATCTTTCCTCTTTCTATCTAGTTGTAGATGTTCCCACCATAAGGATGCATGACTTTTCAACTTTGTGCTTGCAATTTTCACCTTCTTTTCCTCAAGTACATTTTCATAATCAAAGTACTTTTCCATCTCAGTGATCCAATCCACCAATTCATCAGAATCCAAATTTCCACCATACTCAGGAGGATTAAAGTGTGGTGTAGACTTCAAACTTGTCAAAGCCTTCAATAATATTTCCTCACCTTGATCCATCATAGGTGCAAGTTCTACATCACCTTGTTCTACCTCAATTTTATCATCACTAACATCTTCAAGATGTCTTCCTCTTCTCTGGGCTATTTCAATAGCTTCTAATCTATCAGCAAGTTGTCTCAACATGTTTACCAATCCTAGATCCACATCTCACCTCCCATGAACCATCTTGAAAACCCTCTGCAATTGTAGGTCATATCACAATCTGCTACCCCACAAGAATTCTCCTAGGGCTTCACAAGAAGGAACCTTCAAATCTAGGTTCGCAAACCTAGATCTATATCTCACCTTGCTCTAATACCACCTAATGCAAGAGGAGACCAGCAGGGGCCAATAATGGCACACCCAAACTAGATCCACCTTGCTCAACAACACACAGAAGAAAAAACACACAACAATGAGAGAGAGAATGCAAGAAACTTTCATATATTATCTTCAAATTGATTCATATACGCTAGACTGTAAGGCCTTCCTAGTTTAGGCTAGCTATTACAATTAAGTAGAGAAGTCCTCAAACATGCAAGGATCTATCAACAAACTCTGAACTTGTATCTTCTCTCTTCTATCAAAACTGACTCCCTAAATTCTAACCAAGCAATTAAATTTATACAAGAGGCTACCAAACTAAGTTAGCCTTCAGATCCATAATCAATGGAAGGAACAACTAGATCTAGGTCCACACACTTCCCAATGATGGATACCAACATTAAATCCATGACCCAAATTAACTACATGAGTCAGCCTCAAAAGAAATCCAAAACAAATAACTTGGTAAGTAAGGAAACCGAGCGCCAGACAAGTATCATCGAGTGCCAGGGAAATTCACTAAGTGCCAGAGAGATAACCGACCAACACTGGTGAACAAAGTAAATTGAGCAACACCAAACCAACTTAGTCAAAGAAGGAACTAAGCAACATAAACAAAATCAAATATGTTTTTGGTGACACAAGATTGCCAAGGACCCGAGATGCTCCTGCATCATAATGATCCCCTCAGCCAAACTTTGGATGATGACTCTTCATTAATGTAGCTCATGTTATTAGGCTGGCCAAGAAATACCACACTGATCCCCAATGGCTCTATCACTAAAACTTGTGCTAATGAAAAAGTGACTTGCTCATGTTGTCTAATCTGAAGGAAATCAATGACCGTGATTTAAACTTTATGATGCCATAGTCATTGGAATACACATTTAAATTCTTTTGTGCCAAGTCCTTAGTGAATTGCAAGAATAAATGTACCTAGTCTGATCCTAAATAAATACAAAAACATGAAGATCATAAGATACAAAAGTAACATAAAGAACGTAACCAAGGGGTCATAGATATTTCATAAATGGAGGCAAAAATTTGAGGCTCCATTAGTGGCTCTTATTGAGGACACATGCCCCTTGTGGGCATGATGAGCACCTCAGTTATCTCTAGGTGAAGCAGACCTGAAAATTAACAAGTTAAGAACAACTAGAAAAAAATGAAGCAACACCATTATAATTTGGACCTAACAATGCAAGGAAAGAAAGAAAAGGTAAGAAAGCATGCCTTCAAGAAAAGAAAAGCTTTAATAATTTCCCATGGATAGGAAAATCTTAGGTGTATCCATCTGTATCTTGTAGGAATTATGAGTTGTCCCCTACCTATTATAAAATAATAAAAGGTCATAGTCATAATGCTTTGAATTTTCCACATTTTCCCTTCTCTTGATCCTTTGCATTCCACTTTAGAACCTAATCTCCTTCCTTGAATAGTCTGCTTTTGGCCTTTTTGTCATGAAGAAATTTCATCTATTTTTTCTTGATGATGTTATGCTCTTGTGCCATCCTTCTGATTTCATCCAACTCCACAAGTGCATTCAACCTCTCATCCATGCAATCCATATCCTCTATATGCTCTTCTGTCATGAATTTATACACTGGTAGAAAATTGTTTAGAGGAAGTCTTGCTTCCTTGCCATGGAACAAACTAAAAGGGGAAAACCAATAGATATTTTAATTATGATCCCATATGTCAATACTGCCATATTAAGCTTTTAATCCCATGCTCTTTTGTTATTATCCAGCATCCTCCTTATGATCTTCAAGATATTTTTATTGCTAGATTCTGACTGCCCGTTGCCTTGTGGATCATATGGGGCTGAAAATCAAACCACTATACCATAAGTGTCAAAAAAATTAGAGAATTATTCAGATCTAAAACACCTACCATTGTTTGCAATGATCTTTTGGGGTACTCCAAATCTAGTTAGCTTATTTTCAGTTAGGAACTTGGTGACAACATTTCTTGTGGCTTGTCTAGCGGGTATGGCTTCCACCCACTTTGGAAAATAATCTATGGCTACAAGGATCCATCTATGTCCCTCACTAGACCTATCACTTATTTCTCCTATGAAATCTATTCCCCACATATGAAATCATTCCTTTGTTTTTAAAGGCCTCAAAGGAAGTGCCTCATTGTACTTTAACTTATTGGAGAACTTTTGACATGATTCACATTTTCTCACATAGGCATGATAGTCCTAAAATAATTTAGGCTAGTAGTATCCTTCATGTAAAATCTAATGGGTAGTTGTCTTGATAGAGAAATGAACCCCATTCATACCTTCATGAAGCTCCTTGAGGATTGATTCAGCTTGATATGTATCCAAATTGAACAATAGAATACCATCTCTATTTTTCCAATAGAGGTCACCTTGGATTAATACATACTTGGAAGCCTAAAGTTTAATTGTTCTCTTTTGATTTTCATTTAATCCTTCATGAAATGTTATATTTTATAAATAATGAATAATATTAGTATACCAATGACATCTTTCAATACTCACCTCTGCATGTTCAAGGTCCATTTGATTCACTTGTGCAACTTCTAGGTTTGCATTTTCCATAAGCTCAACCAAAATTTTTCCTCTTACCAAATTTTTCATTTGGACATCAATATTGAACTCCTGAATCTAATTAATCCATCTACACATTCTTCCTATAGTTTTTGACTTTCTAAAGATATCCTTGACTATTGCATTAGGTACGTATGCAATTACCTCAACCCCAACTAAGTATGGTCTAAATAACTTAGCTATCTTGATAAGTGCATAAGCCTACTTTTCATTAATATCATAATTAAGTTTAGCTAATTGCAAACACTTTCTAAAAAAATGCAATTCGTTGTTCATGCCCTTCTTCATTTTTCTGTAACATAACCATTGCTATAGTATGATAAGATGCAAAAGAGAAAATCTGAAATGGCTTCTTGAAGTTAGGAGACTTGAGCACTGAAGCCTCTTTGATTGCTTTCTTTTTGGTTGAAAATGCATCCAATGCTTCATTTTTCCATGATAGCTTTTCCCCCTTCTTCAAGATCTTAGCAATCGGTTTGATAATCTCTAAAAAGTTGGAGACAAATCTTCTCACAAAGCTGATCTAACCAAGGAATGACTGGATGGCCTTTATTGTTTTGGCTATGTGAATTTTTTCAATCATTTCAACTCTTTTTAGATCAATCTTTACCCCTTCTTTTGACACTATGTAGCCAAGAAGCTTCCCCTATGTTACCCCAAAATTGAATTTTTTAGGATTAAGGGATATTCCATACTCAAGGGCCCTGATGAAAATTTTATCAAGGTATTTGTAATGATCCTCTTCCCTTTTAGAGTAAGAAGTCAAATAATCTTGATACACAACCAATATGTAATCAATCCCTCAAAGGATACATCCATAGCCCTTTGAAAAGCAGCTCCTGCATTTGTTAGGCCAAAAGGAATTCTTGCATAAACATAAGTGCCCCAAGGTATGGTGAATGTAGTATTATACTATTTAGGCTCCTTGAATTTAACTTGGTTGTATCCTAAAAAGCCATCCATCATGGAGAAGAGTTCATTCTTGGTTACCTTTTGCAATAAGGCTTCCATGTTTGGAAAATGATACTTATCCTTGACTGCTGACACATTTAAGTTTCTAAAGTCAGCACTCAACCTGATATCACCATTCTTCTTTCTGACTGGGACAAGATTAGATACCCAAGTAGAGTGCCCGATTGGCTTTATAATTCTTGCATCCTCAATTTGATTAATTCTTCTTTCATCTTGTGTACAAGGGTTATATTGATAGGCCTTTTCCTATTCTCGAAGGGTTTAGCATCAAGTTCCAGAGGTATTTCATGCTGAAAAAGGTCTTCTCTAAATGCATTTAAATCATCATAAGACCAAGTGAACACATGCCTATACTTCCTCAACAAAGTAATCAAATATGATATGATTTTTGGGGATATCTTCTTACCAATTAAAACTTCTTTAGGAGTATGGTCATTACCAAGATTGATCTTTTCAACTTCTTCATGTATTGCAATAGACCTATTTTCCTTAAAACATTCTTGTTCATCAAAAAATATTTCAAGCGCCACTAATCCTTTGGGAATTTTTTTTTGTCTTGAGTTGCACAACTTCCTTTCCAAACAAGGTCTCTTTTTCATCTTGGTTCTCCATATAGTCATTCCAATCTATATTTTGATCCTCATATTTGCCTTTACATGATAGAAATATGATGAGATCTTTGTCATCTTCGAAAACTTGCCAATTTTGCACATTGTTAGGGATTGAGGGCCTATTTTTCATCTCTACCTACATAATCTCATTCAATGGTGTCAATCTTCCTAATGGCTAAATCAGCCATTAGGTCTACAAGAAAATTCTATGGTCTATTTATCCACTAGATTGAAAATGGATTAAAATTTTCAATTAGATCCCATACAAAATTTATATATTATTTTAGCCTAGGATTTCTAGTTGTGAATTTATTTCTAACTTGAGAGACAATCATATTAGAATCACCATATACTGAAAGAATCTTAATACCATATTATTTTTCAATGTTTAAACCAATTATTAGTGCTTAATGCTATGTAATGTTGTTAGTGAATTCAAAATTCAACAAGAAAGAAAACTTGAAAGCCTTAACATGTGGGGATACAAGGATGATTCCAACCCCATTACCTTCCTTTCTACATGCTCCATCAAAGTTAATTTTCCAAAGATAATCTTGACTTTCCTTCAAATGCACTTCAATAGAGTTACTAACCTTTAGGTCTAGTTTAGTGATACTCACCTGGAAATTATCCATATCATATTGGTAGAAGTTAAAACTATGATTATAATTAGAATCTTAAACTAGGTGAGATGACCTTGGTTCCCTTTTTATTTTGATTTCTCTTCCATTAATTGGTATAGTGGCATTAGATAGGTCAAGTTGGACATAACCTCCAACTAGATTTGACCATTGTTTGGAGAGTAACATTCCATCATTTTCAGTGATCTCAAGCACTATGATATTGGTTCTATAAGCAATTTGTGGGCATGATGAAAATATAAATTCTACATCCTTCATGATTCCACCACAGGAACTAATCTGTTGTACATTACATAGAATTTCTCCTATGGGGTTTCTACTTTCAAGCCAAGCTCTTTCATTACATTTGCAGACATGATGTTGATTGTTGCTCCTGAACCAATCATGAAATTTCTAACAAGCTTACTATTAATTAACAAAATAAGATAAAAAGGATCAAATTTTTAATATTTTTATTTAATGTTGTCCCTAAATATACAATAGGAGGTTCATTATTATCCTTTTTATCATTTTCATCCAAGTAGAATCTTCCACACTCGCTAGAATTTTCATAGTCTCTTTCTTGTAGTCATAAAATTTCATCATTTCCATTAGTGGAATAGAGATCTTAACCTGGGATAATGCATGATTCATAAAGGAATGACAATCAAAGATTTTCTTACCAATATTTTGCTTATTTGTAGACTTTCTTATTATAGGAGGTTACAAAGTGTCTCCCTATTTTACATGAGGGTTCTCATTTAATTTCTTTGAAGTACTTACCTTAGTGTCACTTTTCTAGGGAACCTTTAAAAAAATACCTAAGGGTTTTCCTTGATCTGTATCAATAGCTCTTCTCCTCAAGTTGTAAGTACTTCTAGCTTGCTCCAACACTGAGTGTAAGCTCTCCTTTCTTCATTAGTCAGCCTCCTAAGAGAAATAACCTCATCTTCATTAGAGAAAACCTGTTGGACATGGTTCTACTTATCATTTCTCCTAGCCTATAAGTCCGCAACACATTCCTCATCTTAAGATTCTTCATCCCCACCCCAAAAAGGTTCAGAAGATAAAGCATTCACAGTGGGGTGATCTTCCATTTCTTGACCTTCCTCTTCCAAAATGGATTGAGATTTAAGACATTGATATGGTACATGAGGGAGTCTAAAAACTTCACACGATGGCCCATCTTCAACCAAATAATTCACCTTTCTCAATGGATTAGTGGCATCCTTGGTATAGTTATGCTTCTATGGTTTCCCATCTTAACAATTTGTATGCTAGGGCATATCATGTAACCTTGGGTCTATCATTTCTTTAAAATGGTGGTCTTTCATTTCTTCTTTTCTTTGTTTTCATATCTTTGAATATGTCCATAATCTCTTTCAAATCATATTTATTTGGAGCTTTTGGATAGTATAACTTCACTCCATCTATTTTGTTCACTCTCCCAGATGCCTTCCTGTCATTTTCAATTATCATTGCAACCTTGAATTCTTGTTGAAGTGAAATAGGTCTGTGTGACCTTATCTCATAGTGTGTCTTGTTGTCAAATGCACTGAGATAAAATTCAATCAAGAAAGAATCCATCAATCTGATGTCTCTAGGAATTCTGTTCAATACCTTATTGAATCTTTTGTTAAACTTTGAAATAGATTCATTTGCATTCTTCTTTATTTTAGTTAGTTCATGGGAAGAAAATACAGTATCATTATGATCTCCAAATTTCTCTATGAATTGATCCACAAAAGTCACACCATCCAATGATAGATCTATCAGACAATCTTTTGTACAATTCTGCAACATCTTGTGTTAAGGACTGAACAAATATTTTCATGAAGACATCTTCATGATCCTCATCTAGTTCTTGAATTGCAGTCTTTAGTTCATTGGCAATTGGATTAGGATAGCCTCCTATCATTGTGAAATCCAATTGTCAGTACCTCTCTATGATCATGGTATGCTTTATGGTTTGATTCCTTTCTCCTAGATTTTTCCCTCTAGAGTTTGGATTATGGTGTCTTGCTCCTCTTTGTTGCATTCCTCCTTGGGGTGCACCACCATTCAAGAGATTTCCCATATTCACACCTCCTTAACATTGTCTTCCATACTATGGAGTGTCCCTGTCTTGCTACTGTAGACACCTAAATCTGATTACATAATTAAGTAATCCTATTTAGTTCTCTCCTATGGAATTTTATTAATTAAATATTATTTATTTAATTAATTCATGTCATATCCTAGTTAATTAATTTAATTGACTAACTATAGCCCAATTAATTATCTAAATGATAAATCCATAGTTTGATGATTAATTAAATCCCTATTCCTCTATTAATTTAAATGGATACATATATCTATTTAAATTAATTCATAAACCCCCATTTTCCTCTGACTTGGAACTAAATAATGCATTCAATCCAATTTAAGCACATGGATCCTAACTTTAACCCCTAACCAAATCCATCCCAAAATCCTAACCTTGAGTTCCTACTCAACCCAACCCATTCACACATACTAATCACCCTTAATTAGATAATAACCCATGATTAGCTAATTCAACCCTCCACTCATTCTCTCTCCTCCCATCACATCCTCCTAACTTTCCCACTTGCCTCCTAATCCAAGCCTAATCACCTCATAAGCATTTGCACAATCATAATCCATGGATTAAGAAATCCTAATCCAATCTAAGTCAACTCTCATGTCACATCCTCACATCCCCCAATTCCCTCATCTCATGTCAACCTTAAATTCTATTAAACACCTTTTAAAAACTCCATCTTCCTCTTACACATTTGTCCCCTCTCACATCTCCCAAAATGGTCACATTCCCCCATTTCTTCCAACCTCTCCCATTGTGACACTTGTCATAGGGAGATGCATTTGAGAAAGCACAATCCATGTGCTCTCTCTCAAATGCATCTGGCCCTTACTCAAGTTTGCATCTTGACTACCATTCATTCCTTCTCTTGCCTATAAATTGAACCCTCTCCTCCTTCATTATCAGCCACATTTTATGCAAAGTTATAATGCTAGTTTGAGAGCCTAAAAACTACCAAGCTACCATTATAATTCCAAAATACTTTCACATTGAAGCTTGAGCACACATCCAATCATTGGAAAAATCCAAACATTAAGAAGGCTCTTTGATGGTTTGCATCCCTATTTCATGCTTTCTTTGTCTAATCTTTATATGTTGAAATAGATAAGTATGTTGAATGTTAAACTTGTTTTTATGTTCCTAACACACTATTTTATTGCATACAACTACCTTGTATTTTCATTATGTTGATTTTTACCAGGGCACCTCCAATGTTCTTCCCTCTGATTAAGTCTTCCATTCCTCTCTCCCAAGGGATCAAACAATGGGTTCATGTGACCAGTGGAAAATGATGGTTCCACATTCTTCCTATGTGGTGGATTATACTTGGGAGTCTTGTATGTCACTTCCTGATCATATTTTATTCTTTCCTACTCTTGTTTTCCTTCACCATTTGTCTTTGCTTGTGAGGAAACAATATGCCCTCTTTCTATCCCAATTTTCACAAGAATATGATTAGTCTTCCTCCTAAGTATTTTCACCATTTTATCATCCTGATGTGAGATTTCAACCATCTTTTACAAAACTGCATCCCATTGTTGGTATTCCTCCTCATTTTCACTCTCCTCTTGTGTCATCACACATTTATGATCTTCTTCAATTTCTTGGAAAAAAGGATTGATATTTTCCTCTTCCTTTTGAGGGCTATGATGATTTGATGTGTTCTCCTCTTCATAATTTAATTGTCTCCTTACTCTCTTGGGAAAATCCCTACGACCTGTGAATATCATAGCTGATTCTTCACCTTTGTTCTTCTTTGGATTCCTCTTGAAGATCAATTGGGTGAATTTATTATGTCCTTTGTTTAGTGATCTCCTTCCCAACATTCAGAAAAGATGCCAGGTGTGATCCTTCTTTTGAACAAAATCAAGATTTTCTTTGAAGATAATAGAGTCTCCACCTCCTTGTGGTGAAAATGGATTATTTTCCAAAGGTCTAAGTTCTCCAATCCAGTAGAGTAAACCTTAAATCAAATTTTCATAAAGAAATCTAGAACTTATAAAACCAACTTCACAAAGGATTAAAATATCCAAAGAGAACAAATGTACTTCAAGGAATGCCAAAACTCCTCAAAATCAAAAAATCAAATATCAAAATGTTTTAACAACAACAAAAATCAACTTCCTCTTCATTGGTCTAGAATTAGAGATGCCTAGGGCTGCTTTGCAATTCACTCCCTAGTAGAGCCTCCAATCTATTGGTTCCCAAATTCTCTAGTTGGAAATCCTATGAGCTTTCCTACTCAATGTTGGGATCTTCTAACTCAATTTGGCCAACTGATGGGAAGTCTTAAAAGATGCAATTTCCCTACACTTTTGGCTCTGTAGGACCAAGGCAGGTGCACCTATTCCTAAGCCAAATCCTCTAGTATTAGGCTTTTTATAGAAGATAATCTGATCACAAATGCAACTAAAGAATCTTCCAAATGGAGAGAAATCAAGAAGACCTCTAGAATGCACAACTTGAACAATATGTATGTGTGCTTGAAAATACAAATTGCTTTAATATATAATGCTTTAAAATAATAAAGATTGAGATAATTAAAATTTTATATAGAATTTTTACAAAATATTCACTAACTTCAACTATGAATCCAATTATTACCTTTCAATGAACTCAAAGATCAATGCCTTATTCACTTGGGAAATAGAGTCTACTACAAAGATCCTTATGTAAAAATTTATGGGATATTATACATTCAAGTATCATCAATTATTCATGTGCTCTGAATGTAGAGGACCAATCATATATGTAATTTAATGTTATTCTAATAGGATTTTAACTTCTTTGGAGGAAAGATCAATTAGACAAGGATGATGAAACACACTTATATTTCACACTATCCCTATTTATCAAATAAAGAATGCTATGAAGGACCTTAATGTTGATCCCTAAGTTTTGTTGTCTATTAGTGTCTTACACTTAGTCATTTTATAGGTAATGTTGGTTGGTCATCACTATGTCTGAGTCATCATGTATAGGTTCAGTTATGTCTAGACTTGTTTATTATACATTTAACGAGCAATAGTTATTACCGAACAAGTTAGAGGTCACCGAGTACTTCAGTAATAGATGAGCAGTTTATGCCGAGTTATATAGAAGTGTTAGTGCTGAGCACCAGTATATGAAGAATAGTTAATGCTGAGTGTCAGAGACTTCATATGCTGAGTAAGCCAGATTTGATATATGTATTTGTAATGACACAAACACTTAGGTAAATGATTTTGGCTGACATCTATACAAAGTTTAATGTTTGTTGAGGAAATCATGAAGGTGATTATGCTTTAGATTTGTAATCATTAATCCCTATGTAATCTATGTAGCCAATCAGATTTAGGGAATTCTTAAGCGGCATAAGTAGATAGTCTAGATCGTTGATCTTGATCTATGAAGTTAATCTATTGTCTATATAAGATGAGATTAGAACCCTAAAATGATGTATGTGAATAAGTAAGAGTCTACGAGAAGAGTATGAAGGATCTCATATATTGAATAGAGAAGAATTTTTGATATAGGCAGAGATCAGTACAAGTGACTGAGCAAAGCAGTGAAGGAAAAAATAGAGATATATTTGATAGAGGAGATCAAACTTGTATTGGAAAGAGAAGATCTATTATTAGCATTGCAGTGCAAACTAAAGGATTAGGTACTGAGACATTTTAGTAGGTGAATTAGGGTAAATCTCTTAACATAGTGGTCCTAATAGGCCTATGCAAATCTCTTAACTGAGTGCTTACTTTGTTGTAAGTTTAAATCCTTTTACAAAGGTAGATTGTATAAGTCTTTAAGATCTTAGCAGGGAAGACCCCTCACATGGTAGATCATTAGTTTATAATCAAATTTTTTTAGCCCTAACAAAACAAACTTTAATACTGTAGTAGTGAAGATTTGTGGGTGTCATCCACACCCTAGTTTTACCTTTCAAGGGTTTCTGGTTAACCAAAATCTTTGTGTTATGTTTCAATTTCATGGATGAAGATTATAATGTTAGATCTATTTTAGTATTGAATTTTATGTTTATGTTATGAAAGTGAATTTATGTCAAAATGGAGTTAATAGAAGATATCTGATTCACCCCCCTCTTAGTATCTTACTTTCCCATATTATATTTCCAACAATTTGTATCAGAGCTAAGTCTCTTAAAAGAAGTCTAATCACTTGTGAGTTGAGGTCTTAGAGATGTAGGTTTATAAGTTGGGAAAGATCATAGAGAATCAAAAGATTGACATTCATCTTTCACTACATCAACTTGAAGTAGCCATAGGTGAATTGAAGAAATTCTTAAGCAGAAGGAGAGAATTGGCAATTCAACATAATGAAACTCAATATCAAGAAGATGATATTAGAGGTCTATTTGACAATGGTAATTCTACTAAAAGTGACAAATCTATGATAGATCTATTGGAGAAAAACAACATACTGAGTGAGGACATTAGAAATCTAAACAAAGAACAAGAAATACAATCAGTAAGATTTTGTGACGTTATTGAATAGAAAAAGAAAGTTGAAGAAGACAAGACAATGGCTGAAGAAGATAAAAGACAAATATCTATAAGACTAGATGAAAGAACATGTGACATGAAAAGGCCAACAAATAATCAATTGGACATGGTGAGCCAACTGCTACTTGCTAATTAAGAGTTGAGAAGGAAAGATGTGGAAATCACAAATTTGAGATTAGAAAATAGCCAACTAAAGAGTGAACTAAGATCTGAAAAGGAAATCAATGAAAGGATGAATAAACCAAATGAAGCTGTGAAATTATTTGAAGAACTATTAAGGTCACCTAGAAGATCTAGTGATACTTCTAGACTTGGAAATGATGAGCACCAGTCATCCACTGAAGAAGGAGAATCATCAAAGAGTAGAGAACAGAGGAATGCAAAGTCAAAGAACATGAAACCCACATGCCATCATTGTGGAAAGATGGGACACACAGCTAACATCTGTAGAAGAAAAAATGGTAAGTCCAATCCTAAACAAAAGTTCAATGAAAATTATTTTAATTGTAAGAAAAATGGACATCAGGCACATGAATGCAGGTCAAAGGTTAGTAATCCACCTACCTCACCTAGATTTCAAGAAAATTATTTTAACTATCAGAAATATAGTCATAGAGCACAATAATGTAGATCCAAAGCAAAATGAACATCCAATCAGTAGAACAAAGCATTGAGGAAAGGTAACACATACAATTGGAACTACAATACATGGTATAGTTGTCATTATTGTGGAGAATATGGTCATATTGGAGTAAACTATTTGAAGACACATTTTAGAGGAAAATCCAAGAGTTGGATGAGTGGAAGTTTGGTCTGTTACAAGTGCAATAAAATTGGTCACATAAAAAGAGACTACAAAGCACATATACTAAGCAATGAACAAGTCAATAATGAAGAGACTATTGATCAGATGAGGAACCAGATAAATAAGATATGGAGGAAGAAAGAAGAAGCAAGTGGTAGTGGAGCCAGTGAACTTGAGGTCACCCAATCCAATGGATCAGGTGATCACACTACTTTAAACTAAGCAAAGAAGGTATGTGAGGAGCTGAACCTTATACTTATTTATTTTACATCAGTTCCTAACATTTGATATGCTAAATTCCATATCTACATAAGATTAAGATGCATTAGGAATGATTTGAGAAAGAAGCTACATTGTATATTTGATGTCGAGCATTAGTATTTAAGTTCATAGTGACTGAGTCACTAGCATATGCCAAGCTCCTATAATAGTTGAGATGTGATATGAACTGAGCTAAAATTGAATGGTAGAATTGACCGAGCTCATATTTTACCAAGTTAACATGAGATGACCGAGATAGCTATATTTCACCTAGGAAGTGTACATATCATTTAATGAAGCCCTAATCCAACCATTTAGTATCTATAAAGTAGAATGTTACCATTTATTCTCATTTCACCAACAATTTGAGAACTTGCAGAGTGATTAACAAGAGCTATTTGTGCTAAGTGTGATTTGCAAAGATCTTTATAGCGTGCCATCAACAAACATCTAAGAACTGTTGGAACAAGATATTTATCGATTAACTCATATTTGTAATTGGAATCCTAGATTTTAGATATATGGCATCTACATCATCTTTTGCATTCATGAAGCAAGAAAAGGAATTATTAAATGTTTAACTTGTAAGGAATGATGCATGCAAACCGCAAAAAATTCAAGTCATTCCTAAAAGTGCGGTGAATGGAGATCTCATGTTTGCCCTATCATCAATCCCTCTAAAGGTCCTGATGATTAATGATGTATGCACATGATACATGTGTAAGATTGAAGAAAAAGGGGACTATGAGCTGAGGGAAGCATATCAAAAACTATGCAATAACAAAGTGTTGAAGGTTGCACATCAGAAGGTTGTCGAGCGAGGGTTAGTGCATGCTCTTGATTTCCCATAGAATTTTAAGATTGAATGGATCAAAATTGTGTTGAGCCAAGTTCATGACATAAAGTTATGGCTAGAGGGTGTACCGGTTAAGATTACTAAGGAGATGATACACCGAGTCATTGGTTACCCTAGTCTTATAGGGAAAAACATAATGAGATGCTAGAGTAAGGAAATTATATAAGAAAACACTTAGGCGGTATGTAATGTACCATTTATGATTTTATATCATATTTAAATTCTCTAATCAGATTCTTAAATCAAGAAATTGGCACTTCAAAATATTATACAATTTCTCAATAATACCCAAATTGGGTATGCCCGAAATAGTGCCAAAAACTTCACAACTTCACATATTATTGATAAATCTGAAAATATAAATTTTTGCTAAAATTTTTCCAGTATAATGGCCTAAAAAATGGCACTTTTAGATCTGCAAATATTTTACACAACAAATCCAAAATGGAGATCAAATACAATGCTCATCGGGCTCCAAAAACAACACAAAATAGCTCAGAAACACCATAAAACACTAACAATATAATACAGCAGTAGAATCACAACCCAAGGAATATATTAAAATATATTTTAATAGAAAAATGGCTACAATACAAAAGCAACCCAAACTAATATGAAAATCTCAATCGGAAACAACAAACTCTTACAAAAAACACACCCGAAAACTCACAAATCTGCACTGTTCAACACAAGGGAAAACTTTGTATGAGCTTGCACATGGAATGGCCTCGAAATACCATCCTTAGCCTTCTTGGAAACCTAAAAAATCCCATCTTTAGTTCTCCTTCTCCACATGTTTGACAACCTCTGAAGAACAACAAAGCAATGAGCAAAACATCAAGTTCAAGAATGAGCCCGAAATGCCTCCAAACCCCTTTAAAAGAGGGCATAACCCTAACTCATGACCAAGAGGGGTGAATAAGACATATTTTAATAATATTTAACATTTATTAATCTATTAATTTCCAAAGATTAGCCCCTTTTCCCGAAACTTTACTTTTTAACCCTGCAAACCTTAGCAAAAAATATTAATTTTAATTGTTTTGAAAAGGGGACATGACAAGTCCTCCCTCCCAAACATTACTTGTCCTAAAGCAATGAAGGTTGGGATGCTCAAGAATATGTGTTCCTTCCCAACTTCCATCCTCCAATGGTAATCCTTTCCATTTGACCAAATGCTCTATGATGCTCCTATTTCTCAATCTTTTTTCTCTTGTATCCAAAACCTCTTCTGGTATTAAGACTAATTTCCCTTCATCATCAAGAGGTGGTAAATCTGTAGATACTATGGTTTGTTTGTCTATAACCTTTTGTTGTCAAGAGACATGGAAAACATTATGTATTTTTCTATCCAGTTTGAGCTCCAATTCATAAGCTACGTCTCCTATCTTCTTGATGATCTTATAAGGCCCATAGAACCTTGACTTGAGCTTCTCTACCCCACTCCTCTTCAAGGTTCTTTTCTTATATGTCTACAACCTAAAAAATACCAAGTCTCCTACCTCAAAAGATATTTTAGTCCTTTTCCTATCAGTGTATAACTTCTATTGGTTTTGTGCATGGTGTAGATTATCCTTGAGGGACCTTAATATGTCTTGACTTTGCTTAATGAAATCATTTGCTGTAGGTACTCTGCTATCTGAAAGTACTAGATCAACAAATAAAAGGGCATCATAACCATAGAGAGCATGAAAAGGAGGCATACTAATAGACATGTGATGAGATGTATTGTAACAATACTCCCCTAGGTGCAACCATTTCACCCAAGCATGTTGTTGATTTGAAACATAGTTCCTCAAATATCCCTCTATCCATTTATTAACTATCTCTGTTTGTCCATCTATTTGAGGGTGATAGCTAGTACTGGGAGTGAGTTTAGTTCCTTCCAAATGAAAGATCTCCTTCCAAAAAGAGCTAAGGAATCTAGTGTCTGTATCACTGAAAATGTTTCTAGGCAAGCCGTGTAACCTGAAAATTTCCTTGAAGAACAATTCTACCACTTGTGATGCCTTGAATGTTAGGAATAGTCCCAAGAGATAACTGAGAGGGGGGGGGGGGTGAATTAGTTATCTAAAAGATTCAATTATTTATCCAATTAAGTATACTTAAATATAAAGCATAAACACAATGAAAGAACACAAGAACACAACACCAATCTTTTGGTTATGGGGAAACCCAAATAGGTAAAAACCCCAGTGGAAATTGACACCCACTAATATTCTACACTAGAGTATTATGATCCTTGTTAGAAGATACTTAACCCTATTAGGAGTTTCTTTAAAATATATTTAGTACAATAGACCTGGTCAAGGGTCATACCCTATTAGGAGTCTTTTACAATTGTCCCTGTTAGGGGAGAGGATGCACTGTCCGACAACTCACTACTCAAATGGGCGAAGGCTACAACCTTCTGAATAAAAGATACACACTATATCTAGATCTTGATGAACTATGCTTTGACCTACTATTTGGATTAGTTCCAATGAATAGTACAAGTACTTTACTTGGTCACATAGACCTTCTTCTAATGGCTCAACACTTCGCACACTCTGCTTTGCTCTACTTAATCAACCATGAACCACACTTCAGCAATCACAAATGACTGCCTATAAATATATTTCCTCCAAATGATATAATCAATTTGGCCTATTAGAACCACCTTGAAATCATATTAGAGAAACCATAACAAACTCTAATAAACATTCTATCAGCTCTACTATGCATGCAACACAATTTGGGACCTGTTCAATAAGATAATTGTAGACACACGCTACACAATGTCAGCTCTACCAAAACAAATGGATCTTTCTCCTCAAGTTGAATTAACTCATGCACTCTTAACCAAACATCAATAACTCTCCTCTAAGCTTGAATCCAAGGGAAGATACCCACAAGATGGGCGCAACTACATAACCAATAAAATCCCTGTCGGCTCTTCTGGATAAACACAAGAAACTACTGGTGGCGAATAGCAACTGAATAACTTCACTTCTACTCATCAACAGACTATGTGTCTATAAGTAAAACATCACTAACATGTCTTCAACATAAATCCAAGCACACAAGTCTCCATGATAATTGTATGGACAACCATATACAGAACATTGTCTGTTACTCTGTTAGGAACACTGCTGACACAAGTCGCTATATAACTGTATGTACTAACAGTTAACCTCTGCACCCATGATATCATGCTGATATCATGTCCATGCTTCATATATAGAAATCTTACTACATAAGACTTCAACGCATGCTACTTTCCATATGTTGTCATCAATGACAAACATATAGTCAGTATTGGCCTGCTGGCAAATCTCCAACAATCTCCTCCTTTGTCATTAATGGCAACATGTGGAATGAAAAACCACCACCAACCCAAATGAACATTTCTTTTATAACATTCTCCATTTCCTCTTCAAAAATCCCCCAAAGATGAATCCTTCATCTGCCACAATATTTTCTAATATTCTCCATTTCCTCAGCTGAACTGCTGTCATATCTAAATGCTGCTCCCCCTTAGTATATTACTCCTCTTTTTACTTCTATTTTTCATGACTCTATATTACTCCCCCTTTGACATCAATGGAAAAGGGCACCATTCATTTTAAGAACTAGTACTACTCTTGAGGTAGAGTAGTCAACCTTCCACCAGTCCCTAAGGACTGATGCCTTTCCTTCTTTCTTCTAAGCAGAATTAGGGAAGGGAATTACTCCCAACTTCTCCTTGAGATACTCAAAAGTATCCTTAGATAAGGGCTTTGTGAATATATCTACCAACTGATCTTTATTACTCACATAGTCCAACTTGACTTCTTTCTTTGCCACTTTCTCTCTTAGGAAGTGATACTTGATCTCAATGTGCTTTGTTTTTGCATGCATCATAGGGTTCTTTGACATATTGATAGTGCTAGTGTAATCATAGTGAATAATGATAGGATAATCAATCTTAATTCCAAAATCCTTTATCATCTGCTTGATCCAAACAATTGTAGAACAATTTAAGGCTGCTACAACATACTCCACTTCTGCTGTTGACTGAGAAATACAATTTTGTTTCTTGCTTGTCCAAGTGACAAGTCTCTCACTAAGAAGCACTACTCCACCTGAAGTACTCTTTCTGTCATCAACACATCCTGCCCAATTTGCATCAGTGTACACATGAAGCTCAACATTTTCTAAATTAGGATACTATAGACCATAATCTATAGTGCCCTACAAGTATCTGAATATTCTCTTTACTGCCATGAGATGAATTTGTTTAGGTTCTACTACAAATCTTCCAACTATGCCAACTGCATTTGAAATATCAGGTCTAGTCTGAGTAAGATATATGAGTTTACCAATCATCAGGGAAAATTTTAAGAAATCCCCTCCCTATAAATTTATAAAATCCTGGTGAATCCTACATTATTTTGGGTGGAAAAAAATAATATTATTCGTGATTTTTTTAATTTGAAAGGAAAATATATTAATTTAACTGGTGAATTTTTTTCATTTGTATGAAAATTCTATAAAATCCTGGCGAATCTTTTATTGTTGAAGAAAATCACAACTAGAAGTACACATACCTAGAAACCATCATTTCACCATTATTGTTAAATGGATAGGTGTCATTATTTACTTTTCTATCATCTGACATATAGTCAAACTATTTTTTATAACTGTTGGATGATGTTAAATCAATGGCATATATCCTATTTTGGGCCAAAATTTTAAAGGACATCAAGTTCCAGAGAAAGTCTCCGAAATAAAGACATGTGTCCACATTCAAATTTATTTCAGGCCAAAATTTGAAAGGATAAAAATTCCCATGAAAAGTCTTCATAATAGAGACATGTCAAATCTATGTACTTAATCCATACCCTAACTTAAATTTTGACCACATATTGGCGAATATATTCAATTTACTATGTGGAAAAATTAGATTCTATTGGTGACATCATCATTGAATTCCATATAACTATTGGCAATTGGCCTATGCATGGGACCTAATTTTTATAAAGTGCTGGCGACATGGCCACCCTGAAAGTCTAATTTTTTTAGCCAAATTTTGGGTCCCCGACGAGTAAAATTAGCCAATTGGTGAATATTCGCCACTAAAGTTATCCTTGCCAATCATAGACTTATACAATGTTATATCTACTATTGGTGAGTCATCTTCTTTTGTAAGCTTGCATCCAGTGATCATAGGGGTTCCTACTAGCTTGCAATCATCCATCTTGAATTTATTCAGTATCTCTTTCATATATTTTGACTGATTGATAAAGATTCCTTTTTTTGTCTGCTGCACATTTAGTCCCAAAAAGTATTTGATAGGACCAATACTACTCATCTCAAACTCATTCTACATTTATTTGGTAAATTATGCACTTAGTTTGTCATTTCCTCCAAAGATAATGTCATCAACAAATATAGATACAAGTAGTAAACCTTCAGAGGTCTCTCTAATGAATAGCTTACAATTTGCTGCTACTTTCTTGAAACCAATCTTTGTTAAGTATCCATCTAGTCTCTCATACCATGCTCTAGGGGCTTGCTTAAGTCCATAGAGGGCCTTCTTCAATATGCATACCATATCAGGTCTGTCTGTTAAGGTGAATCCTTCTGACTTCTCAATGTATACTTCTTTCAAATCTCCATTTAGGAATGCTGACTTGACATCCATCTGATAAACTTTGAAGTTTTTGACTATAGCATAAGCTAAAAACAACTTAATAGCTTCTAATCTACTCACAGGTGCAAATGTGTCTAAATAATCAATTCCATCTCTTTGCGCATATCCTTTACATACTAATCTTGCCCTATTTCTTACTACTGTACCATCTTCATTCATCTTGTTTCTGAATATCCACTTTGTTCCAATCACATTCTTATCACTAGGTCTTGGGACTAGTTCCCAAGTGTCATTCTTAACAATCTGATCAAGTTCTTCTTTCATAGCATCATGCCAAACTAAATCATTACATGCATCTTCAACACTTAAAGGTTCAATCTGAGATAGTAAACATACAGCTTCATTTGTAGCTAAGTTCTTTTCTTGGGACCTTGTTAAGACTTTTGCGCTCTAATCTCCAATGATGTCTGTCTTGGAATGATTTCTTGATGTGAAATTTGGAACTTTAGGTGATGCTAACTTATTATCCTTAGGAGTTTCTTCTTCACTTGTCTTAGGGTCATTGAATAACACATCAATACTGTCAAACATTTCTTCAATAACTGTCTCACTAGTGGAGGGTCTAGGTTCTTCTTTAATCATGGGTGAGTAATCATGATATCTTTCTTTAAATTTTTCATCAATCTTAACATGAGTACTTTCAATGATCTTTTTCAATCTTAAATTGAAACATCTATAAGCTTTACTTTTAGTAGAGTAACCAAGAAAAATACCTTCATCACATCTTGCATCAAACTTGCCTACTGCTTCATCCCTCTTGATGTAGCACTTGCTTCCAAAGATTCTGAAGTATTTTACTATGGGAACATTACCAAACCATATCTCATATGGTGTTTTGTCAATGCCTAGCCTCAATTGAATTCTATTGATGGTATAGACTACTGTATTGACTGCATCTCTCCAATAGGTATGTGCAACTTTTCCTTCTATCATAATGGTGCACAATGTATCAAGAATGATCCTATTCCTTCTCTTTGCAATTCCATTCTGCTAAGGGGTTCTAGGTGCACTTAACTATCTCTTTATGCCATGTTCTTCACAGTACTCATAGAATCTATCAGAGGTGAATTCTCCTCCTCTATCCGATCTCAAACATTTTATCTTTAGTCCAGATTCATTCTCAACCTTAGCTTTGAATATTTTGAACTTCTCAAATGCTTTTGACTTATCTTTCAAGAATGCAACCCACATCATTCTAGTATAATCATCAACAAGCAAAATGAAATACCTTTCACCATAGTATGATCTTGTTTGAGTTGGACCACAGGTCTGTATGAATCAGATCCAACTTGTTCTTTGTTGAATTTTTCTTGCTCCTAAATGAATTTATCACATGCTTTCCCATCACACATGCCCTACATATAGTATCAACTGGCTTTGCTATGCTAGGTAGATCTCTTACTACCTTTACATTGCTTATCTTTACTATGTTATCAAAATTTATATGACATAGCCTTTTATGCCACAACCAACTGTCATCAACTTTAGCAACAAAACAAATTGCTTCTAAATTGAGTTGAAAAACATTACCTCTTGTCTTTGAGCCTGATGTAATCATAACACCATCTTTGTTGTTAATGAAGCATTTGTCATCTTTGAATTCCAACTGATAGCCTTTTCCAAGTAACTGTCCAACATTGAGAAGGTTATGTTTCAAACCATCAACATAAAGAACATCATCAGTACTATTCTTTCCATCCAAAGTGATGGCTCCTCTACCAACTATTGGTTTAGGAGTGTTGTCTCCAAATCTGACCATACCTCCATTGTATTTGTCCAAATGAACAAACCTACCTTTATTTCCTATCATGTGCTATGAACAACCACTGTTTATAATCCAATCTGTCCTTATGTCAGCTTGTGAAATCAATGCAAGCTCTTGATTTCCTTTCTTATCTTCATGAGCTATCTTATTATTCATTTTTTCTATAATAGAAATGAATCCAATTTCTTCTTCACTAGATTCATCATTTGATACTCCATCTCCAACATAGTAGCATTCCTTAGAATACTTAGGCTTTTAATCCTTTTTGAACTTTCTAGCTCTATTAGGACACTTAGATGCAAAGTGACCAATCTTATTACATGAAAAGCACTGAAATGGTAATTGACGTTCATATTTTCCTTTTCCTTTCTTTTCTCTTTTAGCAATCATAGAAATGAAATCCTTTAGAGTTTTATCTTCATCATCATCATCATCAAAATTACCAGAAGTGTTTGCAGATTTCTTACCATGAACTGTTGCTTTGAAGGCTGTCTCACTCTTTGGTTCTATCTTCAATCTTGAAATCTCAAAAGCTAAGATTTTTCTAATCAAAGTCTCTCTCTTGAAATTTTATGTAAGCTACATGGTCTCATCAAGGATGTTGATCTTGCTTTCATATTCTGGAGTAAGAGTAGTCATCAACTTGTCCATGATGTCCTCCTTTGAAATCTCTCCACCATTGTTTCTGATTCTAGCAACTACTTCATTTATCCTTTGATTGTAAGGTCTACTATTTTCTTCAGGTAGCATCTCTAATGCATTGTATCTTTTCTTCCAAGTCTTTCTGCATGCATCCTTTGCTTGTTTGTCTCCTTCAAATATGTCTTCTAGGTGTTTCCATATTTTGTGGGCTGTATCTATCTTTTTTACTTCTGAAAATTCACCATCAGATAAGGTGTTGATAATGGCTTCTTTAGTAATAGCATTCTGATGAAACAATTTATTTTGTGTGTCAGTAGCATCATCTTTTGCAAGGTCTTCTAAAGTAGGAATCTTGGCCACTTTGATAGTTACATTAAAAACTTAAAAAACAATGCACTGCAAATGAGTCACCATCTTGTTCTTCCAATCAAGATAATTCTCTCCATTGAACTTAGGAATTTATTTCCTGAAGTACACCATTTGATCAACCTCATGCTATTAAACTTTCTCTCCGAGGCACTTGGCTCTGATACCAATTGTTAGGAATAGTCCCATGAGATCACTGAGAGGGGGGGGTGAATCAATTATCTACAAGATTCAATTCTTTATCCAATTAAGTATAGTTAAACATAAAGCATAAACACAATCAAAGAACATAAGAAAACAAAACCAATCTTTTGGTTATGGGGAAACCCAAATAGGTAAAAACCCTAGTGGGAATTGACACCCACTAATATTCTACACTAGAGTATTATGATCCTTGTTAGAAGATCCTTAACCATGTTAGGAGTTGCTTTATAATATATTTAGTATAATAGACCTGGTCAAGGGTTGGACCCTATTAGGAATCTTTTACAATTCTCCTTGTTAGGATAGAGGACACACTATCGAAGAGCTCACTGCTCAAATGGGTGAAGGCTACAACCTTCTGAATAATAGATACACACTATATCTAGATCTTGGTGAACTACGCTTTGACCTACTATTTGGATTAGTTCCAATGAATAGCATAAGTACTTTACTTGGTCACATAGACCTTCTTTTAATGGCTCAACACTTCACACACTCTGCTTTGCTCTACTTAATCAACCATGAACCACACTTCAACAATCACAAATGACTACCTATAAATATCTTTCCTCCAAATGATATAATCAAGTTAGCCTGTTAGAACCACCTTGAAATCATATTAGAGAAACCATAAAAAACTCCAATAAACATTCTGTCAGCTCTACTATGCATGCAACACAATCTGAGACCTGTTCAATAAGATAATTGTAGATGCACGCTTTATATTGTTGGCTCTACCAAAACAACTAGATCTTTCTCCTCAAGCTGAATTAACTCATGCGCTCTTAACTAAACATCAATAAATCTCCTCTAAGATTAAATCCAAGGGTGCATACCCACATGATAGGTGCAACTACATAACCAATAAAATCTCTATCAGCTCTTCTGGATAAACACAGGAAACTGCTGTTGGCGAATAAAGACTGCATAACTTCACTTCTACTCCTCAACAAACTATGCATTCATAACTAAAAAATCACTAACATGTCTTCAACATAAATCCAAGCACGCAAGGCTCCATGATAACTGTACAGACAACCATACACAGAACACTATCTGTTACTCTATCAGGAACACTACTAACACAAGATGCTATATGACTGTTTATACTAACAGTTAACCTTTGTGCCCATGATATCATGCTAATATCATGTCCATGCTTCATATATCGAAAGCTTACTACATAAGACTTCCACACATGCTACTTTCCATATGTTGTCATCAATGACAAACATACAGTCAGTACTGGCCTACTAGCAAAGATGTGATGGGAAAGAAATGTGCATACTTAGTCTATCTACCACCACATATATACAATCCTTACCTTGAACATTGGGAAACCCAGTTATGAAGTCCATGGAAATACTTTCCCATTTTTGTTCAGGAATAGGAAGCGGCTGCAACAACCCTGCAGGAAAAATTTTCTCACTCTTGTTTTGTTGGCATACCATGAATTTCTTAATGTGTTTAAGGACATCCTCCTTCATAACCTTCCATGCAAAGCACTCTCTAAGTTTCCTATATGTCTTGAAGTATCCTTGATGACCAGCAAAAGGTGTGTTATGAAAGACCCTCAATATCCTTTCCTTAATCTTTGATCTTGACACTAAGAACATCTTGTTCTTGTAATAAATCAGCTCATCAAAAACATTTTACTTGTTATCATCCACTAACTTATCCAAAATGTTGGTGGAAAATGAATCTTTAACATATTCTAAAATTATGGAGACCTTCCAATCAACATCAATAGACGTTAAGGAACATAAGGTGGGCTTCCTTGAGAGAGAATAAAAAACCACATTATTCTTTCCTTTCACATATTTAATATCAAAATCATAAGCTTGCAATTTGCTTACCCAATTTTGTTGATGATAATTCAAATCTCTTTGGTTCAAGAAGAACTTGAGGCTATTATGGTATGTCTTTACAATGAATCTCCCACATACCAAATATTGTCTAAACTTATAAAGTGCATGTATGATTGCCAACATTTCCTTATCATAGATGGAATAACCTTTCTCTGATTGATTTAATTTTCTTCTCTCAAATACTATTGGATGTCCTCTTTGAGTTAGGACAGCCCCTATACCTTCTCCAGAAGCATCACATTCAACAACAAATGTAAAGATAAATATGGAATTGCAAGCATAGGGCATGGACTCATCACCTCCTTAAGCTTATCAAATGTTTTTTGTGCCTCTTTTGTCCAAATAAAGGCTCCTTTATTTTTCAAATCAGTCAAGGGGGTAGAAAGCTGAGAAAATCCTTTGGAAAACCTCTTATAGTAGCTACACAACCTGAAGAAACCTCTCAACTGTGTAATATTAGTAGGTGGAGGCCAATCCAAAATTGCCTAAATTTTTTGTTGACCAACCTAGACTCCTTTAGAACTTATAATATGTGTCAAATATAGGATCTCAATCAAACCAAACTCACATTTAGATAACTTAGCATAGAAGGATTGCTTCTCCAAGATTCCCAAAACAATGTCTATGTGCTCTAGATGCTCTTTCTATTTTTGACTGTAAATCAAGATATCATCACAGAACACCAAATTTTTTTTTTGAATATTCTTGTTGAATACCTTATTCATACAAGATTGGAATCTTTCTAGTGCATTTGTGAGGCCAAATGACATAACAAGAAATTCAAAGTTCCAATAGTGACATCTGAAAATAGTCTTTTCCACATCTTCCTTCCTCATGTAGATTTGATGGTAACTTGATCTTAAGTCAATTTTTGAGAAGTATACAACACCATGTAACTCATCAATGAGTTCATCTATGCATGGTATGGGATACCTATTTTTGATGGTATTATTATTTAGAGCCCTGTAGTCTATACACATTCTCATTGTACCATCCTTTTTCTTGACAAGTACCACATATGATGCAAATGGACTAGAGCTAGGCCTTATGAATCCCATGTCTAGGAGTTCCTTAATAGTTTTTTATATTTCTTCCTTATAACCTCTTGTATGGTGCTATGGAATGGTTATAATTGGTTCAGCACCCTATTCTAACTCTATAACATGCTGAAAAACTCTATCTAGTGGTAATCCTAGAGGCAAATCATTGAAAACTATATTATGCTTACCAAGGATATTTTGAATTTCAAAATGGAAATTACCTTGATTCTTTGAAGAGCTTGTTGGGTGGATTATGACTCCTACTATCCATGCTACTTGTCCTCTTTAAGAACACCTCTCCATCCTCTTTGCAGTGACCACCCTAGGTGCTCCATTTGATAAGCCTCTCAATAAGACTTCTTTCCCATTGGAGTGAAATTTGAACTCCATAGTTTGATGGTTCATGTAAAGCCTCCAATAGAGTGCAACCATTGAACACCTAATACAAGATCTATTTCCCCAATTCCAACAATATAGAAGTCATCACATAGCTCATAATCTCCTAAAGTCATCCTGAGTTGTTTCACCACCCATGTGCAAGGCATAGTGAATCCATTAGCTACAGTAACATTGATTCCCTCAAAGCCTTCTACTTTAATCCCTCTTTTCATGAAAAATCCCTCATTAATAAATTTGTGAGTTGCCCCACTATCAAGAAGAACTATCAACCTTTTCCGTACTAGTACCCCTCAAATTTGAAAGGGATGGTATCTTGGGACTCCTGATAATGCTGCCAAAGTACCATCCTTGCTGATTTCTTTTTCTTTCTCTTCTTCTTCCTCCTTAGTGTCATGAAATTCCTCATGCTCATCTAAATCAAATTGTGAAGCAACCATAATATAGTGCACTTGACCTTTCCCCAAACATCTATTTCTTGGAACCCATGGCTCTCTACAAGTGAAACAAAGATTTTTCCTTCGTAGTTCACTCCTAGTCTCTTCATCTACCTTCTTTTTTGCTGCAATTGTCACATTCTTTGGTGGTGGTGCTTGAAAAGTCTTTTTCTAAAAAATCCCCTTATGTTGCCAAAGATTTGATGGTTTTTGATTAGTGACTGGTTTCATAGGCACATAAGTTTCAAGCTGCAAACTTCTTTTGATAGCTTCCTATAAGGTTGATGGTGAGAAAGCCTTAACCAAACCCTTAACTAAATCTTCCAAACCATCAAGAAAAAGATAAATAATCCTATTTTCACTCATATTAGGTACCATAATATCCACTTTTTGAAATTCTTCTACATACTCATTAACTGATTTGGTTTGTCTCAACTTTGACAATTATTTAAAATACTCTTCATCATCCTTGAGATCAAATCTATTTATCACTCTTTGACTAAAATCATCAAATGTAGTTACCTGAACATGACCTTGAGTAGTCATTCCATGATACCACCAACCATAGGCTACATCTTCCAAGTGTAGACTTGCGAATTGAATGACATCACTCTCCTTCATGGGGTTAAGTGTGAAGAAGGTTTGTAATTTTTGTAGCCATGCTCTAGCAGAGATTTTGTTTGTTCCAAGTGTAGACTTGTGAATTGAATGACATCACTCTCCTTCATGGGGTTAAGTGTGAAGAAGGTCTGTAATTTTTGTAGCCATGCTCTAGTAGAGATTTTGTTTGTTCCATCAAAAGTAGGTGCTATAAACTTGTTTATTTTATTTTTGAGTTCTTTTCCACTTATGTCTTGATCCCTCCTATACTCTTTCTTGGGCATCAAAGTGTTCATCATATCCACATATTCTCTGAAAGGCACCAAACTAAAAAAGTCATCATCTAAGCCATTATAAGTAGCCCTTAATGCAATCAAGTTACCTGTAACCTCCTCCATAGGATTAAGGGATGAATTTGGTACTAGTGGCTCATCTGCAGGTAAGAAAATAGTTTTTGTTGATTTAGAGGGTGTGGGTTTCAAATTTCTTGGCTCCTCTGAAGTGCTCCCTCTCTCATTAGTAGATACAACTCCTTGGATTTTTTATGTTAATAATTATAAAGCCTCTCTAGTTTCTGCCAAACTATCTAATGTTTGCTTTTGAGTGTTCTGGATGTCCTGGAACAATTTTTTTTCCATCTCATCTAGGTTATCCATTCTTGTTCCTTCTTTGGATTTTTTAATTTTATTTCCAACTAGAAGTTTGATCAAAATTTCTTTATTCTTTTCTCGTTGCAAATATCTCTTTTCTCTTTCACTAGGTTGCATGCAAACTTCTACAAACCCCCAATATCATCTTAAAATAGAAGAAATTCCATGTTAAGAATGTTTAGCCCTCTGAGTAAGTGGTTTGTGGTCATTTCAAATTCCTTGAATGGGTCTTTGACTTGGATCTGGCTTTTTCCCCTGTTCTGCCCCATTTTCCACTTCTTCCTGATATAATTTTGGCATCCTGAATTGCAAACTTGAGATTCTTGACCTTAGGGTCAAGGTAGACCTCTTAGGTCAAGGTCAACCTCAACTCTAACCTAGGTCAAAGTCAATGTTGACCTTGACCTTAGGGTCTGAGATCCTCGGGGTTAGGTTCAAGTTTCAGGGTTTCATCAAAATCTTGTCTTTTCCCTCTTCAGGGCCACTATTTCTCGGGTTAAGTGTTGAATTCTCAAATTAATATTTGAGGTGGACCTTTCTCAAGATTTGTATAGGATTCCTAATTTATTATTTGAGATTATCCTTTCTTGAGTTTTGTGTCGAATGCTCAAATTAACTTTGAGGTCGGCCTTACCTTGAATTTTGTGACAAGGCTCTTAAATAATTATTTTTATTTCTATATTAAGGGTGGTCCCCTTCTAGAGTTTTGTGTCAAGACTTTAATTTAATTTCCTCTCCATGTGCACCTCTCTAGATTTTTGTGCCATGGACCCTTAATAATTGTTTTCTATGTGGCCTCTCTAGAAGTTTGTGCCCTAGATCACTATAAAAGGGAGCCTTCCTCTCTCATTTGATCCATCTCATCAAGCAATCCACTTTCATGCTCAAGCACTCTCAAGCAAGAAAGAAACCAATCAAGAAAGAAGGAGAAGGAAAGCATTCAATAATTCATTCATCTTCAAGCATTTAAGATCCAATTCATTAAGGAGATCCATTGTTAGCCATTGAAGGATTCAATCTCTATGGAGCCCTCTTGTTGAAGATTTCTCCATCCACATTCATCCAAGCTTCTTCCTATTCCAAGATCCATTCAAGATTGGTATTGAAGATCTAAAGACAATAAATTTGAGACATTCTACATTCAATTCTACATTCATTTGGTGCATCCATACTTGTGGATTCATGGATTCAAATCCTCCACAAGGGTTTCAACATAAGCAAGGTGAACTATTCCATTTGTTTTGTTTATCTCTACAATTTCAATTCAATTTCAAGGTTAATTCTTAAATTGGGGTTTGACTAAGGCAAGCCCCTCCCCCCAACAAAAAAAACCATTTTTCTTGCATGTACAGGTGAGGGATGGAGAATATCAATGTAGATCTGAGTACCCTTTTCACCAAACTTACGGGATTTGCGAACATAATTTTTGTCGGAGCAGTTGGGTCAAGGTCGACCTTCAGTGGGGGGTAAGATTGTACCTTGATCTTGAGGTCAAGGTTGACCTGGCTCAGAAAAGAAAAATATTTTTGGGTTTGTAGATCTCACAATTTCAGTTTAGGATCCTGAAAATCAACAATTTATGAGACCGTCTGACAGGGTTTTCAGCCGATTCTTTTTCGGAGGTAAGTACCTTTATTTCTTCATTTCAACATTAGTATTCTATATTTACTTTCCATATCAATATAATTTCATGTATATGTAAAATATTGGTTTTTTGGGTCTCTTTTATGTACAAGCCATTGTTTTAAGACCTCACTGCATATTTTATACATTACATTTTAGTGAACCCGTTTTATGACAACTCTTTCTTTTGTGGAAATAGATGCCCTATTATGTTTGTGGTGTTCAATTTCCTTTTCATTCTTATAAATATCATTTGAATGAATTTGGATATATCTTGATCTATTTTCTATGCATTTCTTTATTTATTATCATAATGCACAAGTTGTTTCAAGTATTTTTAAAGTGCCTTATTAATAGGGATGATAATCCTCCTATTTGGGATGAACCTTTGCATTTGGATGTTGATTAATCTCTTCCTTATGAAGCCATTGTGGATGGTCCCTTGGATAAAGACATTTATTTATCCCCTCCTCATGAAGAATCTTTGATACAAGATGGTGATTTATTAATGGATGACATATTCATACATGATGATAACTATTTTTCTAAAACACACTCCCCTTATGCAGAGATTTTAGTGAAACAAGATGACATTATAGATGCTTTACCTCCATTTGGTATTCCTCCTAGTGATGAGGCATTAGCAGAGAATGATATAAATTCCCTTAATGATCTCCCTATTAGTGATGATCTTATGGAGAATCAATATCCTACCTCATCTCCTCCTAGGATGTCTTCTTTGCTTCCTTCTTGTGAATCTATTTGTAGTGTTGAGACAACTAATATGGTTTTTATGAAACCCTTGTTGACTATCAAAGGTCATCCTCGCATTACTATCAAAGTTAAACCTATGGAGTCTTTAGAGTCTTCTAGTGACCAAGATTATATAGCTCACACATATTGTAGAAGGAATAACCTTCAACCTACTCCAATGGTTTCTACTTATTTTCCACCTTCTCAACCCATTCTTCCTCCTCCACCCCATCTCCCTAGAAAGGAGTATGATTTGATAACCCAATTGCAAAATACTCCTGCCAGGATTTCTTTATGGGAGCTTCTTACAACTTCACCTACCTACTATGAAGCCTTGCAAAAAGCTCTAGCAACTCTTCCCACTCCACCTCCTAATCAAGAGAACATCAATAACTTCTTACAATGCATGCATGCTACCTTGAGTTCTCCTAACATTATATTTACTCAAAAAGATTTACCTTCTAAAGAAGTTCAGAATCAATATGATGCTCTTATGGTTGCTATTTCTATTAATAAAAGTATCATTCATAGGACCTTGATTGATAATGGATCTAGGCTTCATATTTGTAGCATGGACATGCTCAAAGTGATTAAAGCTGATCTTTCAACTATTCAACCTGACAATATTCCTATATGTGGATTTGATGACATTGCTAAGAACACTTTAGGCATTATTACCTTACCTATCAAAGTAGGTCCGGTCATCCTAAATACATGTATTCATGTTATGCCTGGACCTCTAAATTATAACCTTCTTTTGGGTAGGCCTTGGTTGCATGAGATGCATGTTATCCCTTCCACCCTTCACTGTAAAGTCAAGTTTATACATAACAACATGATGTATACACTTCATGCGGATGATGTGCCTAATCCTTGTTTGAATATTCAAACTTACAATACTCCTATTCCTAATCCTTCTTCCTCTAATTCTCTTCCTGGCAATGGTTGGGGAACCTTGGATTTTAATCCTACCTTTATTGGAGAGTATAAGGTTTCTGATCTTGATTTTATGAAGCAACACATATAGTTTGAACAATGAGTTTTTACTTCTACTTCTAATACCCTTCATAATAACTTTGTCATTGCTTCAACCCACAATGAATTTGTCAAACCTACTAATGATGACATTGTGACTACTGAAGTTCCATTGACTGCTTCTGATATGGCTTCTCATTATGGTCCTGGTTATCTTTTCCTAGTTAAATAAGGATTCAATGGTCAAGGATGTCTTAAGCATAAACATGGAATTCAAATGCCCTTACACACTGGGGGCATGACCATTCTTATGGATTGGGATTTAATCCTCAACAAAAAATCAATGTTAAAAACATCTCAAATTTTACTTCAAAACATGATGAAACTATGAAGGAATTTGATCAAGAAGTTCTTCTATCTAAACTCCTTCATGCTAAGATGATTACTAGAGCTAAATGCAAAAAGAAACATAGTCCACACTTGAAGACTCTTCCTTTTTGTTTGTATCATAGATTTCATGATCACTCTACTAATGAATATCAAGCTTTACATTATAAGATTAGGCAACTCATTGATAGTAAGGTTATTTATATATTATGTGGCAATGATTTGTATTTCAATCATTTTTTCTTTAAATAAAATTTATGTTCCTATTATAGAGCTCCACATTATGTAAATAATGTTAGCCTAATCCTTGGGGGCTCATTGTCTTGCATAGTGTTGTGAGTGATATTATAGGTCCCCTTCCATCCTTGTTCCTATGCTTGGGGGGTAAGGATGCCATCTCCTTCTTTTCTGTCTTGCTAGGATTCACCTCTTTCCTTGGTTAAGTAGTATCTATATATTATCTAATATCCAATCATACATAAAAATTTTGGTTTGCATTGAGGATCTTTGTCCTTGATCATAACCTATTTCATTGTTTGACATTGGGTTTCCATGGTTGATAAACCTCTCACCTTGGAAGCTGAATAGTGTGCTATCCCTCACAAGGGTTACTTTTTCTCTTCTTGCATGATATATCTTTGCATTTGTTCCTTCCATAGAATCATAGGAGCTATGACATTTTTGGCTTGGACTGGGTGTTGTCTATGGATATTGTCTTGATGTTGAAGAAGGCTTTATCCTTGTTCTTTTCTTTCCTTAACATGTCAAAATAGTATGTTTTTGCCATCTTAAGGAGGGTGGCATATATACAGCCTCCCTCATTCTATATTAAGCATTTTTTTTCTAACCTTTTGTTTTGTAATATGCTAAATCCTCGGATGGTAACACACATAAGTTGCTAAATCCTAAAGAGACACACATTTCCAATTTCAAATATGCTAAATCCTTGAAGGGTAATGCACATAAGTTGCTAAATCCTGAAGAGATACACATTTTACAAATGTATTCTATGGTGATATGAGGATATGGATCCATGGCTACTTCATAAAAGCCATCAGAAGATGCAATACATACATGCACAAAGCTACCAAAAGGTGCACAACTATATGGGGTGACTATCAAGTGCTTTCTTGGTGGGCCATCCTATCCTTTTTATGGTTCATAGTGAGATACACACATCTTACTGGGTGAGCTAGCCACTCCTCTCTCCTCTTTTCTCTCTTTTTTCTAGTGATGTCTCTCTTATTGCAATCTTGGAGTTGATGAAGACTCAAGTCCCTGGGGGCTTGAGGATTCCTTTGTCCCTTTGATTTCAATAAGATTTTCTTTTTCTTTGTGATCTCCTTTACCAAGAGTTTGCATCGAGTCCATACTCTTTCTAAAGTGGGGGCTTAATGTATCATCTTAAAATGGAAGCACTTCCATGTTAAGAATGTTTAGCCCTCTGAGTAAGTGGTTTGGGGTCATGTCAAATGCCTTGAATGGGTCTTTGACTTGGATCTAGCTTTTTCCCCTATTCTACCCCATTTTCCACTTCTTCCTGACATAATTATGGCATCCTAAATTACAAACTTGAGATTCTTGACCTCAGGGTCAAGGTTGACCTCAACTCTGACCTAGGTCAAAGTTGACCTAGACCTTGACTCTAGGGTCTGGGATCTTTGGGGTTAGGTTCCAGTTTTGTGGTTTCATTAAAATCTTGTCTTTTCCCTCTTCGAGGCTACTATTTCTCGGGTTAAGTGTCAAATTCTAAAATTAATATTTCTTGCACTTTGTATAGGATTCCTAATTTATTATTGGAGATTAGCATTTCTTGGGTTTTGTGCCTAATGCTCAAATTAACTTTGAGGTTGGCCTTACCTCAAATTTTGTGACACGGCTCTTAAATAATTATTTTTATTTCTATATTAAGGGTGGTCCCCTTCTAAAGTTTTGTGTCAAGACTTTAATTTAATTCCATCTCCATGTGCACCTCTCTAGAGTTTTGTGCCATAGACCCTTAATTTTTTTTTTTTGTGTGGCCTCTCTAGAATTTTGTGCCCTAGATCACTATACAAGGGAGCCTTCCTCTCTCATTTGATCCATCTCATCTTCATAATCTCTTAAGTGCAATAATCTCATCAAGCAATCCACTTTCATGCTCAAGCACTCTCAAGAAAGCAAGCAATCAAGAAAGCAATAAGGAGAAGGAAAGCATTCAAAAATTCATTCATCTTCAAGCATTCAAGCATTCAAGATCCAATTCATCAAGGAGATCCATTGTTAGCCATTGAAGGATTCAATCTCTATGGAGCCCTCTTGTTGAAGATTTCTCCATCCACATTCATCCAAGCTTCTTCCTACTCCAAGATCCATTCAAGTTTGGTATTGAAGATCTAAAGACAATTGATTTTAGACATCCTACATTCAATTATACATTCATTTGGTGCATCCATACTTGTGGATTCAAGGATTCAAATCCTCTACAAGGGTTTCAACATAAGCAAGGTTAACTATTCCATTTGCTTTGTTTATCTCTATAATTTCAATTCAATTTCAAGGTTAATTCCTAAATTGGGGTTTGACTAAGGAAAACCCCTCCCCCCAATAAACAAAACCATTTTTCTTGTAGGTATAGGTGAGGGATAACGAATATTAGTGCAGATCTAAGTACCCTTTTCGCTGAAATTCTGGGATTTGCAAATAGAATTTTCATTGGAGTAGTTGGGTCAAGGTCGACCTGGCTCAAAAAAGAAAAATATTTTTGGGTTTTGTAGATCTCACAATTTTGATTGAAGATTGTAAAAATCAACATTTTATGAGACTGTCTAACAGGGTTTTTAGCTAATTTTTTTTTGGAGTTAAGTACCTTTATTTCTTCATTTCAACATTAGTCTTCTATATTTACTTTCCATATCAATATAATTGTATGTATGTGTAAAATATTGATTTTGGGGTCTCTTTTATGTGCAAACCATTGTTCTAGGACGCCATCCATATTTTTCATCTTACACTCTCAAGCTGGCAAGATCATAGCTTTGATACTAATGTAATGCCCCCTTTCTGATTTTATATCATATTTAAAGCCTCTAATAAGATTCTTAAATCAAGCAATTGACACTTCAAAAGATTATGCAATTTCTCAATAATACCCAAATCGGGTGCGTGAAATAGTGTCAAAAACTTCACAACTTCACATATTATTGATAAATCTGAAAATAGACATTTTTTAATGAAATTTTTCCAGCACAAAAGCCTATAAAATGGCACTTCCATATCTACAAATATTTTACACAACAACTCCAAAATGAAGATCAAATACAATGCTCATCGGGCTCCAAAAACAACACAAAATAGCTCAGAAACACCATAAAACACTAACAATATAACATAGAAGTATAATCATGACCCAAGGCATATATTAAAATCAATTTTAATAGAAAAATGGCTGAAATACAGCAGCAACCCAAACTGATATGAAAATCTCAACTAGAAACACCAAACTCTTACAAAAAACACACCTGAAAAACTCACAAATCTACATTGTTCAACACAAGGGAAAAATCCGTATGAGCTTGCACATGGAATGGCCTCAAAATCCCATCTTTTTCCTTCCTGGAAACCTAAAAAATCCCATCTTTGGGTCTCCTTCTCCACAGGTTTGGTAGCCTCTGAAGAACAACAAAGCAATGAGCAAAAAATCAAGTTCGAGAATAAGCCCGAAATGCCTCCAAACCCCTTTAAAAGAGGGAATAACCCTAACTCATGACCAAGAGGGATGAATAAGACATATTTTAATAATATTTAACATTTATTAATCTATTTTTTTCTAAATATTAGCCCCTTTTCTCGAAACTTTAGTTTTTGACCCTGCTAGCCTTAGCAAAAAATATTAATTTTAATTATTTTCAAAAGAGGACATGACATGGTATGGAAAAAATGAGGGATGAATATTTATACAATCACTTATCTAGAAATAGATTTTGTAGTTAGAGTGATTGCTCATGAATTCTACCAATCTAGTAAGCTAGATAGTGTTTCTTGTATAATGGTTGACCAGGCATGGAAGTTGGTGAAGAAAGATCATACTTATGATCTTGCCGAGCTAAAATTGACCCAGCTTGTCGAGAACCTCACTTGTATTAGAAAGGAAAAGAATTAAATGTGTAAGTTTGGTTCTCTTCTCATTTGTCTATTCTTCTATGTTCAGAATAGTTTTCCTACTATTGGTGATATTGTATGGGATAAGGACCGACCAGTCACCCAACAGATAAATGAGTATATTGATCAGTTAGGGGATAATTTTGAGAGTATGATGGATAGTTATTTTTTAGAGTTCAAAAAGAAAATGAGGAAAAGGAGTAGGATTATTGTATGCCTATTAGAGAAGTATTACAATGATATATGTTTCCTAGTGGATAATGACTACACATATGCGTAGGCAGTTACATCGAGGGTATCATGGCTTAGGCCATTACCTTATGAGGTTAATGTAGATGAGACAAAAAAAAAAAAAACCACCCTATTAGCTAAGGAAATTTATGGAAAATCTAAATCTTTTGGGACTTATGAGGAAGCTAAGTCTAAGATAACTATGGGGTTGAAAACTGCAACCATGGAGAGAAAAAGGAAGAAGTTAGTTAAGAAGCTAGAAAAGATGTGAGGAGAAGGAAAAGAGGAAAATATACCTCTTGAGTTGACACAAGGGTTAGGAGAGGATAAGTCAAGTGAATTGGAAGGAAGTGAAGAGGAGGAGACTGAAATCACAAAGAAAGGCAAGAAGGCATTAGTTGTTGAGCCTAGCAAGAAATAACTGCAAAAACCTAAGCCCAGTCCTCCTACAGTACTAAGACCAAGAACAAGGGAAGCTTTTACTATTACAGGTGTCAAGCCATAGAAAAAGACTCTAGTATCAGGAAAGAGGAAACTAGTTCAGACTAAGGATGTGTGGAGAAAATTGAGGAAGAAACCAAGAATGAAGCTAATCTTGGAGGAAGATGATGATGATAAGGAAACTAATACTGATGATAATACCAAGAAGAAGGGGCCATCACAAAGGAAACAATTAACTATGGATGAGATATGCCACAATATGAAGAGCACTACTAGATTAGTAGGATTTAAATAGATAAAGTTTGAAAAATTGAACAGTGAGGATAAAGAGAAAGTGGAAGAGGCTATGCTTGAAATGTTGTGCACATTCAAAATGACACCTCTACAGACAGGGAATCTTATCCCTGAAGAATTATTCAAAATAATAGATTAGAAATGGTAGTATTCCATGATGACTAAGAAATAGATAAGAGAGAGTAATCTAGCTCAAGTAATGCCAAATCTATCCCCTGAGTACATTAAGCAATATATGGAGTAGTATAGAAGCATGTTTATACCCAAGCTCCATGCATATTCTATTTTGTATCATAAAGTTGAAGATGTTGTGCAACAGAGCACAAGGTTGTGGAAGATAATTTTTGGTCTAATCATTGACAAGATTTCACAATTGAGTACATCTAGTATAGTGGAGTTAGATAATAAGGAAGACATTGGAGAACCATAAAATGTAGAGCAGGAAGCAGGACAAAAGGCAGAAGTGAGTGAATCACATGATGTGATCACAATTGTGGATATCACTAAGGATACCCTAGTAAAAATAAATGTATTAACTGAGGATGAAATTCAAAAACAAATACTTGTCGAGGAAGCCTTAGATAAGTTTCTATTGAGCACCAATCAAGTACAAATTTAGGTACATGAATATCCTAGGATTGAGAGTACATCAACTATGGACACTACACCATGAAGCCCTCATATGGTCATAGTTGAACATCAAGCCTCATAGAGTACCAGTACTGAGAAACAAGAAAAGTTGGCAATCACAACTGAGAATGCACTTGCCAAGGAAGAAAAGAAAGAACAAGGAGAGGAAAGCTTAAAAGAGAAAGAAGATAAGTTTGCATTAGTATTAACAAGTCCTCATATCAAGGAAAAGAAGAAGGTTGAAGAAGAGATAGCAAAATAAAAACTAGAGCCTAAGGAACAAGAGGCCATAAAAGCTCTTATACAGATGCTAAGTGGGAGTACACTAAGAAAGAAATCATAGAAGAAGAAGGAGAGATCTCTTGGCACACAGGTGACACTTGATGAATTTATAGTGATTCCTAAATGGTACACTAATAACTTAATCTATAAACAAATGCAGATATTACAAGATCTCTTGAAGAAGAAGAGCAAACAAGAAGAGATAAGAAGGGAGCATCAAAAAAAGAAAGTTTTGCATGAGATTAAAGGTATTTTTATAAATTCTTTTGAAATGGATGACATGAATGAGTCTAGACCAATCCTAGATCAACTAGTACAAATTGTTAGGAATAGTCCCAAGAGATAATTGAGAGGGGGGGGGGGTGAATCAGTTATCTACAAGATTCAATTATTTATCCAATTAAGTACATACGAACATTAAGAATAAACATAATATGAGAACACTTAACACAACACCTCAATTTTGGTTATGGGGAAATCCAAATAGGTAAAAACCCCAGTCGGAATTAGCACCCATGTAAATTGCACTAGAGTATAATGATCCCTGTTAGAAGATCTTACAAGCCTATTAGGAGTTGATCTTTACAATGCATTAAGTACAGTGACCTGGTCAAAGGTCAGACACTGCTAGGAGTCTTTTATAATTAACCCTGTTAGGGGTGAGGACACACCCTTTGGGAGCACACTGCTCAAAGGGGTGAAGGCTGCAACCTTCTGCTTAATAGATACACACTATATTTGGATATTGGTGAACTGTGAGTTAGACCTACTATCTGAATCAGTTCCAATGAATAGCATACACTTTCTTCTTAGTCACATAGACCTTCTACTGATGGCTCAAAACTTTGCACCTTCTACTCTGCTCTTCTCTTTCAACTATCTACCATACTTAGCGATCACAATTGACTGCCTATAAGTATCTTTCTCCAAATGATATAATCAAGTCAGCCTATTAGAACTTCCTTGAAATCATATTAGAGAAACAATATAACTCTCCAACAACATCTCCAATGGCTATACTAAGTACATAACACAAATTTAGGACCGCACAACTCCATATGAGTAGATGCATTGCTTCACATAGTTGGCTCCACTAAATTAACTGATACTTTCTTCTCATGATGAAATACATTATGTGCTCTTAACCAACCATTCCTAACTCTTCTCCAAACATGAATCTAAATACACATATCAAAATGATAGGCGCAACTACTACAACAATATAAACAATGTCAGTTCCATAAGATAAACTCAGGAAACTGTAACTGTCAACTGGAAACATCATAACTCAACCTATACTACACAAATGAATCTACATCCATAAACATAGCTTCACTAAAATTTCTACAACATAAATATAAATGCACAAGGCTCCATCACAACTGTACTACAAATCACATATATAACTCTTCCTGGGACCTGCCAGAAACACTACTAATACAAACAACTATCTTACTATCTTCACTCATAATCAACTTTTTCATTTATGACATCATGTTGATAACATATCTAGGAATGATATGCTCAAGGATCTCTCCATAAGGCTTCCACACACACTACTTACCATATGTTGTCATTAATGACAAACATATAGTCAACACTAGCTTGATGGAAAATTTCCAACAATCTCCCCCTTTGGCATTAATGGAAACATATGGAATGAAAAACACCACCAATCTAAATGTACAATTCTTTTATAACATTCTCCATTTACTCAACAAAACCCCCCCAAGGATGAATCCTCCATCTACTGTTGAATGCTCTGAATATCAACTGCTATATCTCCTTACTGTATACTCCCCCTAACTGTTTTATTTTTCATGACTATATACTCACTCCCCCTTTGACATCAATGGAAAATGGTGCCAAAACAAATAAGCACTGGTACTACTCCTGAAGTAGAGTAGTCAACTATTCATTAGTCACTGAGGACTAATGCACTACTGCAAACTCTAATTAGATTTAGGGAAGGGAATTACTCCCAGCTTTTCCCTAAGATACTCAAATGTATCCTTCGACAAAGGCTTTGTGAATATGTCTGCTAGCTAAGCTACTCTTTTGTGCTCACATAGTCCAATTTTACTTCTTTCTCTACAAATTTATCTCTTAGGAAGTGATATTTTATCTCAATGTATTTTTTCTTTGCATGCATCACATGGTTCTTTGACATATTGATAGTGCTAGTGTTATCACAATGAATAACAATAGGATAATCAATCTGAATTCCAAAATCTTTTATCATCTACTTGATCCAAACAATTGTAGAATAATTTAATTCTACTGCTACATACTTTGCTTCTTTTGTGGACTAAGAAATACAATTATGCTTCTTTCTTGTCCAAGTAACAAGTCTATCTCCAAGAAATACTGCTCCTCCTGAGGTACTCTTTCTATCATCCATGCAACCTGCCCAATCTGCATATGTATACACATGAAGTTCTACATTTTGTGAATTAGGATACCATAAACCATAGTCTATAGTTCCTTTCAAATATCTAAATATCCTCTTTATTGCCATAAGATGACTTTTTTTAGGCTCTACTACAAATCTTCCAACTATACCAATTGCATTAGAAATATTAGGTCTAGATTGAGTAAGATATATGAGTTTACCAATCATAGACTTATATAAGGTTATGTCTACTGTTGTAGAATCATCTTCTTTTGAAAGCTTTCATCCTTTTATCATAGGGGTACTTACTAGCTTGCAATCATCCATCTTGAATTTCTTCAATATCTCTTTCACATACTTAGACTGATTAATGAAAATACCTTTGTCTGTCTGTTGCACATCCAACCCTAAAAAGTACTTGATCAGTCCAATCATGCTCATTTCAAATTTTCTTTGCATCTCTTTAGCAAATTCTGCACTAAGCTTGTCATTGCCACCAAAAATAGTATCATAAAAAAATATAGCAACTAACAATAATCCATCAGGTGTCTCTCTTAAGAATAAGTTATAATCTGCCACTCCTTTCTTGAATCCAATCTTTGTCATTTAACCATCTAATCTTTCATAGCATGCTCTAGGGGCTTTCTTAAGTCCTTAGAGGGCTTTCTTTAGTCTACATACCATATTAGGTCTGTTTGATAAAGCAAATCCTTCAAGATGCTCTATGTATACTTCTTCCTTCAACTCTCCATTCAGGAATGCTGACTTGACATCCATTTGATATAATTTAAAGTCTTTGAATATTGCATAGGCTAGAAATAAATTTATGGCTTCTAATCTGCTTAAAGGGGAAAATGTATCAAAATAATCAATTCCTTCTCTTTGCGCATATCCTTTGCATACTAGTCTTGCTTTGTTTCTTACTTCTATTCCATCTTCATTCATCTTGTTTTTGAATATCCACTTGGTTCCAATCACATTCTTATCACCAGGTTTAGGGACCAATTCCCATGTGTCATTCTTAACTATCTGATCTATCTCTTCTTTCATTGCTTCATACCAATCTAAATCATTACATGCATCTTCAACACTTAAAGGTTCAATTTGTGAAAGTAAACATACCACTTCATTAGCTATGGAACTTTTTGCTTTAGATATTATCATGACTTTTCTGTTCTAATCTCCAATGATATCTTCCTTTGAATGGTATCTAGATGTGAATTTTGGAACATTAGGTGTGACTCTCTCATCTGTCTTTTGTGATTTTTCTTCACTTATTTCAGGGTCATTAAATAATACATCAATGTTGTCAAACATTTCATCAACAATTGTTTCTCTATTGGTAGGTCTAGGTTCTTCTTCAATCATAGGTGCATAATCATGATATCTTTTTTGAATCATAAACTTTTCATCAATCTTTACATGTGCACTTAAGTTAAAACATCTATAAGCTTTGCTTTTAGTAGAGTAACCAAGAAAAATACCTTCATCACTTCTTGCATCAAAATTTCCTATAGCTTCATCTCTCTTGATGTAGTGCTTTCTTCCAAAGATTCTGAAGTATTTTATTGTAGGTACATTCCCAAACCATAGCTCATAAGGGGTCTTGTCTATGCTTGGCCTCAATTGAATTCTATTGATAGTATAGACTATAGTATTGACTGCATCTCTCCAATAGGTGTGTGCAACCTTTCTTTCAATCATGATAGTGTGCGCTATGTCAAGTATGATCCTATTTCTCCTTTCTATAATTCCATTCTACTGAGGGGTTCTAGGTACATTTAGCTGTCTCTTTATTTCATGTTCTTCGCAATACTCATAAAATCTGTCAGAGGTGAATTCTCCTCCTCTATCTAATCTTAGACATTTAATCTTCAATCTAGACTCATTTTTAACTTTAGCTTTGAATATTTTGAACTTCTCAAATGCTTTTGATTTGTCTTTTAAGAATGCAACCCACATCATTCTAGAATAATCATCAACAAAAAAAATAAAGTACCTTTCACCAAAGTATGATCTTGTTTGAGTTGGTCCACATAGGTTTGTATGCACTAGATCCAATTTGTTCTCTACCAAATTATGCTTGCTTCTAAATGAATTTCTCACATGTTTTCCCATCACACATTGCCTGCATATTGTATCAACTAGTTTTTCAATGCTAGGAAGGTCTCTTACTGCCTTTACATAGGTTATCTTTACTATGTTGTCAAAATTGACGTGACATAGTATTTTGTGCCATAACCAACTGTCATCTACTTTAGCAACAAAACAAATTGCTTTTGAATTAAGCTAAAAAACATCACCTTTTGTCTTTGAGCTTGATGCAATCATTGTGCATGTGAATTTTGTACCTAGCTAGAGACACAACACTTCAGTAAAACATTAGAGGCTAGCAAATCAAGAAATCTGCAATATAAATGAAATAAGCTAACCAGGTGATTTACTGCCTTCTAGTAGGTGTGAGTATGGTATTCTTAGATTAAGAACGAGATCAGTGATAATGCAACACCTAAATGAAGGATTTGAAATGATTGAAAGCAATGGAATATGGATCCAGATTAATCTATCTTTTTGTATTTTCTATGCAATATGATAAAAAATTGATATGGATTTGATCTAAAAATGATTGAAAATGATATGCAATGCAAATCTAACAATACTATGAATGCTAAAAATGCTATGAAAAACAATGATTGAAAGTATGAAAATCTCACAATTGACTGTTTGCAAGAGCTTGATTATCCAAGGATGTAAAAACCAAAAGCTTGAAGGACCTTTTGTGAAGAGTTGAGCCTTGTTTTTATAGAAATCCAGGGCTTTGAGGATGCATTGAGAAAGCCATAAATCACTCTTGATAAACCCAGGTTGATTTTTGAGTTAACAATAAATTAGGAATAGATCAACTCATAAAATTATGCAAAAGTAGCCTTTTGACTCAAAATAGAGTTCAGATCACTTTTTCAACTCACAATCACATGTTGAGTTTAGAAATTTAACAAATTGAAATTAATAATTGATTTAAAGTTAACTGCTTTTCTAATTGTGCATGATTTAATATGAATTAATTTAATAATTAAAGTGATTTATTCTCAACTTAACTGATTTTTGAATTAAAACAATTGATTTATGGGTTAATCAATTATTAAATCAAACTTTTATTCCAAACTATATCATTAAATATTGACAATTGGATTTAATTAATTAAATAAGAATTTAATCAATTATTCGTAGGATTTTTGATTTATTGTCACAATTAAATAATATAAATTAGGAATAAATATAATTAAATCTAATTAAATGATTAAGTGGTAAAATTAAATCTAATTAATCAAATATTCAAAATATTCAATTAATCAAATTTAGGATAAATAATAACATTTATCGCCAAATAATATTCAATTAGGATAATTTGATAAATTAGGAATATTCCCCGATACAGAATTAAGATTAATCAATTAGGATTTTGATAAACTGATGTGTAGATGTGCCTTAGGTTAGGACTTTTGTCGATTTTTTGATGTAGGAGGTCAATGAACCTATAGCCCATTTTTGGGTATTACATTTTGCCCCTCTTTGAATTATTGTATGAAGCATAGTAGTTCAAAGATTAATCTATTTTTGATGATGATGTGGACTCAGTTATGTGGTGGAGAAACTGATCCTGAAAGATTAATCAATTTTGAGATAGAAATCGATTGATAGATTTGAAGATGTTGGTGATTTGGGTCCTGATTGACCAAGGAATCAAGATGATGTTAATTATAGAAACAATGAACCGGTGATTAGGAAAAAGTGTCAAAAGGCCTGATTCTAAAGCTATGATTATGAAGAAGTGACCGTCCTGACTCCAGATCTGATTGTCCAAAGGAATCGAAAGGATGCCAAATCTGAATCCTTCAGTTACGAAGAACCAAGGAAATAACACTAATGAACCGATGGTTATGAAAAGCTGATATAGTTTACAAGATTGATTAGGATACCAGATTGATATGGATTTTGATGATCTGATATGCCCCAAGCGATGAGGACTTTTGATGAATCAACAACTAGACATGGTTGTTGTCTTGATCACTTAAGGAAATATTTGATTTACAGATTTGATTGATCTACAATACCATTCCCCTTTTAGGATGAAAATCAAAATCTGGCAAGAAAAGCCAGTGTTAAATTATTTAAATGCATGTTAATTGATTTGAGAAGTGGTTATACACGTCTGAAAACATGTTTTGCATCGTTTGAAGGTCCTGAAGACCGAGTTTGACTAGGTTTGACCATGAGTTGACCATGGTTGACCAAGTTGAAATTTTGATATTTTGATGTAAGATAATCAGCTAAGTTGAATTCTAAATTTCATTAATGTTTAGAAGGATGATTATGCAAGTAGTCGACTATCATGGGTCCAAAAATTTTAAATTGTGATTTTGACAAAGTAAACAATCTCAAATTTTGATTTTGATCCCAAAAATGGGTTCAGAACGTCAAAATTAGCTAGGGTTGCAATTTTCACGCAAAATAGAGAACTTTGAAAAATTAGGTCAAAACCTATAAAAGGGCCAAAAGGGTCATTTTCAAATCATTTCAACCTTTTGTCTTTCGTGAACTTTGTGGAGCCCTCAGAGAAAAAATGGAAGTGCCTATCTCCTCACATCAATTTGAGCACAATCGATGATTCCAGCAACCTCCCCAGTATGGGAACCTGGTAAGTGGACCTCTGTGCCTCTCTGTGAATTCAAATTTATCCATATTTTATGCTTTCTAGGAATTTTTCATACATTTTTAGCTTTTTGAGTTTTTGTACCCTAGAAACTCGTACGACAGTCCAATAGGACTCGTACAACTTTTGAATTTCATTTAGAGTGTCATAACCGTTAAACCTGTAACTCGTATGAGAGGGACCCATATGTCGTACAACATTTCATCGGGTCCCTCAAGTGTCATAAGAGAACTTGTAAATTGTTGTGTATGCATGAAATGTCATGCGGGAACCCATAGAAACTTGTACGAGTTTTGATGCCAGTCTGAAAACTTGTATGGAAAAAAACAAGTGTTTTTCTCATCCTTAGGCCAAATTTTTTATTTTTCTAATTTCTTAGGCTGATTCCTTAGCATTTAAGGCACCTTTTTAAGTATTCAATTTGTCATTTTCCATGCTTATAGCCTAATTTTTGACCAAATTACTGACATGTTTTCTTGTTTCTATCTTGTGTAGGTGTGCTATCTAGATGTACATGTCCGTATTTCTCACCCTGTGACTCAAAGACTATGTGTATCACTTTTGGACCCACTGAGAGTTCATCTAGCTGCTTGCGACTTTGAGTACTTGATTCGGTTGCCTGAGATTTGGGTTAACCATGGGCTAATTACTGCATTGATTGAGAGGTTTCATTCTGAGACCTAAACATTTCACTTTTTGACTAGAGAAATTACTATGACTCCAGAGGATGTTTATAGGATTCTTTGGATACCTTTCCATGGCCCTCATCTTGATTATATCAGCATGGGGAACTCAGGTTTACATGCATTTAGGGCTCTCTTCGGTGCTGATGAGTAGATCATGTAGTCCATTTCTTGGGAGACTCTAGTTCAGAGATATGGTGAGTCACACAGACTAGAGTGTATTATAGCAGGGATGATCAGAGGGATCATCATGTCTGACCGTCAGCAGAACAATCTTCTGATGGTCTGGGCCCCGATGGTAGCATGCCTGATGGCTAGTCCCTTTGAGCTAGGATGGGATCATTGTCCACTTGCTCACATGTTTAGTGAGATGCATGAGATAGTTTACCATGAGGGTAAATTAGTTGCTTTGGGTGCACTTTTTCTACAGATCTGGGCATGGGAGCACATCCCAATATGCAGGCCAATATGTGAGGAGGAGAGGAAGCCACAAGAGCCTCTTATATATAGATATTCTAGGTATGTCACATAGGTCCAGATGGGCTAAACTAAGTACTGGAGGCATGTCTTGGATGACATGACATTTTTTATTTGGAGACTGTACCTACAAGTGGAGGCCTAGCTAGCTACATGTGCTTAGTTTGGATATTTATGTCAGAGTCGAGTGCTGATAGGACATTCTACCACTATCTTGGAGTGATTCATCATCACACGTGTATGGAGATAGTATGGCATCATACAAGATGCACCTCAGGATTAACCAACTTATGCATAGATGGTCCAAGAGCTTGGGTTGGGTTGGATATCTCATCTATCTTATGCCTTGTGCAGTCAGGAGTACACTGGATATGTGCCAAGAGATTGGGACTACAGGCCGTAGGTTGCCGATGCAGGTGTTACTAATGCATTTATTGCTTGGTTGGCAGAGCATCCCATGTGGAGATTTTTTGATCTGACTGAGCTGATTTTGACTATGGAGGAGGTAGTAGATGTGACAGGTGCTTCCATGGGTAGAGGCCAGAGACAGTGAGATGTGCAGATACCAGTGTTGAAACCTACACCACCTGGGCCTAGAGCGGTGATTACTCTACAAAGAGGAGCATGACAGATGAGACCACCTCACCCTTAGAGTTCTACAAGAAGCCAACTTGTAGTTCTTCAAAGGAGATATACTAGAGGTGAGGTTGGTACATTGGGTGGCATGGGTAGTGACGATGATATTCTAGGAGCATAATAGGATGTGGGTGGTATAGATGATACACATGATGCTCCTAATTTTTATCTAGGTGTTGAGGTCTGACACCACAAGGCACACAGAGCGAAGGCTACTAATCAGCCTATGGAGGATTCAGAGGCACCGAAAGCGGAGGCAGATCTTGGAATGAGGTAGACACCTCAAGATATTATTAGGTGACTCTAAGCATAGATTTAGGATTTGAGATTGCATAGTGCCACATTGGAGATACAACTCAGAGAGTCTATGAGGTAGAGACTAGAGTGAGAGGCACATGTGAGATAGTTGTAGGCTGAGGTCATTCATCAAACTAGTTGGGCCTCTTACTATGTTTTTGCATATTATGCGATTGTACCTATTGCCTAGAGAGTGTCTACATATTCTTAGTACATGATTGCTTCTGAGGAAGCTAGACCACTACGGGCTGACCCACTTCCAGATGCACCCACCCCACCACCACCAGATGCAGAGGAGTAAGCAGAATGATCTGCCTTAGTGTTCTTGTTTTTGTCATTTTGTCCATATACTGATCATATCTGATAGCTCACATGAGCTCATTCTTTTGTATACTATGCCATTAGTGCACCCCTGACTATTCTGAGGTTTTTGAAATATATATGAGATCAATTTTGGTTGACTTCATATGTACTTGTCATTTTATTTATGATGATTATATCATGTGATAAAAATGTTTGAAATGCTTTGATTAGTGTAGCATGTATGGAATATGCAATGTAATGATTATTGATTTTGAAAATGTATGATTTCATTTATTCTTTATGTATGCACATGTATGTATGCAAATGGATGTATGGAATGTTCATGTAATGCAAATGCAATGATACACATGATATATTGTTTTTTAGGTATTGATGAAGACAAGTACTTGGTCATTTGTCAAAAAGGATGTGTAACCCAGGATGGTGACTGCTTGCCGGTTTAGCTTAAGGGACCTATGTACAAAGCTCAACCCTTGTGTCATGTTTTAGCATAGTTTTGGAGAATTATTAAGCATTCAAGTTGATTTGTGAAATCGTGAGATCATGCAAACATGCAAAGTGCCAAATGAAATGCAAACCTAAGACCTAGGACTTAGTCACTGATCATGTGTCGATCATTTTCATCATTGAATTTTTTTTTTTGTTCTTTTCTCTTTTTGGTAACATTGGATAAATCAATACAATGCCCACTAGTTAGATAACCATAGACATATAAATATTGATTTTTGTTTTATTATGTTAGATTTAGATATAAGCATCAAGGCACAAAAGACAGGATGACTTGAATATCATGTCTATTTTGATATAGAAATTTGTATAAGCATCAAAACATAAACATTGTGATGACTTGAATACACCTTGTGGAACAAACATGCCAAGAAAAAGAGAGATCATTCACATTCTTATATGAATTTACCCGTAGTGACCCTTTATCATTCACATCCTTGGATAATTTTGTGTTTCACAATAGAGAAGGAGAAATCACTCAAAAAGATAAAGTTAGATCAAAATTCCTTACATTTTTTAGGTATCAATGGTCGAGGTACACATGGCCATCCAATACATGATGGAGGCACTTATAGTGAACACCAATTCAATCTAGAAGTTCCAAAGTTGTCAAATTTTCACTCAAAGCAGAAAATAAAGAAAAGATTATACCCCCAGTCATCACTCTCTAAATCTTATGAAGGACATCATCAAGGAGCTCAAGGCAACATAATATGCAAAAATCTCAATGTGAATCAGTAAGCATACAAAGATGATTTAAACATGTCGCAATGATTATTTTCAATTTGTTGTTGATGTTCGTTGTTTGCAAAATCATTTCCTAGTGAGGAGACTGACTGACTAACTCAGACATAGCTTTGGAAAGACCTTGATTGTATATGACTCATCTGAAGATATTGAGGACTTTAGGATATGACACTAATTTCCCCCAAGTTTAGGCTTTGATAGGATACAGTCACTTGTGCTGGATTGATGCTCAGACCAAGTTTATTGAAAATAGGATGTGAAAGAAAACCGAGAGATATATACAAACTAAAGTAGACTAAAAGCTGGGAAAGAGCAAGATTGCACTGATAGATGGATCATTTTGATACAAGTGGCACCCATTTGCCAGGTTTTCACCATCTTGGCAGAGATTCTATTTTTGCTACCAAGGCATCTGTTTCCAGGTTTTCACCAAGACACTTTTTCTTTTTCTTCTTTTTTTGTATTTTTCATTTTTTGATTTTTTGTACTTTTTCATTTTTTTTGTGATACATCAAGGTGCCTATTGCTAGGTTTTCACTAGGATGTTCATTTTTTCAGGACTTTTTCTAAATTTTCTGATTTTTTTAAGGACATTTTACCATAGACTGAATATCTTAGGCATAGAATTTCTTCAGATGGAGAATGTTGATTGGTTCTTAGAGCTGTTCTCCTTTAGTCGTTAAGAGTAGATAGGCTCTAGAGCCAAAAGTAGTAGTGATAACAAAGGGACCCAGCTAGTTGGGTTCAAACTTCCCCTTGCATTCTCCATGTGATTGATTTTTAAGATTCTCTCTCAAGACTAAATCACCAACCTGAAATTCTCTGTGTCTGAGTTTCTTGTTGTAGCCTCTAGACATTCTCTTCTGATATACTCTGAGATGTTCATATGCTTCTTAGCTACACTCATCTAGTAGTTCAAGTTCTTGCAACCTAGACACTCTATAGTCATCATCAGCTACTAGACCATGCATTCTGATTCTTAGTGATGGGATTTCAACCTCAATAGGTAGTACTGCTTTAGACCCATAAACTAAAGTGAATGGTGTGGCCCCGGTGGGCATTCTGATACTTGTTTTGTAGGCCTAGAGAGCTAGATTAATCATAAGATACCATTCTCTTCTTGTTTTATTAACTGTCTGATGTAGGATTTTCAATAAATTCTTGTTTGATGCTTCTCCTTGCCCATTCCCTTGAGGATAGTCTATGGATGACCAATGTTGTGTAATCTTGAATTTAGAGCACAAGGACTCTAAGTCCTTATTCTTAAATTGACCACCATTATCTATGACTATTGAATATAGAATTCCATACCGACATATGATGTAGTTCAAAATGAACATTGAAATTTGTTTGCCTGTTGCTTAAGTCAAAGGAACTGCTTCTACCCATTTTGTAAAATAGTTTGTAGCTGTAATGAAATGGGTGTGTCCATTGGAAGAATGTGGATATATAGCTTGTATAAGATCAAATTCCCATTGTTGTAAAAGCCATTGTGTAGTAAAGGGAATAAGATCTCTCCCTGGTGCATCAATCAAGTTACCATGTACTTGGCACTTTTGACAGTTCTTTGCATATTTGATAGCCTCTTTTTCCATTTCAGGCCAATAGTACCTAGCCCTAATAAGTTTTCAAGCTATTATTAAACCATTAGCATGTGATCCACATATGCCATCATGGACTTCCTCTAGTGCACATTGAGACTCTTCACATTCTAAACACCTAAGAAGTGTACCATCTAGACTCCATTTGTATAGATCATTACTAATGATGACATACCGTGATGCATTTTTGAATAAGGTATCATTTCTCATGGCAGTTGAAGGTATCAAGGATGATTTGGTCTTGAAGGTAGGAGAAAAGGTGTTTGTATCTGGATGATACATGACGAACAATAGTGTAGATCATGTGGGTTTTGGGGGATTCATATGCAGGAAATGACAATGCTTCCACTAGGAACTCATAACATAGCCCATGTTTGGGTTGCTGTAGTAGGGATGATAGCATTTCCATAACATTAGCAACCTTGTTCTCCATTCTAGGATTTTTCTCAAAAGTGACTGAGATGAAATACTTCTTAAGGTCATCGACCATGAATTTGTATGGAACTAGTTTTTCATCTTTTGTCTGGTATACATCATTGACTTGGTGTATGAATAGGTGTGAGTCTCCATGAATGTGTAACTCTGTCACTCGCCACTCAATTTCTATCTTCATGCCATTAAGTAGAGCTTCATATTCAACAATATTGTTTGTGCAAGGAAACTTTATTCTGAATGCTTTATGTATTGAGTAACCTTGTGGTGTTATGAATAATATGCCTGCTCCAAATCCATTTTGTGTGTAAGATCCATCAAAGAAAAGATGCCAAGTCCTAGAAGAGATGTACATGATGGATGAATCAAGAAATTCCATATGTAATGGTGTATCATCAAACATTGGTGCTTTAGCCAACTGATCTACAATGACTTTTCCTTTGATAGCTTTTCTTTCAACATATTCTATATCAAATTCACTCAATAGCATTACCCATTTCACCAATCTACCTGTAAGGGCAGCTTTGCTCAATAAGTATTTCAATGGATCTATTTTAGCTATCAATTGTGTTATATGAACTAACATGTAGTGTCTTAGTTTTCGTGATACAAAGATCATAGCTAGACAAGCTTTCTCCATCATAGAATAGTTCTTCTCATAAGCTACCAATGTTCTGCTAATGTAGGAGATAGCCCTTTTGTTTCTTATTTTCATAATGTTGTGCCACTAATGCCCCCAGTGATGTATCTATTGTGGAGACATACAAAATCAATGGCTTCCCTTGAATAGGAGGCATAAAAATAGGAGGATTTGATAGATACTACTTGATGTGGTTAAAGTTCTTTTAACACTCCTCATTCCATGTAAAAGTCACACCTTTATGTAATGTCTTTGTGAAAGGTTGTGATATATCTTCCAGCTGAGATATGAAATGTTTGATTGATTGCACCCTTCCTTGTAAAGTCCTCATTTGACTGATATTTTGGGGTGGTTTCATCTCCATGATAGCTTTTACTTTGGCAGGATCTACTTCAATGCCATTTTTTGAAACAATATAGCCTAGGAGCTTTCCAGAAGTAACACCAAAAGCACATGTTTTAGGGTTCAGTCTGAGACTAAACTTCTCCATTCTATCCAATATTTTTCCCAAGTCATTCAACTATTCAGATCTTATCATTGATTTAGCTAAGGTGTCATCAACATAGTCTTGCATAGTTTGATGCATCATATCGTGAAAGATAGATGTCATAGCCTGTTGATATGTAGCACCAACATTCTTAATACCAAATGGTATGAAATTCCAATAAAAAGTACCCCATGCACATGTAAAAGATATTTTCTCTTGATCTTCTGTAGCAATTTTGATTTGGCTGTATCTAGAGAGACCATCCATTAAAGAATACATTTCAAAGCCCAGAGTCATATCCACTATCATATCGATGTTTGGTAGTGGAAAGTCATCCTTAGGGAATGCTTTTTTTATATCTCTGAAGTTTGTGCATATTCTAATAGATTTGTCAAGTTTTGATACTGGAACAATGTTGGAGATCCATTCTTCATAATCCATGACTAAGATAAATCTGGCTTTTAGTAACTTTTCTAGCTCAGCTTTGACTAGGAGTGCAACATGTGGATGCATCTTTCACAATTTTTGTTTAATAGGTTTGACTCCAGGAGCTATAGAAAGATGATGCATTATCAAATTTGAATCTAATCCTAGCATATCTGAATACTTCCATGCATAGTTGATCTTCTTTTCTATCAGGAAAGTAGTGATTACTTGTTTCTCTTCTTCTGATAGGGGTTGTGCTAGATGAATCATTTGTGGTTCCTCTACTATACCCAAGTTGATAGATTGAGTTGGTTCTATCAATACTAGAGATCTGTCCTATAAATGACTCAGAAGGACATCAAATATCTCATCCTTAGGCACCTCAGGGAGGTTTTCACCTTTGGATACATCTTTTATTTTTACTATTTTAGGTTCTGAGACTGCCACAAAGTAGTTTTTCACCCTTAGAACTCTTTTTCTTTTTTCTTTTGTTTTTCTGACTAAGATATTTGATATCTGACTCTATCATGCTAATGCTAGGTTCACTAATGGAAGTCATCATAGGTTCCACTACATTGAGGTAGTAGGAAAGAGCATAGTCATTTTGAAAGGTATGGATATCTTGGCTCGGATCAGTAGACATTTGGTCAATAAGCTCTAGATGTTGGATAGTCAATGTAGGGGAGGATTGGGAAATGGTGTTCATGCATATGGTGTTGTCATCACTGCTCCTAACCCAACTCTCAAATTGAATGGTGATATTACTACTTGCAATGTCCAATTCACGAACAGTTTCAATGTCATTATTGGATTCCACTTTAGCCATAGGTGGATCAGACTCGTTAAGTTCATCATTTTTCTCTAGATTCATATTGGTTTTAGGTGAATATTGGTGAATGAAATCAATGTGTTTTTTAGTGAGAAGCTCATCTTCTTCTAGAATAACTCCCCATTCATAGTCATTTGATTCTTCATCTAGATCTCTAGGAAATCTGAGAACATGTGTAAAGTTAGGATGAATCCCCCAAGAAGGATTGCCTTCATATTCTGAGTGGAATTCATATTCATGGGAGTCTATTTTAGAATCACTTTTGTATCTCAAGTGTTCAGCTATTGTGGTAGGTTTACATTCTTCTTGTTTAGTAGTAGGTTCTTGTGTATTTACCACATTGATATTCTCCTTAGGTTTTTCTTCACCTTTAAGAAGATCTAGTATTTCTTGAGGTAAAGATTCATAAGGAATAAGATCAGTGGTGTTTGAATCATCACTATCTGATTGTGGTGTTTCTTCCTCTAGCTAAGTTGATGTTGATGGTTCAATCTGCTCTAAGACATGTGAAGAATTTTTGCTGAGATGAAAAGGCTTCTTTTGATATCCTAGGCCTATAGTATCTTTGGTCATCCTTCCATAGTGTTCAACTAGTTTTATCATGCCTTTGCCTCTTGTTCCTAGAAGTCCTTTTCTAGTGTATCCCATTTAGACATAAGTTTGTGACCTGGTCCATAAGATTCAACATGGGTTTTAGGTGTTTTAGAGTCACATTTCTAAATTGTTTGGGATTGAGACTCATCTTTGTATAACCATACTAATATAGCTTCTTCCTCATCAGATTCTTGTTTGGACACTTTTTCTATGATAAAAATTCCATTAAATATGACCTAAGATCTTTAGCTGTAGGTTTCACCTTGTCTAAAGGTTGTCCATAAGATTTTGGGGACAACGAGAGAGATGTGAGAGATAATACTAGCTCCATAGTATATTCTCTCATGCCTGTGTCCTTGATTTTGACTTCTTTGGCAATGTCTTCCATCTTGGATGTTGATGCAATATCTGTTTGCTTGGTTAAAGATTCTCTATTATGTGGAACAAGTTTGTCAATGCTTTCTTTCAAGGCATTGCAAGATGTGGATATGTCAGCTGGAATTGTTACCTCTACTCCATCATAAGGAAAATTCACATATTGATGGTATGTTGATGGAATAGCTTGCATTTCATGTATCCAAGGTCTCACTAAAAGAACATTGTAAGCCAATGGAATATCTAGAACTTGACAAGTGATGTCTTTGATAACTAGTCCTATTCTAATAGGTAGGACAATTGTTCCTTTGGAAGATCTTTCTTTCTCATCATATGATTTTATGGTTATCTTCTTTTTAGAATCATCTTCTAATAATCCCAATTGTGTGACCAATTTGTAGGAATAGATATTTAGACCAGCGCCTCCATCTATCAACACACATTTGACATGACGGTTTTGGATCAAGACTTCAATGTGCAAGGGTTGGTTATGTGGATGACTCAGTGAATTGTCATCTTCCTCTGAAAAGGAGATATACTGGGGGGATGTTAGATGACCAACCATAGTCTGAAATCTATCTAGATCGAGATTGTCAAGAACATTTGAACTGAGTAGAGCTTTATCTAGAATAGCCCTATGAGCAGAAGATATCTAAAGCAACTCAAACATGGATATTTTTTCATTGGTATGCTAGAGTTGTTGGACAATACTATATCATGTTGGCCTAGTCTCTTTAGGATTTGATGATTTCGAGGAAACCCTTTATTTAGAAGCAGATGAAATATTGAAAGGCACCTTAGGGGCATTTGATGAAATTGAGTTTTGTCCTTGTAGATGTACCTGAGCTTGTGATCAAGTTACTGCATTTTCTGATTGATTATCTCTATCTCTTTTTATAATAGTGATGACATTGCAATGTTTAGATAGGCATGGTTAAACCATGTTGATGACATCATTGTTTCCAAAGTAGGCATAATTGACTTTAGCACCCATGATAGGCTGAGAAGATGAATCCCCTTTAGTATGTTTCAGGAATGGTTCCGTGAATGCTATATGGTCATTGCTGGTCTTATGGTTGTCAATTACAATTTCTCCTTCATCAGTTTTGTCTTGAAAGAGATGTTTCAAGTGCATGCAATTATTGGTTTTATGACCTTTTTTTTGATGGAAGTCACATAAATTGGTCTCTTTCCACCATTTAGGTTTTACTTTAGGATCATATGGTTTTATCTTAGGTAATGTAATGATCTTTTTTGCCAATAGAGTTTTCATGGAAGATTCTAAGGACTCACCCAAAGGAGTAAACTCACACTTTGGTTTTGTAACCCATGGTTTATAGTCATTAGACTTTGTAGAAAATTCAAATGCCTTTTGTTTAGAAGCTTTTATGGCTTGAGTGCCCATGGTGAGATTGAATGCAGGTGCCTTTGATGGAGCACTGATGTGATCAACAACACCATCTGTTACAACATTCTTGTTCTTGTTCTAGAATTTGACTTTGTCTTTGTTGTTGGAACTAGAACTAGATTCATACTTGCTATCTTTGTTAATTGATATGTCTCCCTTATGAGAAAGCACATTTTTAATTTTTATGGAATTTGCTACCATTTTCTCAAAAGAAGTATGATTTGGCATTTCAGGATGATAATTGAGTTCTGGAATCAGATTGTTGATGAAGATCTTGAGTTTTTCAATTTTTGGAATAGATCGAGAATAGAGTGAAAACTTTTTCCTCCATCGCTTGAGGAAAGCTAGGAAGGGTTCTCCTATCTTTTGTTTCAGATTGTAGATATTGATCATGGTGATTGGATGTTGAATATTGTAGGAGTATTGTTGATAAAATGGTTTGATCAATTCCTAAAACATTTTGATTGTTGGAGGCATTTTAGAGAACCAATGAATGACTGCTCCTCCGAGAGATCAAGGGAAAAGACACATTAGGTAGGTTGGTTCATGCATGAACTCCATAGATTGAGTAAAAAATTCTCTGACATGATGTTGAGGATCAAATTTTCCATCATACTTATCATATTTTGGTATCTCTACTCTCTTAGGGAATGGTGGCATGCACAAGTTTTTATCAAATGGAAAGGGTCATAGAGCCTCCATAGAAAATTCTTTAGGTTCTTTCTCTTTTTACATCTTGTTTAACTTGACTTGCATAACATGCATCTATTTCATCATGGCTGTGATAGGAGTTTCTTCCTCTTGAGTGATGATATCTTCAACATTAAATTTTGGAGGAAGTTTGGCCCCTTGTCGAGCTAGTTCTAAGAAGTAAGCCTCTTTGTCTTCTTGTAGGAAATGTTTCATCATTTTGTGAAAGTCATCATCATTTCTATACCACTCAATTTTAGATGGTGTTGGTTTAGGATCTCCACCATGATTAGAATGATGACCTTGGGAACCTTGGTTTATTCCTCCTCAAGACATGGTGTTGTTATGAGGACTACCAGAGATTGATTGATGTGGAATTTGTTGACTACCTCTATGAACTGATATAGGAGGGGTGACGTAACCACCTTTCAAGTGAATATTACCAAGATCATCTTCTCTAAATAGATTGGTGTCGTAAGGATGATGAAATGTTTGAGCAATCATAGAAGATGCCACTGAAGAGAGTCTAGGTTGTTCTCCTTGTTTTCTTTGTGAGGAAGCTCTAGTTTCCACCATTAACCTTGGGTGAAGCAAAAGAGCAAGATTAAGACAACTGATGAATGATCTAGTTTAGGAAAAATATAATGATACAACCTTGTCAAGATTTGATTGGTTGATTGATAAAAAGACCAATTGGATGTAAGAGTAAGATATTGTGCCCTAGTTGTATGGGTAGATGCCCAAAAGATAGCAAACACGAGCTCACAACACTTAACCATTTTTGAAGATTGAATGGGAAGATGATTTTGACAAGGTTTTGACACAAGATGAAATGAGATTCAAATCAATAGGTCACAAGGCTGGATCAAGCTCAAGAGACCACTTTGGGAAAATTGATTGGATTCTTCTGGTTTCTTCGTTGTTCCTGACACAATGAATATTTTGACAGAATCTAGAATTTGGCTGTAAAAATTGGATTTCTGACAAGTTTTGAAGGCTTTTGGAAACTTTGATAAAACTATGATACAAGTTTCTCTAGGCTCGTACGAGTTTGGGTTGGGTCTGACATGACAATTAATAAAGCTTGTATGATAGTTGACACTAGAATTGACTTTTTTGCTTGTTCTTCTAACAAAACTCATATGACAATATATAGACTCTCGTATGACTTTTGGGGGGTTCTGATACGATAGTTGGAGAAAAATTGTACAAATTTTGAACCTTCAGGATGATGTTTGACACTAGAAAGGATTTTTGCTTCAGATTTTGCAATTTTTTAGTTTTTAGTGTTTTCAGTATCAAATTGTTTGGAAATTTCTCTGTCCAAGTTTGAAGATCTGTGTAGTAGTTTGTCTTGGGTTTGATCATTTTAAATAACCAAGTAGATATGAGGAACACACAACAAAAATCAAGGGAGAAAGAAATTGTCTTCAAATAATAAGCAAGGGACAAAGCAACCTTGCACATGAACAAGAATAGTGACTTATTGTTCTAATTTGTAAGAATGCTACTTGTGTATATTCTCAAAATGTTTTGCAAGCATGCACATAGTCCTAGAAAATAAAAATTTGGTTGCACTAGGGTTCTTAGTAATGGTTTGACTCTACAACTTTTATAATCTCAAGAGGGTGAAATCCAATCCAGGTGCACCAACATTTTGACATAGTCCTAGAATTTTATCAATTAGGGGATGCTGAGGAGATTTGACAACCCAACAAGAGACTACACCTGTGGAGATTTCTTCCATAAGGATATTTATATAGCAGCTGCTGCTACCATGGCAAAAATGGCTATTACCACTTGAGGTTTCATCCACGTGGTTGACCCAATAAAGGGAATGTCCACTACTATTAACCCTCTCCATCGAGGAGACACACAAAAAGGACCACATGGGGACTTAGTTTAGATTCAAGGATTTGAGTTTCTGATACTACCCAAGAAGGGAGTAGAGCATAATCCTCTAGCCTCTTCACTTCACCCAAACATAGTAGATAGATTCTTTGACACGCTATCTTGAAACTACCTCACCAAGGTTTGTATATCAACAAAAATGGTTACCAAGCTCTCTAAGTGGGACCAAGAGAGAATGTACCACCAAATATTGAAGATAAAAACCAAGTAAGATTTTGAGATAATATCAAATCCTCCCTACCTACAAGGGGATCTATCTTCAAGAAGAGATTCACATGCAAAATAAGTGAATGAAGCCCACTCTCTCAAGAACTCCACAAAAAGTGTTCATAGGGCCTAATTACTATGTGTAACGGATATACAGGAAAGAAAATCTATGTTCATTTTTAAAGCCCAAATGAACATGTGATATATGAAAGTAGGAAAACACTCAAGCTAAACACATGAGAGGTTTGTTTTATGTCCCAAAATTGAAATGTTATCAGATGTAGAAAAATACCTCAGATCCAATGTAACACGCTTAGTAGATTTTTCAAATTTGTTGTGCTCTTCCATGAGCTAAAAAAACAAGTATCAATCAGAAACATAAAGTATCAATTGTTAGGGTTAGTTGTCAGTCCAAATCCAAAAATCAAATCTGAAAGACTGCCTACAAATCTGATATGACAATTGAAATTCTGATGCCAAAACTCGTATGACAATGTGCTACTTCTCGTACGATAGTTTAATCATGAAACCATAGTGGGTCAGTACGCACATGATAATTAAACTCCCAAATGACAATACACATACAATCAACATGACACTCAAGATTGCCACCTGTTGTACGATAGTCAAAGGGTTCTGGTATGATAATCTGTCAAGTGTCCTATGAAAATTGTATGGACATAAAATAAAAATTGCATTTTTGAGAGAAATTGCTAGAAAAAAAATGGAAACCCATGTCAGGGCCCCATAGTGGGCACCAGAAATGTGCGTGTGAATTTTGTACCTAGCTAGAGACACAAAACTTCAGTAAAACATTAGAGGTTAGCAAATCAAGAAATCTGCAATATAAATGAAATAAGCTAACCAGACAATTTACTACCTTCTAGTAGGTGCGAGTATGGTATTCTTAGATTAAGATTGAGAACTGTGACAATGCAACACCTAAACAAAGGATTTGAAATGATTGAAAGCAATGGAATATGGATGTAGATTAATCTATCTTTTTGTATTTTCTATGCAATATGATGAAAATTTGATATGGATTTGATCTAAAAATGATTGAAATGCAAATCTAACAATGCTATGAATGCTATGAAAAATAATGAATTGAAACTATGAAAATCTCACAATCACCTGTTCGCAAGAGCTTGAGTCTCCAAGGATGCAAAAACCAAAAGCTTGAAGGACCTTTTGTGAAGAGCTGAGCCTTATTTTTATAAAAATCCAAGGCTTTGAGGATGCATTGAGAAATCCATAAATCACTCTTGATAAACTTAGGTTGATTTTTGAGTTAATAAGAAATTAGGAATAGATCAACTCATAAAATCATGCAAAAGTAACTTTTTGACTCAAAATATAGTTCAGATCACTTTTTCAACTCACAATCACATGTTGAGTTTAGAAAGTTAACAAATTGAAATTAATAATTGATTTAAAGTTGACTGCTTTTCAGATTGTGCATGATTTAATATGAATTAATTTAATAATTAAAGTGATTTATTCTCAACTTAACTGATTTTTGAATTAAAACAATTGATTTATGGGTTAATCAATTATTAAATCAAACTTTTATTCCAAACTATATCATTAAATATTGACAATTGGATTTAATTAATTAAATAAGAATTTAATCAATAATTTGTAGGATTTTTGATTTATTGTCAAAATTAAATAATATATATTAGGAATAAATATAATTAAATATAATTAAATGATTAAGTGGTAAAATTAAATCTAATTAATCAAATATTCAAAATATTCAATTAATCAAATTTAGGATAATAATAACATTTATCGCCAAATAATATTCAATTAGGATAATTAGATAAATTAAGAATATTCAAGGAATATTCTCTGATGCAGAATTAAGATTAATCAATTAGGATTTTGATAAACTGATGTGCAGATGTGCCTTATGTTAGGACTTTTGTGTCGATTTCGATCGATTTATTGATGTAGGAGTTCAATGAACCTATAGCCCATTTTTGGGGTATTAGAATCATTACTCCTTCCTTTTTATTAATGATGCACTTATTGTCTTTGAATTCCAACTGATATCCTTTGTCAAGTAACTTTCCAACACTTAGTAGGTTATGCTACAAACCATCAACATATATAATGTCATTAGTGTTATTCTTTCCATCCAAGGTGATAGATCCTCTGTTAGGAATGGGAACAATGAGAAGGGGGGGGGGGGGGGTGAATTAGTGTTCTATAATATTAATTTTTGATACTTGAGACTTAATAACTTAACTGCTGAATTGAATATTAAAGCAAGTAAAGTAAACAACCATAACACATAGCACCAGATATGATTATAAGGAAACCTTGGCCAAAGGAAAAACCTCGGTGGGAATTAATACCCACTAATAATTGTACTTGTGTATTATGAACCTGTTAATGTTCCTTTGCCTTGTTAGGAGTAGTCATTACAATGCTTTAGTACAATGACCTTGTCAAGGGTCAGACCCTGTTAGGAGTCTTGAAGTAACAAACCTTGTTAGGGGTGGAAGGCTCACTACTAGAGCTCACTACTCAATGAGGAAGGCTACAACCTCTTGGATATCAGATACACACTATATCTGCAATAGTGAACTACTTCTATGATCTTGCTTGTCTGATTAGTTCCTTTTGTGCGTTGATACTTCATCCTCTTGTAAATCTCTATATCATTCTTATTTTTCTTAACACATACTTCACATACTTCAGCTCTTCTATTGCATCTTCTATATCCATCTCATGCTCTAATACAAAAGTGCATGTCTTATATATAGGCGCAAACAAAACTATTCACTAAGTCAACCTATAACCTATTGCATACAACACTTCCAAATAAATTTGATCAAGCATGTTTACATACCATGATATTAACAAGTCTATAACATAAATACAATAGGCTTATATCCTTTACAAAACAAAATAATAACCGCTAATCAAAATACTGTCTGTTGGCTGCATGCTCTGTTCTGCCACTCACTGACTATGTCACTTCAACTCGTTGTAACTTCTTCATACTAACACATATGATCATGCATTCTTAGACATAGCTTAATAACATATCCAAAAGATTATCTTTAAGGGAACATACTAAAACTTTGTCATACGCATGTGCGTTGATGCTCTATTCATCGGGTACTTAACTGTTTACTCTGTCTTCCATACTTAGCCAAATTCTGATCTTCTAAGTAAGTGGGCTGACACCAAAACTCCATATGACTTTGTTGCCATTATGAAAAAAATAATCTTAGTCATATACAATAGTATAGTCAAATTTCCAACAATCTCCCCCTTTTTCATTAATGGAAACAAAGGAATATGATGAAGTTTCTAAAGTACATATCTACAAAAAACTTTCTAACATATATCCTTATCTTTTTCTGTACATCATATACTAGCTCTATCTTATATCTCCCTTTTACTACTCCATATTACTCTATCCTTATACTACTCCATATTAATATACTCCCCTTTTGACATTAATTACAAAGGTGCTAAAAAATGAAACTTCAAGTACTTACACAGTGAGTACATCTGGGTATGCAATCTTAAGGTTTTGGATCTCTTGTTGCCAAAATTCCTTTAGTGCATCTACTGTCTGTAGATGGGAACATAGTGCATAAGTTAGCTTCTCCATCTTCTCCAATTATGTATAGGGACCTTGATCATATGTTACAATGGTAGCATCAATCTCCTTGATATTCTAATTGAGTACATCCAATGAGGGCACAAGTGCATGTCTCAACTGTGTTTGCCTAGCCCTTATTTTCCCAATTTCTTTCTCTACCTTCTCAATCTTGTCTTTTTGACCTTGATAGACATTATTACACATGTTGATATCTTGGGAGGGGTCTTCTATTGATTTTATCATAGCTACCATAGGGATTCAGCTTCCTAAATCTTCTTGGAAAGGTCTGAAGTGAGTTTATCTTTGTTCATGCAATCAACTATTATCTTCCTTCCTTTTGTTGCTATATATTTTAACATAGCTTGACCAAACTTAAGAGAATTGAGCTCAAGTGAAAAATTATCTGTCAATTCATTCAACCTCTTCTTAAGATATTTCTCCTTTGCAATCTTAGATGCTGCTTCTTCAAGGCTTGAGAAAATTTCTTTAAAACATGATAGGATGCTGCTTACACCATCCACTGAATGAACTTTTATTACTTTCTTATCCTCAGGTAGGAGGCTATTTAGTATGCTTATTGATTCAAAAAATAATGGATTTCTCATTACTTGTTTCTCCTTTTCTTTCTTCATTGCTAACACACTGATCTTCATTAGGTCTTCTTCTCCCCAAGAGTCTAGACTGGTTGTATCAGGGGTCAAACTTGACAACAATGATAATGAGGGATTAGGGGTAAGGAGTGTGTTGTCCATAAGTTCACTCTTTACCTTTACTAGAGTTTCAATTGAAGGTTCTTTATGTTCCTCTTCCTTCTCACTTTCATGTCCTGTCAGGTCTTCAACTTCCTTTTCTTCTTCCTGTCCAATTAGGTCTTCAATTTGGACTTGTTCTTGTTGCATAGGTGTGTCATCACCACATAGTATCTTGGCCTCTTTTGTGCTCACAAAGACTTCCTCAAACTTATCTAGGTCTTTATCTATTTCCACCATTGATATTTCAACATTATCAATCATGATAGTGTCATCTTTTATTTTAGGCATGGGTCCAGACTCCATTGCTTCAGTAGGAACTATTGGTGAGGGCACAAAATCTTGTGGACCTATCATCAATGTATCAGGGATATCTAACTGCTTGGCTTTCTCAGAGGGAATTTGAGTTGTAGGCATAGTAGGAGGATACATGTGTCTATCCAAGAACACTCTATCAAATGCCTTCTCTATTTCCTTTGCAACCAATTCATAATCCTTATTCATTATCTACAGAGTTCTTAGCTTGGTTCTTAGGTGAAGCTTCACCAAATCCAACAATAATGTTTTCTCTTCAACTGAACATATAGGGATGTTATCATCTAAAGTCTTTGACCTTATTCTGAAATCTTCTTCTATTGCTTGTCTCTTCAAAGAATCTAGAATGTTCCAAACATTATTTGGAATGACTGTCTTGAGTTCTAGAACTATCTTCCTGAACTTAATCATGTGCTTTATGATCATACTATGGATCTCTGATTTATCTATCTCATGATACATGTCATAAAACTTTCCTATTTGATCAATTGTTCCCTCATCAACTACTCTAGTTCTCAACACTTCTAGATTCTGTCTGAATCCTACCTCAGGAGATGCTTGAGTGTTTTTTCCTTTACTTCTTATTGTTCTAGAGGATGGATGGCTTGCACTGGTTTGCATCTTCCTCTTAGGCATCTTTCTAGGATCAAGAGGTGGTGTGGACTCTAGATCAATAGTATATGTGGGCGCAAGAGTGTTTTCTTCTATCTTTTTCTTCTTCTCCTTAGGATCATCAATCTTATCTATTTTCACTTTAGAAGAGGGTTCTCTCTCAAGTTGCATTTCAATCTTGGCTCCCCTTTCCTTATCTAGGTCTTCTTGTTTGACATCATGGATTTTCAGTATGTCAGAGGTGATCTTTGATGGTTTTCACTTGGTCATAGCACTGTACAAGATTGAATCTACCTATCTTGTCTTCTCCTCATAAGTACCCCATCTTGGTTCATTGGGATCCTTAGGTTCTGACATGAGGAATTGTGCTTAGGCTTATAGAATGTGTTCCTCTAATTCATAGCCAAGTGGATGGATCCACTTAGTTCTAGGCTCTATAGCTTCCATGCATGTCATATCTATCTGTATAAAGAAAATGTTGTCCTTATACTTTTCATTTATACTCTCAGGTATCCTATACCTTCTCTATATTCTGATTCTAAATGTCTTTATTTCTAGGTCCATGAAATCCTTCAAGGTGGTCTTAGATGATGCCTTAAGTGAAATTTGTGTCATTGTAGGTTAACTCTTATCAAGGTATAGATTAGAGACTTTACTGACTATATGAAAGTACATATAGATGATCAATGACCCAAACCTAAATATCTTTCTCTTGTCATGCTTAATACCCCTTATGTTATCCATCAACTATGCATGCAAGATCTCACACAAGTTGAAATCTCCATTTTCCTTTACAATTCTGATAGCTGCCAAAATAATGGCTACGAACACACTATTTACTCTGTTTGTATGCTGGAACTTATAACCTAGAATCATAGCGATTAGCTTTAAGTCCTCCTCAATTGGCTCAATTTTCATGTCACGCTTATCACTACAGGACTTTCAAGCTTGTTCTACTTGTTTCCTGACATCCTTACTAGTAGGAAGAATGGTGCTGGTCTTGGATAGTCCTGTCATCTCATAAATGAGATCTAAAGTAATGTGAACTAGAACTTCTATCCAAAATAGGTCATCATGAATTATTCTCAGTAGGATCTTAATCCATTTGGATTAATAAAAATCATATGCAGTCACATACTCAATAATTGGTAGATTTGCAAGGTGCGCAAACTCATCCATGAATGTCATGTCTAGTTTCATCATTGACTCTAAGTGCGACCTTATTCTATTCAATCCTACAGGTTCCTTTTTGTAGTAAATGTATGCGTGTATATCTTCTACGTTCATAACTCCCATTAGAGTTCTAGAGAATGCCCCTTCCAAATCATCTAGGACTAACTTAAAGGGATGCTTCTTGAAAATGTATCTCTTCCTTTCAGTAACATCAAACACAACTAGAGTAGCCATTACTTACTTGATCAATCAATCAAATAGGTTTCCAAAGGGTTTCTGAACCGTCTCATCTGAACAAGGGTTTTGTAACCAACTTTCACACTTATTCACTAATAAACCAATTGCAATCCTTAAAAACTAACTACTTGATCTCCTGTGCTCTCCAAAGGCTCTAACTTGAATGAAAATGTGTGAATAATGGATCTTCGGTGACTATTAAAACAACTTTCTAGAGTTAATTCTTTCCGCCATAATATAGAATGAAACAGTAAATTCCAATCTTTATTTTTGCTATCAATCAAGTTGTGCACTCTTGCATACAACATCAACTAGTATCCAAACAACTATAACCAAAGGCACATACTTTGAGGGTGAGTATACTAGCCATGCAGGGGTCTAGAGCCAATCTAGCTCCCCCTATGACCATGAGGGTCATTCATCTAGAAGTAGAAGGTGCATCCATTATGAATGCATCCACTACATAGTCATCAACATTAGCTTGCTTTACTTCCATCCAAATCTTGCTCGCATCTTCTGTAGCTTGTACAAACTTGAATTCTCCTAATTCATAAAATATTGATCTTTGAGACTTATTAGGGCTTTCTTATCTTTGTGCTTTTGATCTGCAAAACTTTGAGATGTGTCCAAGCTTGTTACAAGAGTGACAAATGACTAGAGGTCTTATATTCCTTGGCACATTGATGTGGGTTACCATACTGCATTGTCTAGCTATATGACCATTATAATTGCATATCTGGCATGTAATGTTCTGAGGACTTATAACATTTTGTTGTGGATGATTTCTTTGATTTTTCTGAGTCTGACTTCTTTGATTTGATCTACAATTAATAGCTTTATGACCAAACTTATTGCATGAATAACAATAACCATTGAAAGGTCTTACCTCTTTACAATCTCTTGCTATATGTCCATGCTTGTTATAGGCATAACAAGTTTAGTTTACTAGCTTGCATTCATCCTTAGATGGTTCAACTTTAGCTTTAGTATGATTTCTAGTCTTCTTAGCTTCTGTAGATTCTTTTGGTGCTTTCTTCCTTTCTCGCATATCATTGATTTGATTTTTTGTTTCATTGAATACAATACAAATGGTATCTTCTTTAATCTTTTGTGCATACAACTGTGAATCTATTAGATCCTTACTTGTGTGCAATTTGTCAATATGTTTGTTTGCTTCAGTCAATTCAGATTCCACCTTTTTCTCAATGTTTTCTAACTCCAAGATTTTCATGTTTTCTTCCCTCAGTTCTTCATCCAACTGTTTGTTCTCTTTGACTTGTTCTTCATAGGCTTCCTGATTGTTGAATACTTTTTCATCCAACTCTTCAATTTGATCTTGTAGAGACATGTTCTCTTCATTTAGCTTTTTGACTATTTTTCCCAAATCATTGTTTGAACAATCCTTGAAGTCTTTTATGAGTTTCTTGATGAATACTTGTGCTCCACTGACCTTCAATTTCAGTTCTTCAATTTCTTTTTTAGATCTGTCAAGATCTTCAAGATTTTTCTTCAGATGTTTCACTTCTCTTGTATCCATGATCTCCTCAAGGGGTTAAACATATCTTTAGAGGACCAAGATCTGATACCAATTGTTAGGAATGGGAACTCTGAGAGGGGGGGGGGGGTGAATCAGTGTTTTATAATATTAATTTTTGATACTTGAAACTTAACTCAATAACTTAATTGTTGAACTAAATATTAAAGAAAGTAAAGTAAACAACCATAACACATAACACCAAATATTATTATAGGGAAACCTTGGCCAAAGGAAAATCCCTAGTGGGAATTAATACCCACTAATAATTGTACTTGTGTACTATGAACCTATTAATGTTCCTTTTCCTTGTTAAGAGTAGTCATTACAATGCTTTAGTACAATGACCTTGTCAAGGGTTGGACCCTGTTAGGAGTCTTGAAGTAACAAAACTTGTTAGGGGTGGAAGGTTCACTGCTAGAGCTCACTACTCAATGAGGAAGGCTACAACCTCCTGGATATCAGATACACACTATATCTACAATGGTGAACTACTTCTATGACATTGCTTTTCTGATTAGTTCCTTTTGTGCACTGATGCTTTATCCTCTTGTAAATCTCTATATCATTCTTACTGATCTTAACACTGTAGACACCGAAAAATCCTTCAGAAAATAAATTATTTTTGTTTTCTGAAAATCCTTGATGACATCATCATTTATTAATTAATTAATTATTTAATTAATTAATTTATTTTTATGGCATTAAATCCCTCTCTCTCAATTAAAAATCTTTAATTAAGGAATCTAGCCTAAAAATGTCATTTGGACATTATCCCTAATTTATTAATTATTTAATTAATAAATTGACCAAAAAACCTTCAAAAATAAATTAATTTATTTTTAATTTATTTTTTATCCCAAACTTGGCCAATTTCCTCTAGACCACTAACCTCTTCCAAAATCTTCTAATCCCTTCTTAATTTCGATTAAAAGGCTAATCCCATCTTTTCTAACCCTAATCCCAAGGTTAAATATTTAATTAAGGTTAAATATTTAATTTCCATATTTATTGAAAATATTTTAATAAATATTCCTAAAACTTAAGCCTTTTGGAATGAATAACTTTTATTCCATGAAACTAAGGAGAAATCTAGACTCTTCTAGAATCTTCTCAAATCCACCCTCTTCACCCATCCTAATCCTTTTTCTAATCCTAATCCTACCCTTAAACCTTTGTGCAATCCTAACCAAGCTTAAGACTTTCCTAAACCAAAGCAAAGTCTTTCCTTCCAAATATCTCAACCACAAAGCATTTATTGCTTCCCCAAAGTCTTCAAAGCCTCTTAAAGCCCATTCATTGCTCTTACAAGCATTTATTTGGAGAGTTATGAGCTTGGAGCCCCCTTTGTTGACTCCTCTTTGCCCTTCCCTTCATCCACTCACCTTGTGACATGTGTCACCTCCTGATTGGCTAAGAACTAGCACAATCCATGTGCTTCCCTTTGAGTGAATCTTGGCCTCTCTTAAGGATTTCAATCTTGGCCATTCATTCCTCCTACCCCAAGCCTTTAGAAATCCTATAAATACCCTCACTTCCTAAGGTAAATCATCTTTCAACTTTCAAACTCAATAGCAAAGTTATAATGCCATTTTCATTTTAGCATAAGCATAAGTTCACCATTTTAGATCATTTTCAAGCTTAAATCACATCTAAATTAGCTTAAATGGATTAACATAGATTCATTTCTTGTTTTAATCTTAGTTCATCTTTTAGCTTTGCATATTTGTGTGTTCTTGAGGCCTTTGAGGCAAAATAGGTTCCTCATACCTATTTTGTGTCATTTTGGGTCTTCTTGATCCTCAAATCATCATTTATTTTGCATGCTCCAAGTGCTTGAGTTTGCACACCCACATCCCTCTATATCTAAGCATATCAAACGGTGCATGGGCGCATCCGTTTTAAGCTTAAACTGAGGTGGCTTTGATTTTAGTTTGTTAACCTTTGAATTTGATTTGATTATATGCTATGACATTTTTTTGTCCTTGGCCTTCAAAACAGGTTTAGGTGCACTCTCAAATCCTAGTCTACATTCTGGCACGCCCGGTGGGACAGAAACCACAATCATTTTGATGAAATTATGCTTTATATGCTTGTATCTTGCAGGAAATAAAGAAATGTCGCCTTCATGAAAAGAAATGACGCCTACAGCAATTAAATGTCGCCTTCAAACAAAGAAATGTCGCCTTCAACAAAAGAAATGTCGCCTACAAACAATCCAGTCACGCCTTCATGAAATTAAATCACGCCTTTGAAGAAAGAAATGACGCCTATGAACTCTGTTTCACGCCTGCATAACTGAGATTTTCCTGTTGTCGGCAACTTCTGTTATGTTCCAGAATTCTCTTCTGTCACCTTCTTGTAATTAAATCACGCCTGTAACAAAAAAAATCACGCCTCTGGTTTTTTATCTGTCACCTTTTGAGGTACAGAATTTCACCTGTAGGAATTAAATGTCACCTCTGCACTTTCCAGCGTCGCCTATAAGCTGGACAGTGTCGCTTTTGGTTTTTGTCTTGAGTTGCTTAAGACTAGTTTTTTTCATTTCTTTTATTACAGCAAAGGTCAAACTCAATCTTGAATGAAACTTAAGGAAATGAACTTAGGTCCTAGAGTGTCATTGTCAATTTGAAAAGCAAACCAAATCTTGAATGCACTAAAGGAACAAACAACTCTATTCCCTATCTCGTTTCAAATTCCAAAGCAAGCAAACAAATTCAATCTTGAGTGATCTAAGGGACAAAACAAAGCTTTTTCAAAGTTCTTAAGACAACTCGCTAATCAAATCTTGAATGCACAAAAAGAAAGAACTTGCAAACGTTCGAAGCATTTACATTTTTGAGGAAAAGAACAAATAAAAATCTAATCACGAGTGTCTTCATTTCAAAGTTCAAACATCACTTAATCAAATTTGGGAAAATGAACAAAATCTGCTTGATGTGCATGTAGGAGTTTTTCAAATTTTGCATAATCCTTGTTAGAGTAAGCAACGTGGAACATTTGAACTTGGACAAGTTCACCTGTTCTGCTTTTAGCGAGGCCTGTCCAAGGAGAAGCGCTTCCTCCTCGGAGAATGACCTCAAACCGGTATCCCCCCCGGCCGGTATACAAATAAGTGAATACCAAAAGAATCACTTACATCTCCTAATTGCCGGGCGTTCGTGCCAAACACATGTCTGGGGATGGTAAACATTCCTCTCCCCCAGCATAATTAGCAAGGCTCTTAAGTGAGTCATGGATAATCAGCATAACCGGGTATGGAGACACCACGGAATCATTAGCAACCTGATAAAATAGAGGCTACCCTATCTACATCTGAAAGTATCAAAATCCTTGTGCAAGGACCGATTCCAAGGGGTTTACCGGGTCGCCTCAAGATTACTCACCATTTGTATTCCCTTCTGGGGGATACCAAGCTGTGGGCAAGCGATTTTGATACTCACCTTCCTTAGGTAGATCTGTTTGAAGTGCTTGACAGTCAAAGACTTCGTGAAAATACTTGTTGAAACATACACTTTCAAAGCTTTGTCAGAGTCAGTTGCCTTTGTTTGTATCTTGCAGGGTTGCTTTGTCCCTTGCGGAGATTGCTTTGACTTTAACTTTTGCCATTGGAAACCTTTGCCTCAAAAATCAGAAACCTCTTTTCCAAGTGATGCCCAACAAGAACAAACATCCTAAAGCAAAGTTGCCCAAATCCCAAGCCTATCAAGAGCGAAAAGTTATCAAGAAGAACACCAAGACCTATCAATCCATTATCCAAGCAACCCAAGCAGAGGAAAAATCCAAAACCAGACTTGAGAACATTTCCCATAACGCCCGCATCAAACAGTTCACCTTCCGTTTCTGAGTTAACCATCACTTTGTAAACCTTGAGCCAGAAGATTAGCCATTTCCTTGTTCATGTCTTGTTCCATCTTCCGATCTTGAAATCTTGTCTCCAACAGCCTTGCATCTTAGTTTCATCCTAGTTTCACCCTTTGCATCAGCATCAAAACCCTAGTTGCATCTCAAGAACATCATAAAGTTGCATATGCATTCATCTTCCTACTAGCATTCAAGAATCAATCCTTGTCATTTGCATTATCCCTTTACATAAAGCATTGTCCCTTCACCCTTCAATACCTTTTCCACCAGCATCCCCCCATCAGCTTTCCATATCTTTACAGCAGATCCATCATCCTTTGTTCCAAATCCAGAGTTCCACCAACACTTAGTGTTTACCCTTTTGAGTTGTTTTTCATCCCCTATCCAAGATCAGAGACCATCATCCTCTTTTTGACACAACGTGTTGTCATAAAGAAATCAAACCTTGTCCTTGCATAGCCATCATCTCGAGCAAGAGATTGGAGTGTATTGATAAGAAACTAGTTGACCGAAGATCATCAGTCTATCTTAGGTTGACCCCATCATATCTCTGATCCTCCATTTGGGAAAAATAGCAGCTCATTTGTTGACCACTCAGTAATCTTTCACCAACTTTCCACCAGCAACCTATCTTTCCTCCACCATCTTGATCCATATCCATTCCATCCAGCTTCCATCATCGCCATCTTGATCCCTATCTTTGCATTTGCATCTTAGAAGTCATCATCTTTAGAAGTTCATCAACTTTGCATCCATCAACATCTTTTAGCCAAACATCTTGCATACATTTAGCACTTGCATCTCCATGCCTGTTGAGACCAGATCTCGGAAAAGAAGAAGCATGAATCCTTATCCACCAACAACCTCATCCGATCCCAACCTTTTCACCAACACCATGATGACCTACAATCCCCAGATCCAAGCCAATAACCCATGTGAAGATCCAAACATCCCTTCATCCCCGTTGGCAATCCAAGCATTTGCAAATCCTCCAGAAAACCCACCAGCGACCAATGCCCTTATACCGCAACATCAGCAAAGCACGTTTGCCCACTATCTGCTAGAAAGTACCTCCATCCCACCATCTCTCTATCTACGCATCCCCATCAAAACAATCAAAGTTCCAGCACAAGCATATTCTTCGTTTGACCAATCATTCCCTGATCCTATCATGCAAACACCCCAAGAGCTTTCCACCATTCCCCTTTTCTTGCAAGGAAGCCTCACCAGTCCCGCAACACAAGCTGCAGCACCATCCACTCCATCTCATATCCCTTTTGCTTCATCATCTGCTATGGCTGCCCAAGCCCAAATCCAACACTTAACCCAAAGTCAGCTTCCACCTTTCACGCAAGCTTTCACACCAAAAGCACCGCCACCATCCGCAAGTCAAGCAACGCCTTTCACCATCAAAGGAGCACTGTCACCCTTCACCCCCCAAGCACCTGTACCTTCTTCTTTGGGGTTAGCGCAATCGCTCCCCATTCCAACCTCATCCTTCTCTTGGGTGTTTCCTTCATTTTCCTCCTCACAAGCATCCGCTCAACCACAACCTCAACAAGCTCCTTTCTCTCAACCATCATTCGTGTCCCAAGCTCCCGTTGCTCCTACCATTCCATCATCCACTGCAGTGCACCCTAACACAAGCTCTTAGTGGGGCCTTACACAAGAAGAAATGAAGGCATGGGGGATCCCATCTCAATCCCCTACATCTATGGTTGCAAGTCAACAAACCGCCTTCGCCCAAGCAGCACAGCAGCAATTACCCCAAACACCGCCGGCTTCAAGCTATTCATCCCAAATCCCAAATACCTTCCAGCAAGTTCCACCACCTCAATAGCCAACTTTCCCCAGCTATCTTACCCCATCACCCTTTGCTTCTAGCTTCCCCACGTCTGTTCCACCTCTAAGTAAGGCAGGCATGCACCCAGCTTATATCAGCCAAACCCAAAGCCAACCTTAGCAACTACCACCAGCATACCCCCAAGCAGCATCGTTCCAACAGCCTCCCCCACAACAACCACATGTCCCCTTTCAGCAAACACCCATCATTCCTCAACAACAGCAAGTCCCTTACTATCAGCCTCAGCAACAAATCCCTATCATCCCCCAGCAACAACAAGTTCCCACCCATCAATTACAACAGCAAGTTCCGAATGTCCAATATCAGCAAGCAGTCCCACAACAACCGCCAGTTCAACAACAAGAAGCAGCCCAACAACATCAAGCAGTTCCATATCATTTACCACAATATCCCCCTATGCCACACCAGCAATATCCCCAGCAACCATTGCCCCAAAATTAGTTTCAACCCATTTATCCACAGCAAGCACCATATCCAGTTCCACAGCTTCCATCACAAGCAGAAGTTCCAGTTCCCTCGCCACTTAATGCTGAGTGGGAAGCAATGAAAAATGCTCTAAAAGAGCTACAAAGTGGAACAGAGAATAAAACATACAAGTTCGAAGAGGTGTGCTCATATCCCTTCGATCGGTCCATAGCAACTATCCCTTTCCCCAAGCATTTTGAGATGCCCAAGTTTGACAAGTATCGAGGGAAAGGAGATCCAGTAATCCATATCAAAGAGTTCTACATGGCATGCCAAGAAGTGGTTTACAGTGATAACTATCTCCTGCGCCTGTTTCCCAAAAGCTTGGGAGGAACTGCTGTTGAGTGGTTTTACAAAATACCACATGGGACAATAAAAACCTTTGCTGAACTCTCTGAGAAGTTTATCACACACTATGCCCATAATGTGGAGAATGAGTTGTCCTTGCTAGACCTATGCAACTCAAAGCAGAAAGACGGAGAAAGCCTTGCAGAATACTTGCAAAGATGGTAGAATCTTACAACTAGGTTATCATATCAGCCGCCAGAGAAGCATCTAACAAAGATCTTTATTGATAACCTGCATCCAAAGCTATCCCATCACATGTGAATGAACTATCTCCAGACATACCAAGACATCAAGAGCAAGGGCATAGGCATCGAGAAAGCTCTCCTAGACGAAGGCACTATTCGTCACTTCAAAGATGATTCCAAAAATAAACCCAACAATGATAAATCCCGTTACTAGAATCGTAACAAGAATGTTGTTACGGATGGAGCCACTGACACTAAGAATGTACAATTCGTTGTGGCTAGTCCTACACCAGCTCAAACATACCAACCGCCACAAGCGCCCATCTATCAGCAACCACCAGCTCCCGCATATCAAGCACCTATTTATCAGCAGCCTCCTCAAGCTCATCAGCCACCTGTGCAACAGTATCAGTAGCAATACCAACAACAACAGCTAGCACGTCAAGGCAATCCTGTTAACACAGTTAACGTTGCCCCAAGGCAAAACAAGCCCAATAATCAGAACAATCCAAAGAGGACTTTTACACCTTTGGGTGAGCCTCTGGATCAGATCTTTTATCAGCTAGCCAAAGCAAATGTGATCACATATCCGCCCATCCCACAGAAGGACGACAACGCACCAAAGTCTGATTGGTATAAAGAACATGAATACTGTGATTACCATCGTGTGAAGGGGCACACAACATTGAAGTGCATGCGGCTTAAGCACTACATCCAAGATCTCATTGATCGCAAGGAAATCCAGGTCGATGCACCAACTCAAGCCTCACCCAATGCCGGTTTGCAAATATATCAAAATGTGTTCCCTCAACACGATACCGGGAAGAATCAAGCCAACACCAATCAGCCCCAAAATCATGGCAAAGGCAAGCAAGAAGATCACACAGCAGCCTATATCAACTATGACAAGTATGTCAGTTGCATAACTCAAGATGAGCCCATCCAAGATGAGCCCACCATCAATACCATCCACGTCAGAGGGCCAGATCGACAATGTGCTGCAACTACCCGCAGTGGTAGGATAACTATTGCCAGTGCTCCTCCGAGATCAGTTGCTCCTCCAAGGCCAACATCTACGACATCCATAGCACAGTCTAACACCAGGCCAGCATCAAATGCACGCGCAACATAGCATAATGCACCAAGAGCACAATACAATATCATAGAGCATCTTGGGAACATGCCAGCCCAAATATCTATCTTGGATTTGCTCCGCACATCACCCATTCATCAGGAGATCCTGGACAAAGCTCTAAAAGAAGGCCATGTCCCCACGGACATTAACACAACTTAGTTTGAAACTCTTGTGGGACACCTATCAGCAGCATGTGCCTTGTCCTTCAAAGAATCTGATATACCAGATGTCGCTCCTGACCATACTCTCCCTCTCCGCATTGCTATCATGGTCAGAGATTTTGCCGTCAAACGAGTTCTAGTGGATAATGGCTCCGCCCTCAACTTGTGCACATTAAAATTCATCAAGAAGATCGGGTTCACGGAGGCCGACATACAACATGAGCAAATCACTATCAAAGCATATGATAACTTGGAGCGTACCTCTGAAGGTACTATGACTTTGCCTATCCAGCTAGGCCCAGCAATGCAAGATACTCTCTGCCATGTTGTTGATCTTGACCTACCGTTCAATATCCTCCTCGATCGTCCATGGATCCATTCCATTAAAGCCGTACCATCTACTTACCATCAGTGCATCAAGTTTTCACATCAAGGCACTGAGGTTACCATCCACGCTGACCCTAACCCCTTCGCATACTGCCTTGCGATGGAAGCAGCTTTCCCTCATTCTACTCATTGTCCTGGAACCGATATTGGTACTTCTATTGCTAGCTCATCCCGATCCCATCGCGATCCAGAGACCATCCTCTCTTCCACCTTATCATCCATCAAGATCAACAACCAGGGTTGTGGCGAATATAGCCTCAGTGATGCATTTGCTGTAGGAGCTCTTCCACGTGATCCACATACTCAAGGGCGCCCAAGTTGTCAAAACAAGCCTGTTGAAGAACATTATAAGCTCAAGCAAATTGGAAACATGACTTTTGAGTCTCATGGTACCATCAACAGCAAAGAAATGGATCCAGATATTAACAAATGGTTATACAAAGATCCCCCATCACGTGACACCCAACTTCTTGAGTACTTCAAAGAGAAATACCCAATCCCCTACAAAAATGTCACAGAACACTATAATTATCAAGGTGGTGGTCTAGGACCACAAGAGGATGGAAATTTGTTTCCTATCATACCATCCCAAAATCCAGAACAGCAAGGACTTGGCTTTAATACCCCTCGCCTGCTTGAACAAGAGCCCAATACCATAACTGCGGGCACTAACATGACCAACGTGAACTTTTCGAATAGCCAGGATGACCTCGTGGAAATTGAAGACATCCCCGAAGAGAAAGACATTCGATCCTACGATGATATCTTTGCCGACGACACCCTCCTGGGGACTTCTGTCCTCCAACAACTCTCCATTAACCTCATAGATCTTCCTCTCACAAAACCCCGACCTCATAGATTGGGACCAACCAAGCATCGCACACATCGACGAGTTCCAAAGCGCACAAGCACTCCTAGAATTCATGGGGGCATCAAGTCCAGCAAGCAATCAGGATCCAACATCAACCTCTGTCTATCAGCTTCACCCAGAAGGATATTTTGGGGAAGAGGCAAGCTTTAGTCGCAAAAATGAAATAGCAAAAGAACATCATGAGTCTTTATGTGAAAACCCCCTTGGGGCACATTCTGATTCCAAAATAGTAAAAATAAAGGGCGTATCTTCTAGTGAAAATCTGGCAATTCAGGCGCTAGAAGATGAAGCCGTGCCTCTTCCCCCTATCCAAGATTATAGACCAGAGCAATCACCAATCATCATAGAAGAGACCAAGCCAATCAACTTGGGAACAGAAGAATGTCCGAAGATCACCTACATTGCAGTAAACCTAACAGAAGGAGAAGAAATCGCTCTCAGTGCCTTGCTCAAGGAATCCATTATCAACTTTGCATGGTCATACGCCCACATGCCTGGGCTTGATCCAAACCTTGTTGTTCATCATCTATCAGTAGATCCAAACGTTAAGCCAGTGAAGCAGAAGCTAAGGGAAATGCATCCAAAGGTAGCATTGCTCGTCAAAGCAGAGCTTGAGAAGCTCCTCCAAGCTAAGATCATCAGAGCAATAGATTATTCAGAATGGATCTCTAACATGGTGCCAGTCACAAAGCCTTCTGGTGACATCAGAATCTGTACTGATTTCAGGGACTTGAACAAGGCATGTCCTAAAGATGACTTCCCATTGCCAAACATAGACATGCTTGTAGACCTCACAGTGGGTCACGAAATGCTATCACTCATGGATGGATTTTCAGGCTACAATCAGATTCATATAGCAGAAGCAGATCAACATAAAACAGCATTCACAACCCCATGGGGTACCTTTTGCTACAACATGATGCCATTTGGGCTAAAGAATGCAGGGGCCACATATCAGAGAGCAATGACAGCCATTTTTCATGACATGATCCACAAGATCCTTGAAGACTATGTGGATGATATCCTTGCAAAATCTAAAACAAGGGATGAACACCTCAACATCCTAGAACGTGTGTTTGATCGTCTGAATCATTATGGCTTAAAGCTTAATCCTAAGAAATGTGTCTTTGGTGTTACATCTGGCAAGCTTCTAGGCTTCATCGTCTCTAGACGAGGCATAGAGATCGATCCTAAAAAGGTAAAAGCAATAACGGAGATGCCTCCACCAAGAAATCTCAAACAGCTCAGAAGCCTACAGGGAAAGCTTCAATCAGTACGGCGGTTCATCTCTCAGCTAGCGGACAAGTGCCAACCATTCTCACATCTCTTATGCAAAGACACCAACTTCAAGTGGGATCCCATATGTCAAAGAAGCTTTGATAAGCTCAAGGAGTATCTAGCTAATGCTCCAATCCTTGTACCACCAGTTCCAGGATGCCCACTCATCCTTTACATCTCAACAACAGCTACAGCACTAGGGGCACTCCTAGCACAGCATGATGATGAAAATAGAGAACGAGCTATCTACTACATCAGTCACACTCTTGTGGGCTATGAGCTTAACTATTCACCCATGGAGAAAGCATGCCTAACAGTGGTCTTTGCCACTCAAAAACTTAGGCATTACATGCTTAGCCACACAATCAAGCTCATATCAAAGGTGGACCCTCTTAAGTATCTGTTATCAAGGACAACCCTCACAGGCCGTATGGCAAAATGGATCATGTTACTCAGCGAATTTGACATTCAGTATATAGATCGCAAAGCAATCAAAGGGCAAGTCATTGCCGATCAACTAGCAGAAGCACCACTGGTGGATGCCTATCCACTAATCATGGAATTCCCCGATGAACATTTATGCATGATTGAAGAGCAGCCCATGTGGAAACTATACTTTGATGGTTCCAACACATCCCATAGCTCTGGAGCAGGAATCCTATTCGTCACACCTCAAGGTGACTATATTCCAAAATCATTCAAGTTGGGATTCCCCTGTACCAACAACATTGCAGAATATGAGGCACTCATCTTAGGTCTCAAAATAACTATCCAATGGAACATCACAGAACTACAAGTCTTTGGAGATTCACAGCTCATTATCAAGCAAGTCCTTGATGAGTATCAGACAAAAGATGACAAATTGCTACCCTACAAACAACTGGTGGATAAACTGAAAGAGCATTTCCTACATCTACAATTCAATCAGATCCCAAGGCTTCAGAACAAAGCAGCAGATGCAATGGCAACCATCGGATCCTTATTGGAAATACCACGAGACGCATCACAGTATGAATTTCTAGTCAAGCAGCTACATTCACCAGCTTATGAGAACACCGATGCAGACATGGTGTGTGTCTTGGTTGGTCCTCAATCCCCATGGTACCATGACATCCATGCATATCTAAAAAATGGTATCATATCTCCCCATCTCACCAATAACCAACGCCAAAACCTTATTCGTAGAGCTTCCCGCTACACTCTTGTAGCCAACACCCTATATTGTCGCGGGTATCATAATGTCCTATCTAGATGTTTAGACTCAAACAAGGCCGTCCTGGCCTTACAAGAAGTTCACGCTGGAATTTGCGGTGCCCACATGAGTGGCATGGTTCTAGCAAAGCAGCTGCTTAGAGCTGGATATTATTGGCCAACAATGGAACATGATGCGTGTGAATTTGTCAAGAAATGTCTCCCATGTCAACAGCATGCCAATTTGATACATGCACCAGCACAGGATCTACAACCTATTGCACCACCGTGGCCTTTTTCATGTTGGGGCCTCGACCTTGTTGGCTTGATCACCCCCCTCTCTTCGGATGGACACAAGTATATCATAACAGCCACAGAGTACTTTACTAAATGGGTTGAAGCGATTCTGCTCACCCTAACCACTGGCATCCAAATATCCAAGTTCATCCTCTACCATATCATTTGCCGCTTCGGCATACCATTTACCATCTTCACAGACCATGGCACACCTTTTGAGAACCAGCATGTGGATGATCTATGTGCCAGACTCCACATCCATCACCGTTTCTCCAGTCCATATTTCCCTCAAGGAAATGGCCAAGCTGAGGCAACTAACAAAACTATCTTGAAAATCCTCAAGAAGGTTGTCAATGATTCTGGTCGTGACTGGCACCTCCAAATCAATCCTGCCCTTTGGGCCTACCGCACTTCTTATCGCACTCCCACAAGCACCACCCCATACTCTCTTGTATATGGTGCTGAAGCCATTCTACCGATCGAGGTTGAGCTCCCATCCTTGCGCGTCTCCATGAAGAACTATACAACTGATGAAGACTATCGTGTGGCCCGGCTCACACAGCTAGATCTGCTAGATGAAAAGAGACAACAAGCCTACGATCACCTGGTTGCATACCAGAATCGACTCAAAAGGAGTTATAACAAAAAGGTCCATCCTAGACAATTCCAAGTCGGTGACATGGTCCTTAAAGAAAATCAGAAGGTCCTAGCAAATAGAGAAAAGAAAGGCAAGTTTGAGCCTACTTGGTTGGGCCCTTATGTTGTCACCGCATCCTTTGGCTCGGGAGCCTATCAGCTATCAACACCAGAAGGTGAGCCCTTGAATGATCCTATCAACATCATCCATCTGAAGAGGTTCTATGCCTGAACCTGATCCTGCATATATCAAAAAATCCAAAAAAAACATTCAAAAAAGCAAAAAAAGCAAAAAAAAAAAACATTCAAAAAAGCAAAAAAAGCAAAAAAAAAAAACATTCAAAAAAGCAAAAAAAGCAAAAAAAAAAAGCAAAAAAGAAAAAAAAGAAAAGAGAAAGAGAAAATAATCGTCCAACGGTGAAAACTTGGCAATTCAAGCACCTTGGACAAGTATGTTGGTGAAAACCTGGCAAACAGGCGCCAACATAGTAAACTGAGCTATTTATCTATTCAGTTGTCCTTTCAGCTACCGTCCTCTTCCTCCATCCATATTCTCTTAATAGATCTCCCAGCAGTTCCATCTCCCCTATCCTCCAAGCATTCGGCTTCCATCTTCCTCCAACCCATCTGCAATCCGTATCCTATTCCAAAGCTTTGTACCATATCTTGTACCATATCCCTTTCCCTTTCCTGTACAGCGCTTTCCTCCCTGTATTTATCCTTCTTGTCTCCGTCCTAGTGAGAGTCCCGCTGAGTGTGATCTTCCTATCCCCAATCCTGAGCTTCTGTACATATCCCTTGTGCATATCGTTCCTCCTTGTTGTACATAACCTTTGTCTGTCCTGCAGCAGCATTTGATCAAATATCTTGTCCCATCCCCAGCCTCAGAAAACTTTGTAGTCCCACTCAGGCCTTGTGCTTCAGCAACATCAATTGTCGACTTATCCTTGCTCATCTTGATTATTCCTTGAACTTCAGCTTTTTGCCAGCGAACAACTACACTTATTCTCTCACCAACCCATGGGTCCTTGAGGATATATCGTTCCTCCTGTCTGACCTAATCTTCCATCCTGGTCCTTGAGGATATATCATTCCTCCTGTCCGACCAATCTTCCCACCATTAATCAAACCTAATCTCTCTCCTTGGCAAAGGATGTCTTTTTGGAGTTATCATTTTGATCTTGGATTTTTGTCCTTTGGGTCTTGTTAATCTTTTTTGGCTTCTCATTATCCCACCAGGGTCACCACGATTCTTTATATCACGGTGTGCTACGTGTGCGGATAATCTGGGGCAAGGTCTTTTGATCTTTCGCTTCTCCCTGTGAGTCAGTTGTGTGTTTGTGGTTCCTTCAGCATCGGATCTGCCATGTCGCCTCTGCACTTCATGTGTGATGTTGGGGCAACCCTGTGTGTTAGTTTAGCGTCAGTCCTCGTCAGTCCTATGCAACACTGGTGACAAGGCCTTGTGATCCCAGTATCCTTGGCAGGTCTCTAGCATTGCTATATTAAATCTAGGTTGTGCACTCCCGTTTGCACTTGGAGCTATCTGGTCCCTTGCATTTATCATATAGATTAATCTTGCATCTTTGCATATCGCTGCATCTTGCATCTTGCATTTCCATCTCATCTTGCATATCATCCATATTTGCTCTTAGAAGTGAGGTTATTTATCTCCCCTTTCTTCCTAGGCCTTTCCTTCCTCGTCCCGCCGGGAACACTCTGTCCCAGGGCGTAATCCCTCTTTCTCCTTGTCCCACTGGGCGCATCTTCCATGATTTTGTCCCACCGGAGCATGTATCTCTCTTTCTCCTAGTCCACCCAGGCGTCATACCCTCTTCTTCTGATTCTAGCCTCGGCATCTTGTTTTCTTGTCTTTGACGCCATGCCACTTGCGGCATCGCATCAAAGAGGGGCAAAATGTAGACACCGAAAAATCCTTCAGAAAATAAATTATTTTTGTTTTCTGAAAATCCTTGATGACATCATCATTTATTAATTAATTAATTATTTAATTAATTAATTTATTTTTATGGCATTAAATCCCTCTCTCTCAATTAAAAATCTTTAATTAAGGAATCTAGCCTAAAAATGTCATTTGGACATTATCCCTAATTTATTAATTATTTAATTAATAAATTGACCAAAAAACCTTCAAAAATAAATTAATTTATTTTTAATTTATTTTTTATCCCAAACTTGGCCAATTTCCTCTAGACCACTAACCTCTTCCAAAATCTTCTAATCCCTTCTTAATTTCGATTAAAAGGCTAATCCCATCTTTTCTAACCCTAATCCCAAGGTTAAATATTTAATTAAGGTTAAATATTTAATTTCCATATTTATTGAAAATATTTTAATAAATATTCCTAAAACTTAAGCCTTTTGGAATGAATAACTTTTATTCCATGAAACTAAGGAGAAATCTAGACTCTTCTAGAATCTTCTCAAATCCACCCTCTTCACCCATCCTAATCCTTTTTCTAATCCTAATCCTACCCTTAAACCTTTGTGCAATCCTAACCAAGCTTAAGACTTTCCTAAACCAAAGCAAAGTCTTTCCTTCCAAATATCTCAACCACAAAGCATTTATTGCTTCCCCAAAGTCTTCAAAGCCTCTTAAAGCCCATTCATTGCTCTTACAAGCATTTATTTGGAGAGTTATGAGCTTGGAGCCCCCTTTGTTGACTCCTCTTTGCCCTTCCCTTCATCCACTCACCTTGTGACATGTGTCACCTCCTGATTGGCTAAGAACTAGCACAATCCATGTGCTTCCCTTTGAGTGAATCTTGGCCTCTCTTAAGGATTTCAATCTTGGCCATTCATTCCTCCTACCCCAAGCCTTTAGAAATCCTATAAATACCCTCACTTCCTAAGGCAAATCATCTTTCAACTTTCAAACTCAATAGCAAAGTTATAATGCCATTTTCATTTTAGCATAAGCATAATTTCACCATTTTAGATCATTTTCAAGCTTAAATCACATCTAAATTAGCTTAAATGGATTAACATAGATTCATTTCTTGTTTTAATCTTAGTTCATCTTTTAGCTTTGCATATTTGTGTGTTCTTGAGGCCTTTGAGGCAAAATAGGTTCCTCATACCTATTTTGTGTCATTTTGGGTCTTCTTGATCCTCAAATCATCATTTATTTTGCATGCTCCAAGTGCTTGAGTTTTCACACCCACATCCCTCTATATCTAAGCATATCAAACGGTGCATGGGCACATCCGTTTTAAGCTTAAACTGAGGTGGCTTTGATTTTAGTTTGTTAACCTTTGAATTTGATTTGATTATATGCTATGACATTTTTTTGTCTTTGGCCTTCAAAACAAGTTTAGGTGCACTCTCAAATCCTAGTCTACAAACACATACATCACATACTTTCGTTCTTCTATTGCATCTTCTATATCCATCTCATTCTCTAATACAAAAGTGCATGTCTTATATATAGGTGCAAAAAAAACTATTCACTAACTCGGCCTATAACCTGTTTGGACTGGGAACACTAAGGGGGGGGGGGGTGAATCAATGTTCACTGTATTTTAACTTTTCACTTTAATGTGAATATTGAATTATAAATGCTTAAGTAATGAATTAAACATTCACATAAACATGAAACATGAAATCAAAACATGACACCAATATGGTTACGGGGAAACCTAAATAGGTAAAAACCCAAGTGGGACTTGATACCCACTAATAATCTACACTAGTGTTTTGTGATCCTTGTTAGAAGATCCTTTACCCGATTAGGAGTAGCTTTACAATGCTTTTAGTACAATAGACCTTGTTAAGGGTCAAACCCTATTAGGAGTCTTTTACAATGATCCCTATTAGGAGAGTGGACTCACTATCTTAGAGCACACTACTCAAATGATGAAGGCTACAACCTGCTAAGATCAAATACACACTACATCTGCAGGTGAACTATTGTTGTGAGACTGCTTGTCTAATTAGTTCCTTTGGTGCCCTGATGCTTTGACCTCTAGAAAAGCTTTAATACATCTTATGGTCACTTCGTATACCTCTACTCTTCTTATCACAACTCTATTACAACTTACTTGACTTCCATACTGATTACAATGGGCACACCTTATATTTATGCGCTCACACCAAATATACAATTAGGTCGGCCCTATAACTAATTAGAAATAATGCTTCCAAATGAATTGGCTTAAGTGTGCTTATAATTATACCTGTACATATGTCAGAAACCTAAATAAAATGGGTGGATAGCCTCTACAACATTAATCTATAGTCACAAACCAAAATAGTCACTGTCAGCTCTATGCTCTATTCTCCGCTGACACACATTGGCTGTGCAACTTCAACTAATTGTAACTTTCACATATTTTCATATCTACTTATGCACTCTTAGAATAAGCATAAATATAGTCTAAGAACCTTAACTTCTAGGGCACATACCTTAATTCATCCATACACACATGCACTGATGCTCTGAGTCACTGGTGTTCTGTATGCTGTCCAGTCTTCAATACTTAACTGATTTATGATCTTTACACTTAGTGCACTAACTCCAAACTACTACATGACTTTGTTTCCATAATGAAAACACTATATATAGTCATATATCTTAGTATAGACAACTTGCCAACAATCTCCCCCTTTTTCATTGATGGCAACAAAGGAATATGGCCAAGTTTCTAACTGTCCCTTTACACAAAGCTTTTATCTTCTATACATTTTATACAAACTCTTATATCTCCCTATACATATATTTACTCCATATTATATACAACTCCCCCTTTGAAATTAATGACAAAGGTGCATCAAAAACTTTATCTACATACACTTACTGGGGGAAAACATCTAGATATGCAATCTTGAGTTTCTGGATCTCCTTCCAAAAGGTTATCAGAGAATTGACTATCTCTAGATGGGTGCATAATGCATATTGTAGCTTCTCCATCTTCTCAAATTCTATGCTTGGACCTTGATCATAGGTTATCATGGTCTCATAATCTCCTTTATGTTATGACTGAGAATGTCTAGAGAGGGCGCAAGAGCATTCCTCAACTGAGTCTGTCTAGACCTTATCTTTTCCATTTCTTTCTTTGCCTTCTCAATTATATCTAACTATCCTTGATAGACATTATTACACATATTTACATCAGTGGATGTGTCTTGCACTAAAATCTTCACATTCTCAATCATTTCCTCTGCATCTTTGATCTTCTTTAGATGGGCATCAGTGAACTTATCCTGATTCATGGATTCTGCAATGATTTTCCTTCCTTGATCTACAAATTCTTTCAATGATGCCTAACCAGACTTAAGAGAGGTCAAGTGTAGTGCAAAATTACTCATCAGTTCATTGAGTCTATTCTTTAAATATTTCTCCTCTGCCACTATGGCCGCATATTCTTCTAGGCTTGAAAAATTTACTTTAAAATATGAGATGACTATGCTCACATCATCAACTATATGTACATTAGACATTTTATTATCCTCTGGTAGCAAGCTATTCAAAATATTTACTAATTCTACTAAGAGAGGATTTCTCATTACTTGTTTCTCCTTGGCTTTCTCCATAGCTAGGATGCTGAACTTATTCAAGTCTTCTTCCTTCTAGGAGTCCAAACTACTAGTGTCAGGTGTGAAACTTGACAACAATGCTAAGGAGGGAGTGATGGGAGTTCTATCCATCACCTCTTTCTTCACCTTGACCAAATCAATAGAGGATTCATATTTATTTTCTACCTCTACTCCTTTCTTTTCTTCATCAAAAATATCTTCTATGATTACTTCTTCTTGTTGAGTGGGAGGGGTATTGTTGCATAGGATTTTTGCTTCCTCAGTGCTGACAAATGCTTCTTGAAACTTATCCAACTCCTTATCAGTAGCCACCATGGCTATTTCCACATTGTCTATGATAATTTTTCTATCTTTTGATGATTCTATCATGGGTGCAAACTGATCTGCTTCTATTTGAGTTGTTGCTGTGTGCGTTGAGTCCTGAGGACCTGTCATTAGTACATTAGTGGGCTTTGCCACTTTATCTTCTCTAATGGGTGCATGAGTGATGGGTGCAGTAGGTGGTTTTATTTGTTGTTCCAATAAAACCTTTTCAAAGGCCTTCTCTATTTCCTTTGTAATTAACTCATAATCTTTGTTCATAATATGAAGAGTTCTCATTTTTGTTCTAAGGTGCGGCTTTACCAAATTCAATATTAGTTCCACTTCTTCTTTAGAACATATTGGCAGAGTATCTTCTAATACTTTTTCTCTTATTCTTTGATCTTCTTCATTTTCTTGTCTCGTCAGATTTTCCAAAATAGTCCATACTTTATCTGGAATTTCTATTTTCAACTCAAGGACTATCTTCTTGAACTTGATCATGTGTTTGACAATTATACTATTAATTTTTGATTTGTCAATCTCACTGTAAGATTCATAGAACTTCCCTACTTGATCAATTCTTCCCTCATCAATAATTCTTGCATTTAGAACTTTGAGGCTAGGTCTGAATCCTGCCTGAGGAGGTGCTTGACTGTTTTTCTTGCTCCTTAATGCTTGCAAGGATGGATGAATGGTGCTAGCTTCTTTCTTCCTTTTGAATAAAGGCTTATACTCTAGAGGAGTATCTTTGGGTGTAGAAGGAGTACTATCTTCTTTATCCTACTGACTGTCATCTTTCTCAATTTTTATCTTTTTCATTTTAGGATCTTCTTGTTCTTCTAGCGCACTCTTTATTTCTAGGGAAATCTTCTCATTCCTTGCTTTATCAAGGTTTTCTTGTGATACACCATGTATTCTTAGGATCTCTGATGTGACCTTTGCAACCTTTCTTTTTATTGCTGAACTGTTCAACTTAGCATCACCTTCTCTAGTCTTTTCTTCATAGGTTCCCCACCTAGGTTCATTGTCATCCTTAGGGGCTGATAGCAGTACTTGAGCATAAGATTCAAGAACTTGTTCTTCAACCTCATAGCCAAGTGGATGAATCCACTTAGTTCTAGGTTCCACAACTTCCATACAAGTAGTATCAATCTCCACCATGAAGCATATTGTATCCTTATACTTTTCTACAATACTCTCTGGAATCTTGTACCTCATTTGTATTCTTGCTCTGAAAGTCTTCAATTCCAAAGTGATGTAATCTCTTAGTGTACTTTATGTAGATGCCTTGCTTGATATCTGAGGCATAGTAGGAATGGACTTGTCTAGATACAAGTCTAACACTTTACCAACTATATGAAGGTACATATAGATGATTAGGGACCCAAACTTGAATACCTTAGTCTTATCATGTTTTATAGCTTTGATATTGTCTATCAACTCTATGTGCAAGATCTCACACAAGTTGAACTCTCCATGTTCTTGCACAAGATGGATGGTTTCTAGAATAGTTCCTGCAGACACACTATTTACTTCACTGGTATGATGAAATCTGTAACCCAATATCATTGATATCAACTTTATGTCTAGTTGCTCTATAGGCTCAATAGTCATGCTGCACTTATCACTTCTAGATTTACACACTTGCTCCACCATTTTCCTAACATCCTTACCCACATGAAGGATGGCACATGTCTTAGAAAGGCCTGTCATCTCATAAATTAGGTCTCCTATTATTCTTATTGGTAAATCTTCAATCCAAAACAAGTCATCATGGGTTCTACTCAACAATATCTTAATCCATTCAGTTTCATAAAATTCATATGCTGTGGCATATTCAACAATGGGGTGATCATTCCATTTTGTGTATTTATCCATGAATGTTTTGTTAGGTTTCAACATTGTGTCCATGTGCACCCTTAACCTATCCAATCCAACAGGTTCCTTCTTACATGAGATGTAAGCCCTTATGTCTTCTACATGCATGACGTGCATCGACATGCAGGAAAATGCTCCCTCTAAATCATCTAGGGTTGATTTAAATGGTTGCCTCTTGAAAACATACCTCTTCTTCTCAGCAATATAAAAACCAATAGGAGTGGCCATGACTTACTTGACATTCTCTTTCCAAATGATCTTTCAGATGTTTTGATGACTTCCAAAATAGTGCAATGAGCTAGGGTTTCTTGCAACCGATCAAATGCACTGCAATTACTAATAGCTCAATCTCCAAATATTCACAACAACTTCCAAGGCTCAATCTATTCTTCAATCACTTTGAATATGAATGCAATGAGTGAACAAACAACTTTCTGTGTACTTAAAGTAAGAAATTTTCCATTAATGCAACTCGTGTAAACCAGGCTGTCACTTCAAATTTTCAAACTTGAGTTCCACTAATAATCAGCATGTGCACTCTTGCACAAATGGTCCTATACATTCCCATAGCTTAAGTCCAAAGGTGCATACTCTAAGGATGAGTATACCAGCTAGGTAGGGGTCTAGAGCTAAATTAGCTCCCCCTATGACCCTAAGGACCATTCATGCAGATGTAGAGGCTACATCCACTTGGGATGCATCCAATACAATCTCAACAACATTGTCCTTCTTTCCTTATGACCAAATCAAGCTCGCATCCTTTGAGACTTTCACAAACTTGACTTTTGCTTCAAGATCCAAAACTAGTTCTTTAGCCTTTTTAGGGCTTTCCTGACCTTGCATCCTTGATCTACAAAACTTTGAGATATGTCCAGCCTTGTTATAGGTGTGAAAAATCATTGGAGGTTTATTATTCCTTGGTGCATTGAAATGAGTCACCATTCTACATGTTCTAGCTGAGTGACCATTATTGTTACATATCTGACATGTAACATTCTAAGAACTTCTTGCATTGGTTTGATTCTGATTTCTTTGATCATGCTAAATCCTATTCTTCTTACTAGTCTTGAAATTTATTTCTCTATGACCAAATCTATTACTTGTATAACAGTAACCATTGAAAGGTTTTACCTTTGTACAATTCCTTGCAATGTGTCCATGCTTGTTACATGCAAAACAAGTGCATTCTACAGGCTTGCGCTCATTTGTAGGAGGACCACCATTTTCTTTGGTTTGATCTTCAATCTTCTCATTATCAGTAGAGTCCTTTTGTGAATCCTTTCTTGCTCGCATACTATCAATCTGATTCTACGCTTCATTGTATCCAATACAACTATTGTCTCCTTTGATTCTTCTTGCATACAACTGTGATTCTACCAATTTAGCACTAGTGTGTAATTTGTCAATATGATCCTTTGACTTCTTCAATTCAGATTCCAAGCTCTCTTTGACATTCTTTAGCTCCAAGATTTCTAGGTTAGCTTCCCTTAGTTCTTCATTCAGTTAAAGGTTCTCCTTGACTTGTTCATTGTAGACATCTTGATTGTTCATTAGTTTGTCATCTAATTCTGCAAGCTGACTCAATAGAGATGTATTTTCTTCACTCAATTTTTTGACTTTTTCTTCAAGTTCACTATTAGAGCATCCTTTCAAATATTTTTTTAGTCTTTTGATAACTAATTGAGCAACGCTGAATTTTTCGTTTAGTTCTTCAATTTCTCTTTCTGGATTGTCCAAGTCTTCAAGAGCTGCTTCAAGATTCTTCTTCAAATGTTTCATATCTACTTTGTCCATGATCTCCTCAAGTGGTTAAACTTCTATGCTAAGGACCAGAGCTTTGATTCCAATTCTTAGGAATGGGAACAATGAGAGGGAGGGGGGGCTGAATCAGTGTTCATTGTATTTTAACTTTTCACTTTAATCTGAATACTGAATTATAAATGCTTAAGTACTAGATTAAACATTAACATAAACATGAAACATGAAATCAAAACATGACACCAATATGGTTACGAGGAAACCCAAATAGGTAAAAACCCTAGTGGGAGTTGATACCCACAAATAATCTGCACTAGTGTTTTGTGATCCTTGTTAGAAGATCCTTTACCTTGTTAGGAGTAGCTTTACAATGCTTTTTGTACAGTAGACCTTGTTAAGGGCCATACCCGATTAGGAGTCCTTTACAATGATCCCTATTAGGGGAGTGGACTCACTTTCCTATAGCTCATTGCTCAAATGATGAAGGCTACAACCTTTTGAGATAAGATACACACTATATCTGCAGGTGAACTATTGTTGTGACACTGCTTGTCTGATCAGTTCCTTTGGTACACTGATTCTTTGACCTCTAGAAAATATTTAATACATCTTATGATCACTTCACATACCTCTTCTCTTCTTATCACAACTCTATTACAACTTACTTGACTTCCATACCGATTACAATGGGCGCACCTTATATTTATGTGCTCACACCAAATATATAATTAGTTTGGCCCTATAACTAATTACAAATAATGCTTCCAAATGAATTGGCTTAAGCATTCTTATAATTATATGTACATATGTCAACAACCTAAATACAATGGGCACATAGCCTCTACAGCATTAATTTACAGTCACAAACCAAAATAGTCACTGTCAGCTCTATGCTCTGTTCTCTCCTAGCACACACTAGCTGTGCAACTTCAACTGACTGTAACTTTCACATCTTTTCATATCTACTTATGCACTCTTAGACTAAGAATAAGTATAGTATAAAAACCTTAACTTCTAGGGGGCATACCTTAATTCATCTGTACACACATGCACTAATGCTCTGAGTCACTGGTGCTCTGTATGCTACCCGGTCTTCAATACTTAATTGATTTTTGATCTTTACACTTAGTGCCTTGACTCCAAACTGCTATATGACTTTGTTGCCATAATGACAACACTGTATCTAGTCATATATCTTAGTATAGAAAACTTGCCAACATAACCTATTACATACAATGCTTCCAAATGAATTGGCTCAAGCATGTTTAGATACCATGATATTAACAAGTATATAACATAATACAATAGGTGCATAGCCTTTACAAAATAAAATAATAACCGCTAATCAAAATACTTTCTATCAGTTGCATGCTCTATTCTATTATGTCGCTCACTGACTGTGTCACTTCAACACACTGTAACTTCTTCAGACTAACACATCTAATCATGCGTTCTTAGACATAGCTTACTAAAATATCCAAAAGATTATCTTCAAGGGTGCATACAAAAAATTGATCATACACACATGCGCTAATGCTCTGTTCATCAGGTACTTAATTATCTACTCTATCTTCCATAGCCAAATTTTTATCTTCTAAGTAAGTGCGCTAACACCAAAACTCCATATGACCTTGTTTCCATAATGACAACACTAATATTAGTCATATACACTAGTCTAGTCAACTTGCCAACATCCTCTACCTGTTGGTTGTCTTTTCTTTTTACTTGCAGGTTTACACTATGATTGACAAACTAATGTCACTGACTCTATCACCACTCCAAAGTTTGCAAGGAAAAGGGCCAATTAACAAGGATCAACAAGGATCCTCCTACACTTTGAGCCTAGATGCTCAGGTGGGTGTATCATTGATTCACTTCTTGAAAGGAATCACTAAATATTATGCATTTATACCCTTTACTAATTGGTTTAAAGATTTTATCATTTTAATGTGTGGTGGATGATGATGAACTACTTCTAGAGAATGGATCAGTGCCTTAACCTAGGGCATAGAGTCACCCAATAACATATATCAACTGAAAATCCTAACTCAAACACTCTTGAACTCAGAATAACTGCTTTGCCTATTATCCCTCTCACTCCCAAATCTGATCATCAAATTCCTATCCAACCCCAAACTCACTGAAACTACCTTAAAGACTTTAATCCTAACTTTGTTAGGAACTAAAAGATAATTCCACAATGTTCTTTGTACACCATATGCTAACTCACTTTGTGATATTAACATATATGAGCCCAAGATTAAAACAAGAAGATAAATATGAATTTGAGATTGGAATTCAAGTGTATTCTTATTAAAATCTACAGAATCTATACATTACCAGAACAACACAATGCTAGGAAACAAACCCAAAATCCAGGCTCTCCTTGTTCAGTCTTTTAGATTGATTTTCAACATAACATCAACAATGACAAAAATAAACACTTTTGCAATATATACCACTAGTCATCTTGGAATCCCAAAATTAGGATGCAACAAGCTATGAATGACTAGGGTAAAGGTTTCCACCACCAAACCAATCAGATTCAATCAGAATTTATTACAGGGGAGAAAACCAAGCAACCTGGAGCAAACATATCCTAGAATGATCTTCCATTATGAGAAATCTCCTGACTTGTGTACTGAAGATCATGAATTTACTAAGTTTATCAATTTGATTGTCCTCTTGCAACATGCCTTGAGTGACTCATTCATGGTACAACCCTCTGAAAACAATTATGAGACTCCTGAACCACTCTGCATAAATTGGTGAAATCAAATCAACTAGATCTAGCCGCCCAAGCATTCAATTTCAGTCCTTCTATTGTTGAAAAACCCCTTAAAAATTTGAATTGGGAGAAATGACTATATCATGGCATGAGACAACATATCGATGGTCAACATTCAAACTTAGATCTACTTTATATCATCACTGTCAAATCTCCTTACTTTTCCTGGGTTTCAACCTTGCATTTAGTCACGAGATCGTGCAGACATCCTTTTAACCGTGACACTTTCCTAATTGAAATGCTTGTATGTGCAAAAAATTGCATCTCCTCTCTCATAATACTCCATTCTCTTTATACTAACATCTTTCCCTTCATAGTTAAACTCCATGTGCCTCTATTTAGAATTTTTCTTTGTTTATTAAGATTTACAAAATTCAATTTTAATGCACAAAGTAGAATTCTGTAATATGGCCATTTATTTTACACATGTAATATGATAATTTCTTGCCAAAGGTTGGTATTAGTAGGGGTCCATGACCTTTTTTTTCAACTGAAATAAATTCTACAGATTTAATGACAATAAATCCTTGTACATTCTGAACTTTCATTTATTTAGATGACTCGAATCACCCAAAACACAAAACCATCTATGTAGATACTAGGGGAAAACTGAATCAGTTGTAAAATATTTTTTTTTGCATGGAATCAATTACAAGAATTTGTGAATAGTGAATTTTGGTGCATTGTCAATGGCATATGATGTTTGTTGGTTAAAATCTACCCAATTCTTTCTGTTAACTATTGGTTAATGCATTGTGTTTTATCTATATATTACATTGAAAATAAAAGGTCTGTTATATTTGTATTCCCTCTTTATAGTTCATAAAATTCTATTCACCCAAGCCCTTTGAAACTCTTCTATGAATGTTTACTACTTAGTGTAGGTAATATTCAGGTAAAGCTTATTGGAAATATAGATGGAGTAACTGAGAGGGGGGGTGAATCAGTTAACCACAAAAATATTACCATAGATCCCTTAGATGTCTTAATAATCCATTTACTACTATCACTCGGTAAACATATAGAGAAATGTTGAAACTTAGTTATTGCAGTGAGTGTTAATTATAACTATTCTTAATAAAGAAAATAAAATGAACACAAGAGACACCAGATTTAACATGGAAACCCAATATGGGAAAAACCACCAATGTAACTAGTTACTATTTTTCACTCTTCTGAAGTGAGCCCTATTAGGAGCCAACCTAGTTAAAGGTTACAAAACACACTATTAGGTGTGACCTTGTTAGAGGATTTAATCACCCTGTTAGGAGTGGCCTTGTAAGAGGTCTTTGAAATAATTCAATAGAACTGTCACCTTGTTAGAGGATTTACAAAATGGTTGCTAAACCAACTTGGTTAAGAGATTTTGAAATCACTGCTACAATGGTAAGAAAGTAACAATGAAATGACCTGAATAATGATGCAATTGAATTTCTGATTACAGATCTCTATTTTGCTTCACTAAATCCTTCCTAATCAAATATATCTTTGCTGCTCCTCAAGGATATCTAATCATCCTTCAAAAATTTGCACACACCTTCCTTCAAAATGATTTTTACATTATTCTCTTTTCTTCACACCTTTTAATTCACCACTTGACCTTCTATATATATACCATTCAGATTGTCAAGTAAACACTAATAATCATTACAAACATTAACACTCATTATGACAGTCGGTTGGAATAAAAAAAATTTATTCCTCAAATTAACAAAATCCTTTATTGGGCTGACCTTGCTTGGTAAACACTAATCTGAAAAGATTTCCTTCGGTGACCGAGAGAACTCGGTAAACACTGCGAATTCTGCAACATCCTTTGGAGACCGAGTGAACTTGGTAAACACTAACTTTCCTTCGATAAACATGGAAGCTCGGTTAACACTGACTTTCCTACCATACTTTCCTTTGATGCCCAAAAGATCTCGGTAGACATTGAAAAATTGCCTGCTAACCGAATGAGCTCGGTAGAAACACATAACTACTTTGCTAACTGACTAAGCATGATAATTGATATGACATTTGTGTGACATCAAAGACACCACACAATTAATCCAAAAATCTCCTTCAGACAATTGTATCCAACAATCTCCCTCTTTGGCATTGATGGTGACACATGTCATAGCACAATGAAATTTCACAGAAAACATAGAGTAAGGAACATATCCTTAGCTTCATTCTAATTATCATCTATGAGAACTCCCTCTGCTAGCAAACTTCTCTTTCTGACTGAAAAATATCCTACTTAACTTCTCAAACTCTCCAAGAAAACTCTCCCTCTTGGAAACCTTAAGAAATTTCTTGAATTATGACAGCAAACTCTCCCTCTTTGACAACACATGCCAAAGACAACACATACCAGGTGAATAGCAATGTACCTTGAGTACTGATTCATATGCAATTATTCCTTGACTAAGTTGCATCAACTGACTAATCTTCAACATGCTTTGGTTGATGCATCACTAAAACTTTATTTAGTGAGCCTCGGATAGGGGAATGACCCCTAACTTACCTCTTAGATACAAGAATGCATCCTTAGGTAGTGGCTTGGTGAATATATCTACAATCTATTCTTTTGTATGAATATATTCCAATCTGATTTCCTTGTCCTGCACCAATTCTCTGACAAAGTGATATTTTATAGCAATGTGCTTGGTTTTGGAATGCATAACTGAATTCTTTGAAATATTTATTGCACTTGTATTATCACAAAACATAACAACTAGTTCTTTGATCTCAACCTTCATGCCTTCCAATAACTATTTAAACCAAACAATATTAGAGCATTTTACTGTTGCAGCAACATATTCTACTTTTGTTGTGGATTGGGATGTGCAATTTTACTTTTTACTAGTCCAAGATACCAACCTCTTGCCAAGAAAGAATGCTCCACCACTTGTACTCTTTCTGTCATCAATGTTTCCTACCCAATCAGCATCAGTAAACACTTTGCAGTCCAAATTGCCTCCAAATTTATACCACAAGCCATAATCTTCAGTTCCTTTCAAGTATCTCAAGATTCTTTTGATTGCCATCATATGATTTTCTCTGGGTTTTGCTGAGAATCTTGCTACTATACCAACTGCTAAGCAATATCAGGCCTTGTATGAACTACATACTATAATTTTCCAATCATTGATCTGTATAAGGTCTGATCTACTTCTTTTGAATCATTATCTTTTGTAAGCTTCAGTCTAGTACACATGGGGGTGCCAACTAGTTTTGCATCTTCCATACCAAACTTCTTAAGTATTTCCTTGATGTATTTAGACTGAGTAATGTAGATACCATTCTTGCTTTGCTGAATTTGAAGACCAACAAAGAACTTTATTTGACCAAACATAGACATTTCAAATTCTTTGTTCATTTGCTCTGAAAATTCTTTACACTAATCATCATTACCTGTAAACATAGTATCATCCACAAATATTTATGCCAAAATAATTTTTTTATCTGGTCCTTCTTTGATGTACAAATTACTATTATCATTAGCTCTTTTGAAATCAATCTGAATAAGATAGTTATGTAATCTTTCATACCATGCTCTAGGGGCTTGTTTCAGACCATACAATGCTTTGTGTAACTTGCAGACCATATTCCTTTTGTCTGGATCAAAAAAACCTTTAGGTTGCTCAATGTAGACTTCTTCATCAAGAATACCATTGAGAAATGTAGATTTTACATCCATCTGATATACCTTAAATCCTTTATGTGCTGCATATACAAGTAGAGTCCTTACACTTTCTAATCTTGCAACAGGAGCAAAAGTCTCTCCATAATCTATACCTTCTTCTTGAGAATATCCTTTACACACCAATCTAGCTTTGTTTCTTGATACTTGACCATCTTCATTCAACTTATTTCTGAATACCCATTTTGTTCCAATTACATTTTTACTTTAGGCCTAGGTACAAGAGTCCATGTTTTGTTCTTCTCTATTTGTTCTATTTCTTCATTCATAGCCTCAATCCAACTTTCATTTTCCAATGCATCTTTGACATTTCTAGGTTCAAAATTAGCAAGTAAACATGTACCTTTTAGTTTACTTCTTGTCATAGTACCATTTGATTTGTTTCCAATAATCTGATCTGGTGTATGATGCCTCCTGACATACTTGGCCAATACAGGGTCCTTGCCTCTTGAATGAGTTACATTGTCATCTTCTTGAGTTTCATTTTTAGGTTCTAGTTGCTCAGGCTCGGTAGATATTTGCTCAGTAGCTTTAGACTAAGACTCGGTTCCTTGTGACTCAGTTTGAACTTCTTCTTGTGACTCAGTTTGATCTTCTTCCTGTGACTCAGCTACTATATTGGGCTCGGTAGATGCAATCTCCTTATTGACAGACATGTCTGGCAATGTATCAGGTTCAATGTAAAGAAATCTCCTGTAATCCTCTGGTTCCTTTTTGCTTTCTTCTTCAGTCTTTTCTGCAAACTCATCAACTTTCACGTGTGCACTTTCTATGATTTTGTGAGTAGACAAATTCAAACATCTATATGCCTTACTCTTGCAAGAATATCCCAAGAATATTCCTTCATCACTTTTCACATCAAATTTTCCTTTTCTAGATTCTTTTAAGATGTAACACTTACTACCAAATACTTTTAGGTAACTTACATTAGGTTTATAGCCATACCATAACTCATAAGGAGTTTTGAATGTGTCTTTCTTCAACTATACTCAGTTTAAGGTATGAACTGCAGTGTTGATAGCTTCCTTCCAGTATTTCATAGCAATGTTCTTTTCAATCATTAGAGTCCTTGCACAATCCATGATAGATCTGTTCCTCCTTTCAGCTATTCCATTTTGCTCAGGAGTTCTAGGGGCTGATACATATCTTTTGATTCCTCTTTCAATGCAAAAATTATTGAATTCATGGGAGATGAATTCACCACCTCTGTTTGATCTTAAGCACTTAATTCTTTTCCCCGTTTCCTTTTCTACTCTTGACAAATACCATTTGAACTTCTCAAATGCTTCTGACTTTTCTCTTAAATACATAACAGTCATCATTCTAGAGTAATCATCAACAAAGAGAATAAAGAATTTTTATTTAGTATAGCTTTCAATTCCAATAGGTCCACATAAATCAATATGCACAATTTCCAAAATATGTTCAGACTGATAGTTTTTACTTTTAAAGCCAGTCTTTCCCATTTTTCCAATCTGAAAATTCTTGCATAGACCAACATCGGGTTTCTTCAAAGTAGGAATGCCTCTTACTTTCTTGAATTTTCTTATTTTCACCATGTTATCAAAATTTACATGACATAACCTTTTATGCCATAACCAACTTTCTTCAATTTGAGCAATAAAGCATGAGCATTCACCAAGATCAAGATAAAATAGGTTACCTTTGGTTTGTTTGCTTGATCCAATCAGTTTTCCCTTGTCATCTAGCATTCTTGCTTTGCCATGCATGAATTCAACCTTGAATCCAATGTTGATTAGCTATGCTACACTTAGAAGATTATGCTTTAGTCCTTCAACCCAATATGCATTATCACATATAAGTTCTTTGGTTAATGAGATTCGTCCTCTTCCTTTCATGCAATAAGGTTCATTGTTTCCAAACCTTACATTACCACCATCATAGTCTTCAAGGTGTTCAAACTTTGTTCTGTCACCAATCATATGATGTGAACATCCACTGTCTATGATCCATGTATCATTTTTTCTTATATGAGAGATAAGTGCCATCTCATCTTCATCATCATTAGATTCATCTTTTACAACAATCAAGACCATTTCTTCTTCACTATCATTAGAATCCTTAGCCAAAAAACATGTTTTCTTACCTTTATCCTTGAATGATTTGAAATTCTTCTTGCCATTATACTTGTGACCTTTCTTCTCATCCTTGCTTTGCTTGTTTGGGTACCTAGCTGCAATATGACCAATTTCTTCACATGAAAAATAGATTAAGGGAGTTTTACCTTTGTATTTTCCTCTGCCTCTAGTATATTTCTTTGCAAGTAATGCTTCAATAACTTCAAGATCACTATCAAAACTTTCCTCTGATTCTCCTTCACTTTCTGACTGGATGTCCTTTATTTTCTTTCCCTTCTTAAGTGAAAGTTTGGCCTCAAATGCTGATTCAATATTTTTGGAAGTTGGAACATAGTTGTCATAGTTATCCAACTCAAAGGCTATCAATCTTCCCACTAAGGCATCCAAAGTTATATTGTGATTTTCTTCACATCTTCTTTCTTGAATAGTAGATACTCTTATTGCATAGATAGGGAGTAATGTTATGAGAACCTTACTTATAATAGTTTCATCATCAATTGTTCCTCCAGAAGCTCTGATTGCACTAACACTTGCCTTGATCCTTTCAACATATTTTGCAATGTTTTCATCTTCTCTCATTTTCATTTGATCAAACTGTCCTCTTAGGCTTTCTGCTTTGGCTCTCTTCACATTTTCATCACCACCATAAATTTTTTTCAACTTGTTCCACATTTCATAAGTAGTTGTGTAGTCTTTGATCTCATCAAATTCTTCATAGCTGAGAGTTGATGCAATGTCTATCATCATGGTGTTATGGTTCTTTTTCTTTGCAATGTCTTCAACAGTTAATGTGCCACTAGGAGCTGTATATTCTTGATCAAGATATTTGCATCCTAAATCACCAATGGAAGCCAGATGAAGTCTCATGAGACCTTGCCATGCTGAAAAGTTATCTTTGTTAAGCCTTGGAATTTTTCTCTTGTAAGACATCCTGATCTTTAGCTTAGGTCCTTAAAACCCTTCCTGTAAGCACCAAAAGCTCTGATACCAATTTTTGGAAATATAGATGGAGTAACTGAGAGGGGGGGGGGGTGAATCAGTTAACCACAAAAATATTACCATAGATCCCTTAGATGTCTTAATAATCCATTTACTACTGTCACTCGGTAAACATATAGAGAAATGCTGAAACTCGGTTATTGCAGTGAGTGTTAATTATAACTGTTCTTAAGTATTCATCAATGATTAACATGCATGCATAAAGAAAATAACATGAACAAAAGAGACACTAGATTTAACATGGAAACCTAATATGGGAAAAACCACCAATGTAACTAGTTACTATTTTTCACTCTTCTGAAGTGAGCCCTGTTAGGAGCCAACCCGGTTAAAGGTTACAAAACACACTGTTAGGTGTGACCTTGTTAGAGGATTTAATCACCCTGTTAGGAGTGGCCTTGTAAGAGGTCTTTGAAATAATTCAATAGAACTGTCACCTTGTTAGAGGATTTACAAAATGGCTACTAAACCAACTCGGTTAAGAGATTTTGAAATCACTGCTACAATGGTAAGAAAGTAACAATGAAATGACCTAAATAATGATGCAACTAAATTGCTGATTACAGATCTTTGTTCTACTTCACTAAATCCTTCCTGATCAAATATATCTTTGCTTCTCCTCAAGGATATCTAATCATCCTTCAAAAATTTGCACACACCTTCCTTCAAAATGATTTTTACATTATTCTCTTTTCTTCACACCTTTTAATTCACCACTTGACCTTCTATATATATACCATTCAGATTGTCAAGTTGGCACTAATAATCATTACAAACATTAACACTCATTATGATAGTCAGCTGGAATAAACAAACTTTATTCCTCAAATTAACAAAATCCTTTATTGGGCTGACCTTGCTCGGTAAACACTAATCTGAAAAGATTTCCTTCGGTGACCGAGAGAACTTGGTAAACACTGCGAATTCTGCAACATCCTTTGGAGACCGAGTGAACTCGGTAAACACTAACTTTCCTTTGATAACCATGGAAGCTCATTTAACATTGACTTTCCTGCCATACTTTCCTTTGACGCCCGAAAGATCTCGGTAGACACTGAAAAACTACCTGCTGACCGACTGAGCTCGGTAGACACACAGAACTACTTTGCTGATTGACTGAGCATGATAATTGATATGACATTTGTGTGACATCAAAGACAACACATAATTAATCCAACAATCTCCTTTAGATAATTGTATCCAACATAGCTATCATACCCACTTTGAATTTTGAGAATTTCTTTATGCAAAGTGGAGATATGAAAGGACAATGCAATTTTAGTATGATATATTTGGGATATAAGCATGTATAGATCATTACATAAAACCCGCATAGATAGAGCATGTAAATTATGGATAATCTACATGTAGTAAAGATTAATATTGCTTGCCTCCAAATGATTGGTTGAGTTTTCGTCATTTACCCACAAATTGATTTTGTTTGAGTGGTATTTATTATCTGTTGCATTTTGTTGAGGAAAATTCTTACTTTGGGACATAACATTTTACCAATTGTTTATGTTCTTCAGGACTTTTCCAACCATACAATTGTACCTACTTCAAAATAGAGGTTAATACATGTAGAAACATGAAAAAAAAATTCCTTGATTTTACTATTATATGCACATAAAAAACAAATATTTAAGCTTTGTCAATGGTTAAAATAAAAAATATATGGTTTTAAAGGTAAATTTACTTAGATTAATATTCAGGCTAAAGTATAAAGAACAATACTAATTCTATTTAAGAAATGCTAAAAAATTATGTCTTATTTTAATGCTAATGTAGTTACTCTTACGCTTGTATAATGTTTCAAGGTGGAAAGATAGTGACTATGCTAGCAACAATTTGTTCTGACGCAAACCAAAAATATCGCGTCATTAAATCATACCAAAAATTCATGGTTGAGATTGTTGTAGAGAGATATAAGCACACAAGAAATATTCCATCTATTATAGAAACTCCCTCTTATGATTTTCAATCACCAATTCATATCACTAAATGTGGGTAAAAAAGTGTTCCACTGCATCAAAAAAACTATTGATGGAAATGAGATACAATCTACCTACATACAAGCCTACATGCATTGTCCACCTCACTTAGAACTAGTTACACTAATTGGATTAGCAAGATCTTACATATATGTTGCCAATCGCAAAGGAAGAAAATGATGTTATAGAGAAGAAAAAGAAATAGTCCAAGTCTTTCCAAAATTTTATGCAGTTCCAAAGGAAGACTTTGACAATTTTGAGGTGTTCTCCTGGAGAGAGCTTATTCCATACAAATATTTTCATGCAATACTTAAAGTTATAGGCCTTTCCAAAGAAGAGATCATTAGTAATTGGAAGTGCATGGATATAGAAAAATATAATGTTTGGCATATTGATTGCATAGATCAAAATGAAGATGTACTGGTAGACAAAGATGAAAGTGATAGCGAGATCCATAAACAAGACATTGTACAAATACATGAGTGGGAACTACTGTCTCAAATGGCGCTTTCTAATAGTATCAACTTAAATGAGCTTGACATATTGGGAAAACATGATTTTGACACTAGTAACATTTGGGGGGTGCACAATATTCCTTTGCAATTGCGTGAAATTGCAAATCAATTTGTTCATAAGAAAACTATGTCTACCATACATGCATCAACCATAGTATTTAATATACATGCAGCCCTCAAGATTCCAATTAGAGAAATTAAACCATTACAAGGCCAAACATTAACAACATTCCAAGAAGACATGAAAAATATACAATACATTCTCATCGATGGGATGACTTTCATAGGCCCAAAACTATTGTTGATATTTGATAGCAGGCTACGTGAAGCAATAACCCACCGAAAACACATTTCTTTTCGGGGTCTATCTATAACTCTAATTGGAGACCTCACCTAGCTTCCACTAGTAATGGACAAACCTATCTATGGAACACACACAATTGCACAAAATCTATGGTGCAAGTTTAATACATTTGTAACATTGCAGATAATTTTTAGACAAGATGGTGATGATTGAATTCAAATACAATTCTGTCAAGCATTACTAAACATGCACAATGCAAAACAATCAGAGCATGATTGGAAGTTACTAATGACTATCACAAACAAACACCTACCACCAATTGAGCAAGCGAAGTTTGACCAAAGAATACATTTGTTTGCTACAAATGAACTTGTAGCATTCCATAATAAAAAAATGCTAAAACAAGTAAATGTACCTATTGTACTATGTGTTACACTCAATACACAATGTAAATATGTTAAAGCTGATAACGATGACCAACTTTCACAAGAACTCCTTTTATGTAGATTTCAATGTGTCATGCTTAGCACAAACCTATGGATAGAAGCTAGTCTTGTCAATGGATCTCTTGGCGAGGTCAAAGATATTGTATATCCATGTGGCTCTAAGCCCCTAGAGTTACCAACATATGTTACAGTCAAATTTGATAACTACAATGGACCACCTTGGGATGTCTAAAACCCAAAAACTATCCCCATACTATTGATAACCTGACACATTCATACTCAACTACCACTTGTGTGCTAAAATGTTGACACACTTCTATGAATCATTATATCCAAGATTGCTCAAGAATGAGGTCTCAAATGGTGACTCATAGCTCTTTATTCATGGAGTGCAAGGGTTAATAATGAAGGCCCTTAGTTTAGACCTAGTTTGTGCCCATGCAAGTACACTATAAAATGAGAGATTCAAAGAGGAAAATAAAGAATGCTAGTCGCCATGATCATCAAGTATGCATGCAAATGTAAATGGAAGCTATTCTATATGATAACAATGCATGAAAGCAAACTAATCTATGAAAGGAAATACACATGAAAGATTATTCTATGAAATGAAATATGAATCTAATCTACCATGCAAGTACAAGAGTAATCTAAATGGATTGCCATTGAGGCATGAGAGAAGAAGACAAGAAAAGAGAAGTTGCAATGTTCAAGCTCAATTGCTCAAACTCTCCTCCAAAATCACTCTCCAAACCTGCAACATACAATTTGGGTCTCTAAAATTTGGATGCCTAAAATCTGGATCTCTAAAATCTCCATGCTTAAAACCTGGATGCCTAAATGAGAAGGAGAGGGCTCCTTTTAAAGAGAAATGAATGGTAGAGATTAAGAGGCAAAATCTAAGGGTGGAGAAAAATTATCCTTTTGACTTTGGTGCACAAGATTTTCAAGAGGCAAAATCAATGGACATGGTTAAGAGGCAAAAAGATGTGTGGAAGAGATTAAGAGGCAAAATTAGATTCCACTCATCTTGGAAAGTGTGCATTGAATGTGAAGACAAAAAGTCTTTTTATTTTTCTTTTTCTTTTATTATTTATTTATTATTTTTAGCAAAGTGGTTTCCATTATTTAATTAAAAGATTTTTTATTTATTTAAAAAAGATTTATTCTTTTAATTAAATGTGGCTTAGGATAAAGTGATTTTATTATTTAATTAAAAGGGAGCATGTTCTCTTAATTAAATAAAACTTAGGATAAAATGATCAAACCTTAGGAAATATTGAAATATTTGAATTAATTATGATTTGATCAAGGAAACTATTTTGAATTGAAAATATTGAAAAGAATTGATTTAGGAAATGATAAATTGATGAATGGGGGCCCAAAGTCTAGGTGACCATTTTAAGGTGCATACATTTGCCCCTCTTTGACTAATGTGTGATCTTTATGGGAACACATGTAGTCAAAGAATGAAGTTGAAGCGTGAGATCGATTTGGGATCACAAAACAACCCAGACATGTGATGGAAGGATGAGAACACATCAGGAAAAAGATAAGCTGATTGAAAAAGACAAGGCTAACACCCCTATAAATAGGTAATTGTCATGTCCCGGATAAGAATCTCAAGAAAGGTTTCCCCAAGCAAAGAAATTGATAGATTTGATAAAGCTGAATCAAGGATTAAAGTTTGATAGGTACTACCCCCTCATGATCGAAATCAAAATGAGATAAAGGAGAAATAATGAATTGATAAATTTGATCAAATAAAGTAAAGATAAGGTTCTTGATGTAAGATGAAAGATATAAGGATCATAGAACCAGGGTAGATCATCAAGCATGAAAGATTATGCCCCAAGGTTGAATTAGAAGAAAAGAAGTGGGGGTGAAAGCGAATGGAAGATAGAAGTTTAGAAGAGGTGGGAAGAAATGGAAAGAAGAAAGAGAATTTTCCTTAAGAAAGAGAATGCCCCAAAATCAATCAACTATTTAAGATAGGAAATTTTGATTGAGATAACGAAATAAGATAAGGAAATGAAGATCAAAACGTGACCACAGTTGATTAAAAGTCCAAAAGAAAGATGAAGGAAACCCCTCTCAAACTCCTAATGCAGCCTAGAAATGCAAATTAACATGAAGTCTAACAATGCAAGCTACATGAAAATGCAAAGGTTTACTTGCAATTAGAGCAATTGTAACATAGGATTTTGTGTTCATCATTCATTAGAGAATATTAAGGAACTTATTTTCATCATTGGGCCATTATTAACAGACAAAGGAAAATCACACAATCATCACCAGTCACAAGCACAACTATGCAGATATGAATGTGATTTATATCAGATTGGAATGTGGAAAGATTATAACATAAGCATCAAAGACATAAGGGTCAAGATGACTTCAATGTTAGCTTACCAAATTTAATATAGCAAAACCACGCTTGCATCAAGGCATAAATGCCATGATGACCATAAGAATAGTTGTGCAAAAATAGTCAAGGATGAGGCCTCAAATCTCCTAAGTGTTTCAAGAGGACAACAAGAGACACTCTAAAGTTTCAAGACCACACCCACAAGCAAGAAGCAAATAAAAACATGCCCCATGGCCCAAGTCCTCTAGCTATGCATACCAGAGAGACTTATTAGACAAGGACACTCAACAAAAATTAATAATAGTCAGCACACAAAGAAAAGATCATGACATAGTTCAAGCATTAAGTGTTGTGTTTAAAAATTTAAGTGTGTTAACTGATACTAAGTTTCGAGGATAAGGATTGAATGCTTGCAAGTAGGTAAGATCGCATGAAAAAATTGGGTAAGACCAAGCTGATAAGTGTTGAAAAAAAATTGATGTCAGGGGTTGTGTTGAAAAACATAGTTGGGGTGGTGTTGGAAAACATTTTTTGTGAGGTGTCCTAAAGACTAACACATCAAAGAGACCAAATCTAGCACAGTTATGCCCCCTAGAAAAAGACAAAGAACAATTCCAAACCAAGGCAACAAGGACAAGGCATGATGGAGAAAGGCTAAGTGTCAAGGAAATGTGCTAAGAAATAGTGGTGCAAAGGCCTCAAGTAGCGCTCATTTCCAGGTTTTCACCACTTAGATTTTGTTACAAATTTTTATTTTATTATTTATTTATTTATTTTTTTTTTCAGGACTTCTTATAATTGTTTTGTATTTTTCTACCAAGGCGCCTGTTTCCAAGTTTTCACCAAGGCACTTTTTCTATTTTTTTGATATTTTTAGAATATATAATTTTTTTGGAGATACATCAAAGCGCCTATTGCTAGGTTTTCACTAAGATGATCATTTTTTCAGGACATTTTATGATTTTTATAATTTTTTGATAATATATTATTTTTTTGGATTTTTTCAGGATCAATAAGTATGTACAAAGGATGCCTCCAGAAAAAATGGGCATCATGGATATAAATTCTTTAGGTGAAAGACATTGATAGGATCAGGGATTTTCTCTCCCTTTTGTAGTAGATAATAAATAAGCACATATCCCAAAAGTTTCTATAATGATGTAAGGTCCAAGCCAATTAGGTTCGAATTTGCCCTTTTGATCTCTATGTTGTTGATTCTTAGGATTTTCACGTAGGACAAGATCTCCCACTTGGAATTCTCTAGGGTGAACCTTTTTATTGAAGTCTTTGGAAATGTGCTTTTGATAAACCCTCATATGGTCAAATGATACTTGATGTTTCTCATCTAGAAGTTCTAACTCTTGAAGTCTCATGGTGCAGTAGTCTTCATTTGTAACTAGAGCTTTGAGGGAAACTCTAAGTGAAGGAATCTCAATCTCTAAAGGTAAAAATGCTTCAGCACCATATGTAAGGGAAAAAGGAGTAGCCCCAATAGGAGTATGAATACTCGTTCTATAGGCCCACAAAGCTGGATTTATTTGTAAGTGCCAATCTCTACCATTCTTACAAACTGTTCTATGTAGGATTTTAAGAATGGTTTTGTTTGATGCCTCTACTTGACCATTTCCTTGCGGGAAGTAAATGGAGGACCAATGTTGTTTAATCTTAAATTTCTTGTAGAGTTGTTTAAGGTCCTTATTTTTGAACTAGCCTCTATTGTCAGTGATAATCTTAGAAGGTACTCCATATTGACAGATGATATGGTTCAGAATAAATAGAGAGACTGTCTTGCTCGAGGCAACAAAAAATGGGGAAACTTCTACCCATTTAGTGAAGTAATCAGTAGTAGTGATGATAAACTTGTGTCCACCTGATGAGTTGGGATGAATCTTCCCAACAAGATCAAGTGCATAGTGCTGAAATGGCCAATGAGATACAGAAGGAATGATCTCCCAGCTTGGAGCATGTATTAGGTTACCATGTTTTTGATAGTTTTCACATGACTTTGCAAAAGCTAATTCATCAATCTGCATCGTAGGCCAATAGTACCCCATGCTAAGAAACCTTCGGGCCATGGAAAGACCATTGGAATGTCCCCCACAGATGCCCTCATGGATGTCAACTAACGCTTGGTCAGATTCTTCCTTTTCCAAGCATCTAAGAAGTGTTCCATCTAGACCCATCCTATACAAATCAACAAAGATAAGGGAATGGTGAGAGGTGTTTCGGGTAACATTTCAAGTATAGTGTCATCACAAAGGTATGAGTAAATGGCACCATAATGGGATGACTCATGACCAACAAGGGTACAAATGACATGACTTTCTTGGGAGTCATAGATAGGGTGATGTAGCTCTTCCACCAAGAATTCAAATTTGGATTCATGTTCCCCTAACATAAGGAGTGAAGCATGTGTAGCCATAACATCGGCTACTTTGTTTTTTGCTCTAGGGATTTGTTGAAACATGATAAATGTGAAGTATCATTTCAAGGAATCAACCATTTTTCTTGTAAGGTATCAATTTCTCATTTTTTGTTTGATATTCATCATTGAATTGGTTGATTATCGATGTGAATCCCCATAGATGTGTAACTATGTGATTCTCCATTCTAAGGCTATCTTAAGTCCATTTGTTAAAGCTTCATACTTAAAAATGTTGTTTGTACATGGGAATAATAACTTGTAAGACTTAGGAATCATGTACCCATGAGGAGAAACAAACAACACACCAGCTCTTGAACCATTTTTCATAAAGGATCCATCCAAGAACATCTTCCATGTTCTTTTAGTCATATACATGAGGTGCTCATTTGGGAAGTCAACTTGAATAGGTGCATTATCTTATATTGGGAAATCAACCAATTGATCTGCTATTGCTTGTCCTTTGATTTCTTTACACTCAATGTACTCTATGTCAAACTCTAAAAGGATCATCATCCATTTAGCAATTCTAGCTATGAGGGCAGCCTTACCTAGAAAATACTTGAGTGGATCTATTTTTGCTATGAGGTGTATTGTGTGCACAAGCATGTAATGCCATAGCTTTTGGGAAGCAAACACCACTGCAAGGAAATCTTTCTCAATGTTGGTGTAGTTAACCTCATATGAAACAAGAGTATGACTAATGTAGTATATTTCTCTTTCTTTCCCATGTTCATCAAGTTGATCTAGTAATGCCCCCAAGGAAGATTATTTCATTGAAATGTACATAATAAGTGGTTTCCCAGGGATAGGAGGCATTAAAACAGGAGGATTTTCCAAGTATTTATTGATTTGATCTATGCTCTTTTGACAATCCTCATTCCAAACAAATTTGACTCCTTTGTGTAAGTTCTTGTTGAAAGGTTGAGCTCTATCTGCCAACTGTGAAATTAATCTCCTTATGGATTGAAGACGTCCTTGGAGACTCCTCATTTGACTAATGTTTCTAGGGGATTGCATATCTATGATTTCTTGGAATTTTTTAGGGTCTACCTCTATTCTTTTTGCTGAAATGATGAATCCTAGTAGTTTTCTAGAGGTGACACCAAATGCACAATTTTTAGGATTTAACCTTAGTTGAAATTATTCCATGTAATCTAGAATGACTTATAAATCATCTAAGTGTGTGTCTCTTTTCTTAGACTTGGCCAAGGTGTCATCCAGATAATCTTCCATGTTTTTATGCATCATGTCATGAAAAATGCTTGTCATAGCTTGTTGATAGGTGGATCCTATATTTTTTAATCCAAAAGGCATAACGTTCCAACAATAGGTACCCCATGCACAAGTGAATGCAGTCTTTTCTTGATCTTCAGGAGATATCTTAATCTGATTGTATCTAGAAAAACTATCCATCAAGGAATAAATCTCATAACCCATAGTCATATCCACTATCATGTCTATATTGGGAAGTGGAAAGTCATCCTTTGGGCATGCTCTATTGACATCTCTAAAATCTGTAAAAATTTGAATCGATTTGTCATGTTTGGAAAGTGATACAATGTTTGATATCCATTTAGCATAGTCAATAGCTCTTATGAACCCTGCACCAAGGAGTTTCTCTAATTCAACTTTGACTAGGAGAGCTATGTGAGGATGCATCTTTCTCAATTTTTGTTTAACTCATTTGACACCTGGAGCTATGGACAAGTGATGCATGATAATATTAGTGTCCAACCCTGGCATATTAGAATAAGTCCATGCAAAGTTGATCTTCTTTTTTTGTAAGAACTTAGTGTAAGCTTCTTTTTCTTGTGGTGACAAGGATTGAGCCAAGTAAACTATTTTTGGAGCCTCATCTATACCCAAATTGATCATTTGTGTTGGTTCAATAAGCACCAAAAATCTATCCTAAAAGTAGCTAGGGAGATGATCAAGTACCTCATCCTTAGGTGCCTCAGAGAGGTTTTCACTCTTGGATACATCATTTCTTTTTACTTTTTTTGGTTTTGACACTACCACACAGTGGTTTCCCTATCAGAACTCTTATTCTTTTGGTTTTTTTTTTCTTTTTATTTTGTGACTAAGGTACTTGATGTCTAGCTTTGTCATGCTAGTAGCCGGTTCACTAGTGGAAGAGACTACGGGTTCAATGGCATTCAAGTAACAAGCTATCTCATAACCATTTTGAAATGTTAAGATCTTAGGTTCTTGATAGCATTGGGACCAATCAAGGAGATTAGGATGAACAAGAGGTAAGTAAATGACTAGTTCAAGGTTTTGGATGTGAATGATATCAGCTCTAGTGACCAAAGAGTTGGAGTCTGTCAAGTATCCTTCTAAGCTACCCAAATCGGGACTCATCCTAATAAGTGAAGAATTGTCCACTAAAGCAACATGTGGCTTCAAATCCTCTAATCCTACATGTGACTCATTAGCTACCTCAGGTTGAGAACTATAAGTGTGGATGACATCAACATCCATGTCAACTGTAGAAGGATTAGAGAAAGAATCCCATTCATACTCATATGAACTTGTTTCTGAACTTTGACTAGGATGTTTACACCATGAAGGTTTCAGATGTCTTGATGTGGAAGCTCTAACATCATCAAGGGTAATACCTTATCTTTCCATCAATGAACAAGGTTCTTTCATTGGAATTCTCTGATAGGATCTTCTACATATAATTCATCTTGTTCTAAGCTTGCAATTGTCCCATGAGTGACTGGATTGTCTGAATCTCCCCAAAGGAGATTAGTGGAAGGGACCCAATATTCACACATATCTTTTTGATTTGTCAAATTAGGTATGTATTCTAGTTCATCTTCATTACTTGAATCATCAAGGATAGGAGCAGTGTTCTTGTTGTGATTTGCAAATCCTAGGCCAAACGTCTCCTTAGACTTGTGTCCAAAAAGATCACGATCAAGGGGTTTGGCTCTAGCATCCAATCTATGACTAAGAGGGCCATGTCCAAGATAAACCATCTATTTGAAAAAAGTATACCCTCTTCCATAAGCCTTAGGAGAGGGAGATAAATTCTCATTGTGCATGTATTTCTCTTCTCTATAAATCTAGTCTTTGACAACTATCTCTTCTTTCTCATCTTGAATAGCCACTGAGGACTCTACGAACATGCCAAATAAATTCATAGCTAAAGAGGAAGGTATCATTTCTTATGAAGGCTTTCCATAAGACCTAGGTGAAATTGGTAGTGTCGTGAGGGAGTTGAGCTGATACCTCCCCATGCTAAGGTCTATTGTCTTGAATTTGTCTTTACATTCAGCTAAGGTTGCATTGAAGCCTTCTAATTTTCTATTGAGGGGAACATGAGTACTCATTGAAACTGATTTAATAGATAAATTGTTATCTCCAGGTATAAAAATCTCTACTCCATTGTAAGGGAACTTAACACATTGATGGTAGGTAGATGACACTGCTTGCATATCATGAATCCATGGTCTACCGAGTAAGATGTTGTACACAAGGGGGCTAGTGTCAACTATTTGGAATAAAACATATTTTTCAATAGGGCCAATCCTAACAAGAAGGATGGACAACCCCTTGGAACTTCTTTCCCCCTCATCATAGGCTTTGATAGTGATCTTCTTTCTGGTATCTATGACTTGTTCAGAATAACTCAACATCTTCAAAAGACTCAAGGAACAAATATTAAGCCCAACACCCCCATCTTTCAACACATGCCTGACATGGGTTTTGTGGATCATGACCTTAATATGAAGAGTGAGATTGTGCCGGTGGCTTAATGCTTTATCATCATCCTCCGAAAATGTAAGGTAATGAGGGCTAGTAATATGGTTAACCATGTTCTAGAATTGATCAATGTCTAAATTGTTGGGGACATTTTCTATGTGCAAAGCATGCTCAAGGACTTTCTTGTGTCTCAGAGACAACTCTAAGAGCTCAAAGATCAAAATCCAAGTTGGGGTTTTTTGCAACTGATCGACAAGATTATAGATCAACTTAGGATTCACTGCTAGTTTTGAGGTGACATTCTTGGATGCCACTTTCTTTGATTTACTTGGTTGACTTGAACTAGGTCCTCAAATGACAATGTGACCTTGACTTCCTGTGACAATAGTGAGAGTTTGAGATGACATTCTAGAGTTAGGACCCCTTAGCACCAGGATGGGTTCTTCATCAAAGATAGGAGGAGAGTCCATGTCTAGATCATAACCATAGGGATCTTTATTCCTCATCATGTTGACATTTTCTTCTACAACTTCAAGTATGTTGACAACATTCTCTGCAGCTGTGTAAGTGTAATTGACCTCAGCCTTGCCATTCTTATGTTTAGAGGTTTCCCCATTTTCATACTTGGGCAAAGGTTCTTTGAATGCCTTATGATCGGTGTTAGTGTTCAATCCATCTACCTTAAGTTGTCCACTCTCAATGTGATCTTGAATGATATTTTTGAGTTTCGAGTAGTTTTCAATATCATGTCCAATGCCATTATGAAATTTGCAAAAGGATTTCTCATCCCACCAATGTGGATTAACATCAGGTATATAATGCTTTGTAGGATCTTGAGGATGCACAAGGTTGTTGGAAATGAGTGTTTTCAAGACATCCTCATATGAATCACCAAGTTTTGAAAATTGATGTCTCTCTTTCTTAGGCTTATCTTGGTATCTTGGCTTGCTCTCTTGTTGATGAGATGCATTAAGTTTCATGGCTTGAACAACACTAGAAAAGTGTAAAACAACTTGATCTATGGGTTTGGAAGAGTCTACAACTCCATCATTGACCACTTGTTTGTTCGTATTCCAATGTGAGTTTTTCCCTTTATCCATGTTAGGGTTGTTGTTATTTTGACCATTGTTATTGTTGTTTCCATGTCTAGTTAAAATTCCTTGTTCTCTCAAAACATCCTCAATCCTACATGCGGTTTCAACCATGGTGTCAAAGGAATCAAAAACCATCTTCCTAACTTCATACCACATTTTAGGAACCAAGTTGCTAACAAGGATTTCAATCTTCTCATTTTCTAGGGATGGTCCTAGAGTAGAAAGAGCATTGTCATCTCCACCTTTGCGAGAAAGTGACAAAGGATTCCCCTTGATTTTTCTTTAAGTTTCATAAGTCCAACATGGTGATAGAACTTGAAAGGTTGTATGCAAAGTGTTGGAAAAATCTATGGACGAGCTCTTTGAAATTATTAATGGGCGGAGTTATGTTGGTGAACCATTCCATCACTTGACCCTTAAGACTCCTTGGGAAAAGTCTCATGAGGTATGAGTCATCTTGACGGAACTCAAAAATCATGATATAGAATTGACACATGTGATCATGTGGATCTCCATTACCATCATACTCATTGTATTGAGGGATCTCAACCTTTCTAGGAAAGTCTTTCATGCTCACACTCTTGTCAAAAGGATTAGGAAAAATTGAGTCAAGTGAGAATGAACTCTTGGGTGCCAAAATCTTCTCCATCATACTCTTGATTTGTTTGATCTCCTCTTCTTGAGATGGACCTTGCTTCTTAATCTTCTTGTCCACATCAAAGTTGTAGGGGACTCTAGAGCCCTTATTGATTAAACTCTCTAGGAACTTGTCTTTGTTTTGTTCTAAGTATCTCTCCGCATACTGTTGGAAGAGTGGTTCTTGTTGTATCTTCATTAAGTCTTGGGTATTGAGGTCAAAACTCAAGCTACTACCCCCATATTGCGAACCATGGTGAGCACGTTGTGAATGTTGTCTTGAGTTCCTAGGAGGTGTTCATCTCCTATAATGATCATGTTGTGAAGCCCTTCTTCCTCTAGGGCTAGGAGATTGTGAAGGTGTTCTTGAACATCTTCCACTTTTTGGAGCTTTAGGAGGGGTAGATGGAGGAGAGTTGTTTTCACCACCAACATGCATGTTGTTAAATTGGTCATTAAGTTGTTAAGCCAAGAGTCTATCTTGCTCTTCTTAGGAGGCTCTCCTTTCTATCTCCAACAAGGCTTGTCTCTCCAACTCTAGGAGTCTAAATTTCTCTTCCTTTTCAGCTTGTTCATCTAGGAAGGCTTTCTTTTCACGCTCAATTCTCTTAAGTCTTTCAATCATGTATCTTGAAGGTTCTTTGGGTGGTGAACTTGGTCTTGAATGTCTAAACAAGTCATTGGTGTATGTTGCATTCACATGAGTGTCATAAGGTTCATCATCTTGGTTTTCATGTTGTGATTCTTCTTCTTGATAGGCTCACCTCTTATCCCTTTTAGTCCTTTGATGTGTATCTAGATATCTAGTTGAGATAAGGGGTGAGACTGGTCAATTTTCATGAGAGGAACTGCCAAATAGAATTGTATCTCTATGTCTTTCAAATATGTCATCAAGGCTTTTATCCATTTCTTCCCTCTCTCATCGAGTCATTGTGTAACTCATATCCATGTCCAAGTGAGAAGATGATAAGGGTGTACTCAAATCACTAAGATTACTCTTGGGATCAAACCAATTTTCTAAGTTGTTCCTGGGTGATTGATCAAATACGGGTTCATTTCCCTTACATTTTTGGCAAGTTTGAACTAAGGGTAATTGGTTAAAGACTAATTAAGGTAGCTTTCCTTGATTTACTTGATATCTTATTGTAACCAACATGAAAGAAAGGGAACTAGGTGATAGGATGACCCTAAGAAATGTTGGTACCAAACTATGATAGTAAAAGCACTCACTTGTCCAAAAAGAGAGATGATAAGATAGAAATTTTGCAAGAGGCGTAAACCAACACTACCACAGAGGTTCCCAATGAACGGATGAATAACCTAACACATATGGATCAGTAGGATGATTTACCCAAGTTATATTGATTGAATTTGAATTTTTATAGAAGTGAATGGACAAGAGATTACTAAAACTCTCCAAGTGTGTTATCAAAGGATCTAAAGGTTGATCTTCTCAACAAGGAAAATTTCTAGCTCATTGATTCCAAGCAAGGTCACTCATGAAATCAAAGATTACTATTTCAAGAGGTCAAAATGAAAGAATCCAAGGTGCAAATAGGCTTTTAATAGTGGGGTAAGTGACTTGATTTGACTCGGATCGACCGAGGAAGACTGGAAATGACAGGATAGCAAATCAAGCAAGTTGTAAAAGCTGGTTTTTCAACTTGGGAACTCATTTTTTGTTCATTTTAATTGATTAATGAGATGCATTAACATATTTTTATCATTAATCAGGTAGCAAGACAATAATTAGGGAGTTCAAGTAAACAATTGTCTTCAAACAACAAGCAAGGGATAAAACAACTTTGCGCATAAACAAGAATAGTGACATAGTATTCTACTCCCTAAGGACTCTACTTGTGTATGTTCTCAAAATGTTTTTCAACCACACACATAGTCCTAGAAAAGGAAAGGTTGCTTTCACTATGGTTCATAGTAATGGTCAACTCTGCAACTCTTATAATCTCAAGTGGGTGAACTCCAATCCAAGCGCATCAGGGTTTTGACACATTCTAAAAATTTAATCAATCGGAGATGCTGAGGAGATCTAAAAACCCAACAAGAAACAACACTTGTGGAGATTTATTCCACAAGGACATTTATATAGTGGTTGTTGCTACCATGACAAGAATGGCTAATACCACTTGAGGTTCCGTCCATGTGGTTTACCCAATAAAGGGACTGTCCGCTATGGTTAACCCTCTCTAACAAGGAAGAATCACAATATGGACCAGATGGGGACTTAGCTCAGATTCAAGGGTTCTGAGTTTCTGATGTCCCCAAAAGGGAACAAAGCATAATCCTCTAGCCTCTTCACCTCACCCAAACATTGCAAGCAAATTAATTGACATGCTAAGTTGCAATCACCTCACCAAGGTTTGTATGACAACAACAATGACTACCGATCTCTCTAAGTGGTGTATGCACCCTAAAATGGTCACCTAGACTTTGGGCCCCCATTCATCAATTTATCAATTTCCTGAATCAATGCTTTGCAATATTTTCAATTTAAATCAATTTCCTTGATCAAATCGTAATTAATTCAATTATTTTAATATTTCCTAAGGTTTGATCATTTTATCCTAAGCTTTATTTAATTAGGAGAACATGTTCTCTTTTAATTAAATAAAAAATCTTTTAATTAAATAATAAAATCAGTATATCCTAAGCCACATTTAATTAAAAGAAAAACTCTTTTTTAAATAAATAAAAAATCTTTTCATTAAATAATGGAGACCACTTTGCTAAAAATAATAAATAAATAATAAAATAAAAAGAAAAAGAAAAATATTTTTTGTCTACACATTGAATGCACACTTTCCAAGATGAGTGGAATCTTCTTTTGCCTCTTAATCTCTTCCACACATCTTTTTGCCTCTTAACCATGTCCATTGATGTTGCCTCTTGAGAATCTTGAGCACATGGATCAACCAAGATTTAATCTCCACCATTTCTCATTTATTTTTGCCTCTTAATCTTGACCGTCCATTCATTTCTAAAATCCTTTATAAGGAACCCTTTCCTTCTCATTTTATGCATGGAGATTTTAGAGATCAAGATTTATGTTATTGTTATGCAAGTTTGGAGAGCGATTTTAGAGAAGAGTTTGGAGCATTTGAGCTTGGATATTGCAACTTCTCTTTTCTTGTTTTCTTCTCTCATGCCTCCATGACAATCCATTTAGATTAATATTGTACTTGCATGTTAGATTAGATTTATATTTCCTTTCATAGAATAATCTTGCATAAGCATTTCTTTTCATAGATTAGTTTTCTTTCATGCATTATTATCATATAGAATAGCTTTCATTTTCATTTGCATGCATACTTGATGATCATGGAAACTAGCATTCTTACTTTTCCTCTTTGAATCTCTCATTTTATGGTGTACTTGCATGGGCACAAACGAGGTCTAATATGAAAGCCTCCATTAAAAACCCTTGCACTTCATGAATAGAGAGCTACAAGTCACCATTTGAGACCTCATTCTTGAGAAATCTTGGATTTAATGACTCATAGAAGTGTGTCAATATTTTAGCACACATTTTTTGGTGCTCACTATGGGGAAACCCACCTTTACATGCTTGTTTTAGTTATTTTTTGGAGCTAACCCCCTTGTGCAGATTTGTTGGAGACTAAAATCTTAGATTTTCAAAGATTTGATCATATCTCCCAAACGGCTTTGATTTTTTGTCTAAAATGATTTTTGCAAGTTAGAGACATATCAGAGAAGCTTCAATAAAAAATTCATAATTTTCTGAGGTATTTTAAATTTTTTATAATTTTTTTATTTTTTTTCATAGAAAAATAATTTTTGGCGCAAATCAACATATTTTTGGAAATCTATTTAAATTTCACAAGTGATCCATTCTTTGTGTTTTAAATTTGGATGCAATATCATAGCTCAAATAGTCAATTTACAAAAAATGGTTTGTTTTGGTAAAATGGGTCTCTAGGGCACAAATGAAGAGATTTTTTTGAAATTTTTACATTTTTGGAAAGCTCTTTATTTTTTAGTAGGGGTTTCTATTTTTCATTTCTATTTTTGTAGCTGAAATCATATCAAAAAAATTAGATCTTGTTGACTAGGTCAAATGCAAAAAAAATAAAATCTTGTGATGAGTATGCAGTTATTTTTCATGGTTCAATGCATGATATGAGTTGTCATTTGGATTATTTTTTGGCTATTATTACTCCTAACAATTTAGTTTCAGATCTAACCCTAGGGTTTGCATAAGTTGGATATACATTGCATATTTTGTTTGCTTATTTTTTTGTTGGAGAGTTCGTGACTTGCTTGCACAAAAAAGCTCAACAAAAATCTACTAAGCGCATTGCTTTGGACTTGAGGTATTTTGTTGCATCTCTATAACATTTGTATTTTGGGAATAAAATAAATCTTTCATGTGTCTATCTTGAGTGTTTATTGCTTTCATAGATCACACTTCAATTTTGGGCCCTAAAGAGAACATAGATTCACTTTCTTGCATATATGTTTCACATAGTAATTAGGCCCTATGAACACTATTTGTGACATTCTTGAGAGAGTGGGCTTCTTGTGAAGTTCTTTTTGATAATAGAACCCCTTGTAGGTAGGGAGGATATTGTTACTATCTCATGGTCTTACTTGGTTTAGTCCTCAACATTGATCAATATGTTCTCTCTTGGACCCATTTAGAGAGCTCGGTAGACATTATTGTTGACATCATGAACTTTGGTGAGGTGGTTTCAATCTGAGTGTATCAATAAATTTTCTTGCTATGTTTGGGTGAAGTGAAGAGGCTAGAGGATTATGCTCTACTCCCTTTTTGGGTTGTATCAAAAACTCAGATCCTTGAATCTAAACCAAGTCCCCATGTGGTCTTTTTTGTGAGTCACCTTGTTACAGAGGGTTAACCATAGTGGACATTCCCTTTATTGGGTCAACCACATGGATGAAACCTCAAGAGGTAATAGCCATTTTTGCTGTGGTAGAAACAACCACTATACAAATGTCCTTGTGGAAGAAATCTCCATGGGTGTAGTTTCTTGTTGGACTGTTAGATCTCCTCAGCATCTCCAATTGATTAAATTCTTAGAATGTGTCAAAACCTTGGTGTGCCTGGATTGGAGTTCACCCTCTTGAGATTGCAAAAGTTGTAGAGTCAAACCATTACTAAGAACCATAGTGCAACCAAATTTTTATTTTCTAGGACTATGTGTGTGACCGAAAACATTTTGAGAACATACACAAATAACATCTTTAGGGAGTAGGATACTACATCACTATTCTTGTTTATGCACAAGGTTTCTTTTTTCCTTGCTCATTATTTGAAGACAATTGTTTTCTTGAACTCCTTGATTGCTGTCTTGTGTGCTTGATTAGTGATAAAAATCTATTAATGCATCTAGTTGGTCACATTAAACAAATAAATTTGAGTTCCTGAGTGATAAACTTCAAAGATCTCTCCAAAAGTGTTATGACATGTTTCTCAACATCCAAATGAACTTAAATGGTATCAAGTTGCACAAAATGACTCTTGGTCTTCTTTCTTCCACATCTCCCATGTCTTCCTAGTCTCCCATTTCCATCCTTTCTTTTCTTCCTTCATGCTTCTTCCTCTTCTTCCTAAACTCTTCACGTCTTCTTGATTCTTTTCCTCTTATTATCTAGTCTACCTTCTTCTATCCATCTCTTATGTCACTTCCATGCTTGATTCATCCTCTTCCAAAACCATGAATTTCAACTATCTCGTTATGGAACCTCTCTTGAAAATAGATGATCTTGAACTCATTTCTCAATTAGAAGACTTTTATTCCTCCAATAGTCCTTCTAGATATTGCATAGGTGATAAATTTAAGACAAAAATAAAATAAAAATTGATTGAATCAGATGTCTTTGCTAGGATCATACACATGATCCTTTCACGACCTCCTTCTTCCAAAATTTTTTCATTTTCTAAGTCTTCTCATCCTTCCTCATCTTCCAAGTCTTACCATGACTCTTCTAGACATTATTTACATTCCTCATTATCCAAGTCTTCTTCCTCCACTAGGTCTTCACTTTCCTCTTCTTCATGATCTCATTCCTTTTCTACTTCTCCCAAGAATCTTACTTCTCTTCTCAAGACATACCACAATGAGCAATGTGAAAATCCTTGTGATACCTCTTCCACAAAGAGTGACCTGCCCATCTTTGATGGCTATGATGATGGACAATGTAGTGATATCTATGACACCTCTATTCCTAAGAGTCCTCCTAGTTGTGTGCTCGTGCTTACAGGAAATGGGTCATCACATTGGATAGATCATGATGGTGATCCATATGATTTTGATTTTGAAATAGACTTTGATGATTTTTGTGAACAATACCTAGATGATACATCTACTTATATTGAGGAAGAGAAATCTTTCTGCACTGATTATAAATCTAAATTCTATAATAATCTCTCCTCTAAGAACTCTCATGCTAAAAATAAAGATTACACTCTTGAGAAAGATTATGTTAATGATGGACCTTTGTCTTGTGATGGTTCCCTTCCATCCCCTACTTCCTCCAATACCCATACATTTCCTAAAGCTTATAAGTCTTTCAAATCTTTCACAAATACTTCATCTAATAAAGTTCTTAATACTTTTTATGCAGTTCCCTATAGTTATCCTCAAGGGATACCTCTTAAAGAAACTCAAGCTAACCTTCACTTGGCTGAAAATACTTTCAATAATGCTAAACCTAAGCCTTTATACGCTATAATGCCTACTTTAGCTAGTCCTTCACCATCTCTTCCAAAGTCTTCCATACAATTCCAACATGCTTCCTTGTCCTTAGAAGTGGCTCCAAGTCAAGAGGACTCTACAAATGATAAAGAAAAGAACATAAAGAAAGATCAAGATCAAGAACCCTCCATGTCATTTGATCCTTTTCATGATTCATCTTATCATTTTCATGGTTCTTTTGATCCTACATGTCCTTTCTCATTCATTTCACCATGTCTTAAGTCTTCTCCTAAGAAAGATCAAGCTACTACTTACACCGTTGAGCTTATTGATAATCAAAATAACCTTACTACACTTGCACTTTCTAGAGATGATACTTCCATTAAGGTTATTAAAAATAGTGTTGTTACTTCCAATCTTAAGCTTATTGAAAATAAAGAGAAAAATTATATGTTTATGCTATCCAAAGCTCCTTGTCAAGATCAAAGTCTTCCATCTTCTTGTTCTACCACTCCATGTTTGCTTCCACTTTCTACTCTTCCTAAGTCTTTTCAAGCTCCGAACAATCCTATCAAAGAAGTTTCTCCTATTCAAGATTTTCATGATCCTATTGCAAATCATATTTCTCACTCTAAAGATGCTGATGTCCTTGGTTGTCATATAGATGTTGATGAACTTATTGATTATCCTTTTGTATCTTCCACATCCATCCTTGGACCTCTTCCACCAATACTAAGGGCTTCATGTCTTCCTTCCATCTTGGGCCCTTATGTCCCTTCAATTTCCTTTCCTAACTCTCCTAATTCATCATCCATCTTGGGTCCTTACGTCCCTCCATCTCCTATCTTTCTTCAGGATCAACATAGATGCATACTTTTGAATCCTTTTCATCCACCCACCCATCTAAACCAGTCATATCCTCCTTCTTCTTTCACAAGTTCCAAGTCTTTTGAAAGTAACTTGAATGTTCAATACAAGAAAAAGAAGCAATACAAGAATCCATCAAAAAAAGAAGATCACCATGTCTCCTCTAATCGACATGGAGGCATAAAGTCAAAAGAGATATCTAAGAAGAAAACTACAAAACAAGTATGGGTTCCAAAATCCATCATTGAAGATATTCTCTCTAAATCATCAAAAAGAAATGAAATGCCTATAGCTATATAGATTCCAAAGTCTCTCTTAAAAGAGTATGATGTTGAGAAACAAGTGAATTTGACATTCAAGCTTTCAAAGGCTTCCACTTCATCTTCTTCCAAAAACATTCTTCCTTTCCATGCACTTAAACCGCAACCTTTGCTATCCATTCACCATATTCCTTCACATATTCATTCATTCACATTTCCTCCATCCTCTCACCACCATTCAAGGTGTGTGTTGATTTTGATCTTGCCTCCCTTTCCATCTACCCTTTCACAATCCTTCCATTCATTATCCTTCTACCTTCTATCATTTTTCCTCATATGCCTATTCCTCCTATCTTCCAACCTCACTCGCTTTACATAAAATCTTATCCTCCATTTTTCTCTTCCATCTTCCTTTTCCTATCAACATCTTTGAGCATATCATTTTGAATCCTTTGCATATCACGGTTTATCCTTTCAAGGAGCATTATCTAAAAAGATTTCCTTCTTCCAAAAGAAAATACAAATTCAAAAAAATAGAAAATTTTAAAAAGAAAACAAAAAAAATGAAAAAAATTGAAAATGTGCTTTGGTGGAAACCTGGAAACAGGCGCCTTGGTAGAAAAAGTAAAGAGAAATAAATTCATCTTATGGTGAAAACCACTCCCTTGTAGCACCTTGGATAAGTACCATGATAAAAATTTGGCAATCAGGCATCATGTGTAGTTCTTTTACATATTTCATCTATTTCATCTTCTCTCTTTGATCTTGACAATGTTGACCTATACACAAACATTCAGCTATCTTGTGAGATATCTTACAATGATCTTGCTTTCATTCCATTCATATTTAGCCTTCATATTTATTTTCCTCCATTCATTCTAGCCTTTCGCTATCCTTTTCCCCTTTGGTCTTGATCTAATAAAAAGGAGTAAAACATGATGCTATGAAGCCTTTTGACATGTCTACTCCTTTGGACTGCATCCTTTCCTTCTTTTGCATTACGCTTTTGTGACTTATCCTATGCTGGCCTTTCATTACTTGTTCAAATGTGCTTTACATGACAATTTTTTCCTAACTTGAGTATTATTGAGGAGTTTTCCCTTGAGGATTTCTTCCCTTCATTCTTCTTCATTCTCTTGTCTTCCATCTCTTCCACCAGCTTGCTAATCCCTCTTGTTCTCCACCTTGCTAGACATTGGGACTACACAATGTGATCTTTCTTGGTAGTTTGATGCCCATTCTGTCTGGGGGCATCCTTTGTACATACTTATTGATTCTGAAAAAAATTGAAAAAAATGGTATATTGTCAAAAATTTTAAAAATCTAAAAATGTCCTTAAAAAATGATCATCTTAGTGAAAACCTAGAAATAGGCGCTTTGATGTATCTCCAAAAAAATAAATATATTCCAAAAATATAAAAAAATAAAAAAATTTCAAAAATTCAAAAAAAGAAAAGAAAGTGTGCCTTGGTGAAACCCTGGAAATAGGTGCCTTGGTAGAAAAAATACAATTTTTTTAATAAAATGTCCTAAAAAAAATTGCAATAAAATCTAAGTGGTGAAAACTTGGAAATAGGTGCTACTTGAGGCTTTTTCACCCCTGTTTCTTAGCACTTGTCCTCGACACTTAACCTTTCTCCATCATGTCTTTTCCTTTTTGCCTTGGTTTGGAATTGGTCTTTGTCTTTGTCTAGAGGGCATAACTATGTTAGCTTTGGTCTCTTGGATGCATTAGTCTTTAGAACACCTCACAAACGGTGTTTTTCAACACAACCCCTAGCATCGAGTATTTTTGAACACTTATCAGTTTGGTCTTACCTAGTTTTGTGATGTGATCTTACTTGTTTGCAAGCATTTGATCCTTATGCTCAAAATTTAGTATCAGTTAACACACTTAAATTTTTAAACACAACACTTAATGCTTGAGCTATGTCATGATCTTTTCTTTGTGTGCTGACTGTTATTGATTTTCATTGAGTTTCCTTGTCTAATAAGTCTCTCCGGGATGCATAGCTAGAGGACTTGGGGCATGGGGCATGTTTTTATTTATTTTTTGTTTGCGGGTGTGGTCTTGAACCTCTCAAGTGTCTCTTGTTGTTCCCTTAAAACACTTAAGAGATTTGATGCATCATCTTTGAGTGTTTTTGCACAACCATTCTTATGGTCATCTCGACATCTATGCCTTGATGCGAGCGTGGTTTTGTTATATTGAATTGGGTAAGCTAAAATCGAAGTCATCTTGACCTTTATGTCTTTGATGCTTACGTTATAATCTTTCCACATTCCAATCTGATATAAATCACATTTATATCTTCATAGTTGTGTTTGTGACTAGTGATGATTGTGTGATTTTTCGATGTCCATTAATAATGGCCCAATGATGAAAATAAGTTCCTTAACATTCTCTAATGAATGATGAACATAAATCCTATGTTATAGTTTCTCTATTGCAAGTACACCTTTGTATTTTTATGTAGCTTGCATTGTTAGACTTCATGTTAATTTGCATTTTTAGGCTACATTAGGAGTTTGAGAGGGTTTTCCTTCATCTTTCTTTTGGACTTTTAATCAACTGTGGTCACGTTTTGATTTTCATTTCCTTATCTTCTTTTGTGATCTCAATGAAAAGTTTCTATCTTAAATAGTTGATTGATTTTGAGGCATTCTCTTTCTTGAGGAAAATTCACTTTCTTCTCTCCATTTCTTTTCACCTCTTCTAAAATTTTGTCTTCCATTGGATTTCACCCCACTTCTTTTCTTCTAATTCAACCTTGGGGCATAATATTTCTTGATGATCTACCTTGGTTCTGTGATCCTTATATCTTTCATCTTACATCAAGAACCTTATCTTTAGTTTGATTTAATCAAATTTATCAATTTACTATTTTTCCTCTATCTTATTTCAATTTCGATCACAAGGGGGAAGTACCTATCAAACTTCAATCCTTGATTCAGCTTTATCAAACCTATCAATTAAACCTTGCTTGAGACATGACAATTACCTATTTGTAGGGGTGTTGACCTTGTCTTTTTCAATCAGCTTATCTTTTTCCTAATATGTTCCCATCTGTCGATCACACATCTGAGTTGTTTTGTGATCCCAAATCAATTTCACACTTCAACTTCATTCTTTGACTACATGTGTTCCCATGAAGATCACACATTAGTCAAAGAGGGAAAATGTATGCACCCTAAAATGGTCGCCTAGACTTTGGGGCCCCATTCATCAATTTATCAATTTCTTGAATCAATGCTTTGCAATATTTTTAATTTAAATCAATTTCCTTGATCAAATCATAATTAATTTAATTATTTTAATATTTCCTAAGGTTTGATCATTTTATCCTAAGTTTTATTTAATTAAGAGAACATGCTCCTTTTTAATTAAATAAAAAAAGCTTTTAATTAAATAATAAAATCACTTTTTCCTAAGCCACATTTAATTAAAAAAAAACTCTCTTTTAAATAAATAAAAAATCTTTTAATTAAATAATGGAGACCATTTTGCTAAAAATAATAAATAAATAATAAAATAAAAAGAAAAAGAAAAAGACTTTTTGTCTACACATTGAATGTACACTTTGTAAGATAAGTGAAATCTCCTTTTGCCTCTTAATCTCTTACACACATCTTTTTGCCTCTTAACCATGTCCATTGATTTTGCCTCTTGAGAATCTTGAGCACATGGATCAACCAAGATTTAATCTTCACCATTGCTCATTTATTTTTGCTTCTTAATATTGACCGTCCATTCATTTCTAAAATCTTTTATAAGGAGCCCTCTCCTCATTTTATGCATGGAGATTTTAGAAATCAAGATTTATGTTATTGTTATGCAGGTTTGGAGAGCGATTTTAGAGAAGAGTTTGGAGCACTTGAGCTTGGATATTGTAACTTCTCTTTTCTTGTCTTCTTCTCTCATACCTTCATGACAATATATTTAGATTAATATTGCACTTGCATATTAGATTAGATTTATATTTCTTTTCATAGAATAATCTTGCATAAGCATTTCCTTTCATAGATTAGTTTGCTTTCATGCATTGTTATCATATAGAATAGCTTTTATTTTTATTTGCATGCATACTTGATGATCATGGAGACTAGCATTCTTGCTTTTCCTCTTTGAATCTCTCATTTTATGGTGTACTTTCATGGGCACAAACTAGGTCTAATCTAAGGGCCTCCATTACAAACCCTTGCACTCCATGAATAGAGAGCTACAAGTCACCATTTGAGACCTCATTCTTGAGTAATCTTGATTTAATGACTCATAGAAGTGTGTCAACATTTTAGCACAGAAGTGGGACCAAGAGGAAATGTACCATCAAAGAGTAAAGACTAAACCAAGATTTTTATGTCAACAACAATGACTACCGATCTCTCTAAGTGGGACCGAGAGAGAATGTACCATCAAATGTTGAAGACTAAACCAAGTAAGACTATGAGATGATAACAAGTCCTTCCCTACCTACAAAAGGATCTATCTTCGAGAAGAGCTTTGCATGTAAAATAAGCGAATGAAGCCCACTCTCTCGAGAATGACACAAATAGTGTTCATAGGGCCTAATTACTATGTGAGACATATATGCAAGAAAGAAAATCTAGATTCATTGTTTCCTTTAGAGCAAAATTGAAGTGTGATCTATGAAAGCAAGAAATCACTCAAGTAAGACACATGAAAGGTTCATTTTAATTTCCAAAATCCAAATGTTATAGAGATGCAAAAAAATACCTCAAGTCCAAAGCAATGCGTTTAGTATATTTTATCTTATTTTTATTTTTGTTGAGTTTTTCTGTGCAAGCAAGTCATGAACTCTTCAACAAGCAAATAAGCAAACGAGATATGCAATGTATATTTAACTTATGCAAACCCTAGGGTTAGATTTGAAAGTCAATTGTTAGGAGAAATAATAACTAGCAAATAATCTAAATGACAACTCATATCATGCATTGAACCATGTGAAAAATAAGTGCAAGTTAATCATTAAATGCCCCTTTTTTTTGTGTTTCACTTTTGATTTTTGACCTAGTCAACAAGATTGGACCTATACAACATGAATTAGGATCCCAAACCCTAAATGCAAAAAAAAGACCCCTATTAAAATATAGAGAGCTTTCCAAAAATGTAAAATTTTTAGAAAAATTTCTTCATTTGTGCCCTAGAGACCCATTTTACAAAAATAGACCAATTTTTATAAATTGACTATTTGAGCTATGATATTGCATCCAAATTTAAAACATAAAGAATGGACCCTCTGTAGAATTTAAATAAATTTTTGAAAATGTAAAAATTTCTGAAAAATATGCTGATTTGCACCAAAAATTAAATTTTTATGAAAAATAAAGAAAACAATATAAAAAAATTCACAATACCTTGGAAAATTTTGAATTTTTTACTAAAGCTTCTTTGATATGTTGTCAACCTGCAAAACAAATTTTAGATTGAAACTCCAAGCCATTTGTGAGATATAATCAAATATTTGAAAATCTAGGGTTTTAGTCTCCAAGCAAATCTACACAAGGGGGTTAGCTCTAAAAATAACCAAAACTAGCATGTAAAGGGGGGCTGCCCCACGGTGGGCACCAAAAATATTTGCTAAAATGTTGACACACTTCTATGAGTCATTATATCCAAGATTTTTCAAGAATGAGGTCTCAAATGGTGACTCATGACTCTCTATTCATGGAGTGCAAGGGTTTATAATGGAGACCCTCAGTTTAGACCTAGTTTGTGCCCATGCAAGTACACCATAAAATGAGAGATTCAAAGAGGAAAATAAAGAATGCTAGTCTCTATGATCATCAAGTATGCATGCAAATGAAAATGAAAGTTGTTCTATATGATAACAATGCATGAAAGCAAACTAATCTATGAAAGGAAATATGCATGCAAGACTATTCTATGAAATGAAATATGAATCTAATCTACCATGTGTGCAAGAGTAATCTAAATGGATTGCCATGGAGGCATGAGAGAAGAAGACAAGAAAATAGAAGTTGCAATGTTCAAGCTCAATTGCTCAAACTCTCCCCCAAAATTGCTCTCCAAACCTGCAACACAAAAATGCCATAAAATTTGAGTCTCTAAAATCTGGATGCCTAAAATCTGGATCTCTAAAATCTCCATGCCTAAAGCCTAGATGCCTGAATGAGGAGAGGGCTCCTTTTAAAGAGAAATGAATGGTAGAGATTAAGAGGCAAAATCTAAGGGTGGAGAAAAATTCTCCTTTTGACTTTGGTGCACAAGATTTTCAAGAGGCAAAATCAATGGACATGGTTAATGGGCAAAAAGATGTGTGGAAGAGATTAAGAGGCAAAATGAGATTCCACTCATCTTGGAAAGTGTGCATTCAATGTGAAGATAAAAAGTCTTTTTATTTTATTATTTATTTATTATTTTTAGCAAAGTGTTTTCCATTATTTAATTAAAAAATAATTATTTATTTAAAAGAGATTTGTCCTTTTAATTAAATGTGGCTTACGATAAAGTGATTTTAATATTTAATTAAATTTTTTTTTTATTTAATTAAAAGGGAGCATGTTCTCTTAATCAAATAAAACTTAGGATAAAATGATCAAACCTTAAGAAATATTGAAATATTTGAATTAATTATGATTTGATCAAGGAAATTGATTTGAATTGAAAATATTGCAAAGCATCGATTCAAGAAATGATAAATTGATGAATGGGGGCCCAAAGTCTAGGCAACCATTTTAGGGTGCATACACCACTAACCATTGCATGGGCTATCACTATACACAAATCACAAGGCCTCACACTAGATAGGGCCGTAATCGATATAGGTAAAATTGAAAGATAAGGCCTCACCTTTACAATGGTCTCTAGAGTCAAATCACTACAAGGCCTTTGAATAGAGCTCACCTTCTCTTTGGAGTGCTATTGCAAAATGAAAAAGAATCCATACAATATTTTTAGAAAGAAAGAAGAAGCTCGACTAATCTCGATCTCACTTTGGTTTTGGGTACGCATTAATACTTTCGCCCCTCTTTTCAAATACTTCAACTGTCATTTTTTTTCCTTCCCTCAATTAAGAAAACCATTTGTTTCTTAACAATTTTATCTTCTTCTCTTCTACATGTTCATGTGCTACTTCGGAAAGAGGAAGCAAATAATATTTATTGCTGCATACAGAGGATTTCCTAATGTGCTCCAATCCTATTCAGTGCTTCAATTTTTTGGGTAGTCGTACAAAACATCAAGTTCGACAATATTGTACATTCAACTTTTCCACACTAAATTCTATTATATACGGTGCTTCCTTCTACCATGAAGCATGTTTGTAAAATGACACTTCAAAACAATTCCTTTTAGTATGTTAAAAGTACATTGTGCTTCCACATCATACGCCTCCCCTTAAACTTTTCCCCTAAAAAAGATACCCTAAGTATTTTTGTGCACAACATACAATATAAGTTTACATCCTCGGTTCAAAAACAATTGTTTTGTCTCAACTTTCAATATTCTATTAAATTTTATTAATTTTTTATTGCCTACTCCAACTTCATAAAATTTGTACATTCTATAAATGCCCTATTATTTGATGTGCCTTGATTAGGTTGTCTTCCTATTGGCAATGTCTACGCAGCCCACAAGATTACCCAGATTAGACAATTTTTCATCATTTATTAATTAGATAAAATTTAAAAGACAATTGTATTTAATTTTCAATATAAATAATAAATTGGTTATAATATTCCTTTTTGGTAGATTTAGTTGACTGTATAGCCATTTTGTTCTTGTTTACACTTTTAGACACTTGATTGAATTATGTAAATTTACAATTATACTTTCAAATTAAATGCCTATGGGTGCATCCCTGATACATCCTATTAGTGCAAGTTCTAGTAAATAATAAATATGAAAATAAATTCTTCCTAGAATTTCTCTTTATTAGCCGATAGGCTTTTTCATCAGGGGCACATCCCACCATTTTCCTCTCATGCTGCCAGATGGAAAATGTTTTTCTGACCCCTACCTTCGGCGACTGACCACAAACAAATTGTCTGAACTCATGGCCATTGTGGCATCCAGCTGATTCCCGTTACAACATATATTCACCTCTATGTATGCGTTATTCATTTTTTTCTGAGGTTCTGTGTATGGGTTATTCATTTTGCTATGAGTTTCTGTGCATTCTACGTTTATAGCTATGCATTAATAGTCATCCATTAGCTGTGCATTTCATGTTCCATGGTTTGATAGCCTCTTTTTCATCATTTTTGGAAATGATGAATTGGTCCATGGATTCATAAATACAAGGGATGCAGTGGCCCACCTGATTATTTCTTTGTTAAGGTTAGGGTTTGAAAATTTGGAATTGATTAGAAAGAAAAGATTTAGATTTTGGTTTTTGTATTTATTTTAACAAAATTGTTGAAGTTATACATCTATTGGGCATTGGCTATTTGGCCAAAAATTTGCACCAACCTCATAGCTCATCATGTCACGCCATGACCTTTGTGCAACCATCCAATCAACCGTCCAATCAAATCAATAATTGTGTGCTGACAAATCTGTGAGTTATACAACGTATACATTTTTTTTTGGAAAAGTTAATCTTATTACAATCAAATTATATATATTAATTAAACATTCTTTGAGTTGTGCACATTATTTTTGGAAAAGTTAATATTATTAAAATTAAATTATATATTAATTCAACACATTTATTTAAATAAATTTATAATATTTATTATTTTATGTAAAAATAATTTTTCATTTTTAGTAAATAGTATTTTTTATTCATATTTTAATTTTTTTAGGGTCTTTTTAATAAATTTTTTTGAAATCATATTATAATATTATTAATGCGTTATAATTTTAAATTAAAATTTATAAAATTAAATTAATGTTTATATATAATTATATAAAATATTTTTTTAAAATGGAAGAGATGTTATAATTGATATTTAAATGATTTTTAGTCATTATTTTCACATTTGCATGTTGAGATTTTAAAATAGGATTAAATTTAATTTTAATAATATTAACTTTTCAAGTGCCCATCATGTCGTGTCTATGGTCATAGCTTCCGTGTAACATATCCTGACCAATCTGACCAATTCGTGAGTTGTGTTGTGCATGTTTTTTTGAAAAGTTAATATTATTAAAATTAAATTATATATTAATTAAACATTCCTTGAATTGTGGGGCATAAGAATTATTTTTTGGAAAGTTAATATTTTTAAAATTAAATTAAATATTAATTAAACATATTTTTTAATTTATTTAAATAAATCTATAATGTTTACTATTTTATAAAAAAAATTCATTTTAAGCAATGGTATTTTTTTTATTTTTTACTTTATGTTTTCATATTTATATTATAATTTTTTAGGACATTTTTAATGAAATATTTTGAAATTATATTATTATATTATTAATGTGTTATAATTTCAAATTAAAATTAATAAAATAAAATTAATATTTTATATATAATTATATGGATTATTTTTGTAAAATGGAAGAGATGTTTATACATGTAATTAAATTGATATTTAAATGATTTTTTAAAACTCTTCTTTACACAACAATTGTTAGTCATAAATTTTACATTTGCATGTTGAGATTTTAAAATGGGAGATAACAATACAATAACAATAATTGTTTAAGAATACTATTATAAAAAAATTTAAATACGTGTAATAATAATATACTCTTAAAATTAAAAAAGAAACGAATCAATTTGGAATGGCTCTGCCTTTTTGTTCTGCTTTTTGCTATCATTCAAAAATCCTCTATGTCTCTTCTTTGGACAGACAGATCACAAATTTCACAAAAATGAAATATGCTCCTTTCAATTATAATTTTAGGAATAGTACAGGGAAGCTTGATGATTGTTAAGTTTCATCAATTGGAGAATGGGAAAAGGTCCCGAGTCCTTGCAGGCAACCTAAAAAAGCCCCATGTAATTCCTTCTCCTTGGTTACCTCGAATAAATTTGCGGCACTATTGGTTCCTACCCCAAAATCTGCAACTAGGGATTCTCCACGAATAAGGCACTCTTCAACCCTTAAAGAAGGTAGATCTATTACGCAGTGGCTCGGTATCTACTCCCCTCCACATCATTAGAATACCAGACCCTTGCTTCATGATTTGCTAAAGGATCATCAACAAAGCTCAAGGGAAAATTCTAACCGACCTATTTCTCTTGATAATTTAAGCTCTAACCTTCCTTCTGATAAGGTATACTCCCCTCCCCATAGAAGAAATCTAAATAAAATAGAAATGCACAAGAATGTAGATCTTTATCTGATGATTATCCCTAACCAGAGAACATTAGATATTAAAAATGATTCAGTAAGTGGGTAAAAGCACAAAGCTGTGTCACGTTTCAGGATAACTTATCAACATAGCTGAATTTGAGTATTTCTAACTAAAATTATTTTTTGTCAAACATATGGTCTAGCTAGATTCATTCTAGCTAAGTTAGATAAGTTCTTCACCTTTTCCAATTGGAAATATCTATTAAAAGCATGTTTTATAACAATTACTAAAGAAATAAAATTATTTCAGAAAAGCGATGTTTCAATAACTCTTACTCCTTTTAGTGACATTTTTTTACAAATATAAAAATACCCTTTTTTAGAGCACGGAGTCAAGATTATCATCATATAATTTTTATAATATTTTAATTAGATTTAGTATATTATAATTTCAAAATACTCCAAGTAGGTATTTTAACATTTGAGAACAAGATGCCTCAAAAATAGAAAAAAATAGTAAAGCTTATCAAAAAAATTGAAAATTCATATTTAACACTAGAGGAGAGAGTTATCTTCAAGAGTGTGTCATTTATTTTCTGAATGGTGTAGATTTGATAGGGGAAATTTGACGCGAGATGAAAACTATCATTTTCAGGTATGTTCAACTTTGAGTAGTTATATTAGAGAAAATATACATTGAAAACTAATTTTTCTTCTTTTCTGCACTAGCTATACATTTTATCTATGACATATTTTGAAATCAAAGGAAAAAAAGATTATTTGCATATACTTTTTTGTTGTGAACAAGACCCTCATTTTTCAACAAGTAAAAAATGGACTTAAAAAATTTAAAATCTATGTGAATTCTTGTTCAAAAAAAAATAAAAAAATTCTAGGCATAAACTTCATCAACTTTTACACATTTCATTAGTTTACATTATCTCCAAATTTTAAACATAAATGCCATTTTTATGTCGTTAAAGTTAAAAAATTTGTGTGTTGTTGGCCTTTTCCTTTATAAAAGTGTGACACAGCTTTGTACTTTTACCCAAGTAGCATACAAAGGTTGTGTGCGAAATATGGTCATTTTTGCAGACAGACTGGTACAGGGGCTTCAACGGACAAAATAGTGACTTGGTTAAAAAATCAACTAGATGATAAGGTATGTATCACAATACTCTAGCATAAGTTTCTATATAGATTGCTCCAGTATTTCTCTAAAAAAGAAAATTCTCTTAGAAGGTCTTCTGAAATTTACAAATATTGAATTTCATACCCTAGATTGGTCTCCCTTTTTTGATCCTCTAAAATTGAAGAATTTCATAGTTGAAAAGAAATTAAACTCTTTAATCTCCCAATTGAACTTTCAGATGTCGATTCTCTTAGAGAAATAGGTAACAGTATAGGGAAATTCATAGGGTTTATAGATTTAGACAATAATTGTGTAGAAAAAATTATTATGGTAAGTATGGAACTTAATGATTCTCTCAATTATTCTATGAAAGTGCGCTGTGACATAGGGGTAGCCTATATTCACCCTAAAATCATAGATGGGGATTTTGTGAATAACAATGAAGATCATAGATGCAATAAGGAAATATTGTCACCCCCAATTTTAAAAAACAACACCATAAATAAAGTTTTTAAGGATTTTGATGGAAAGTTTTCATTGACTAAAAATTATAATAAAACTAATTTAATCGAACCTTCCTTAGTTCTTGAGGAAGGGGAAATTGGTGACCCTCCCTATGCTCCCCTCTCCTCTAAACCCTTTCCTAAAATTTCCTTTAACCAGAACTTAGGAGGCTTTTGTTTTTCAGAGGATCCTCCTCTGCTTAATAAACCAAAGGAGATTCAAGGAAGTAAGAATATCCCATCAAAGACAAACTCTGTATCCATCAACAAGGATGAGCCTAATCAGAAATCATTATCTTTATTATCAGAATCTTGAGATAAAGGAAAGGAGAACAACTCCTTGAAGGTAAGTACATTAGAAGAGATTATTTTCCCAGTTTAGGAGATAAAGATAAATCTATATTCTAGTAATGTTCTATACTTAGCTAACAATTTAGATCCAAAATTAACAATAGTCAAGGAAATTAATCCTATTGATTTCTCACGTCTTTTTGATGATGAAACTAGTGATATAGAAGAAACCAAAAAAAGAAAGAAAATTCTTATTAATGAATTAACAAAGGATAGTGCAATATCCTTGTATGATATCTCTAAAATTGTAGCAGTATCCCCTATTAGGGAATTACCCATATCTAAATCCTTTTCTCAGGACATCAATTCTAAGTTGGATGCAATAAATCAATCTAGGGAGGAATCTTGGCTGAAGGAGAATGAGAATCTAATCCAAAACCCCACACATAATTTGAATGGGCACCTATCTATGGAGGAATTTTCTTTAGAAACAATCCTCATTTCACCCCAAGATACAACTTATACTCCAATATCTGTTAATACCCCTAAGCCTACTAACCTAGAGTTTAAGTACCCTTTAACAACTGAGGGAGATTCTCAGTCAAAGAAAGAGGATATTATCCCTTCACAGGAGACCACTGGTGATCACACAAATCAGATTCTAGTTGAGGAACACTCCCCTAGGGAAATAATACCATCAGATAATTACAAAATACAGGAGGAAGTCAACTCAATAGAAAATTTTATAGGAGAAACTTTGATTGAAGAACTTATGAATCAAATCATGGATGAAATATGTGACAAAGAAGAAATAGATCTTTAGAAAAAACTACTTATCACTAGCATTAGCACAAATATCGAATCTTTGGGAGGCTCTATAGAAGAATTGATGATGGAACTCCAAAATAGGGAAATAAAAGAACAGGAAACTTTAGGCATCACTTTCTTAAAAGAGGGTAGGAACTCCCCAGATTGTGCAAAATTTTCAAGAAAAAGAGGAAGGAAGCCTAATACAGAATTAAGAGAATTAGCAAGAGAAGCTAGGGGTTAGGTTAAAATCACATCAATTCTGAATGCAGGGAAGGGGAAGAGCCTTCCCAAGGAGCCATGAATCTCCTTTCATGGAATGTTAGGGGCATGAATTCCCCTAACAAGCAATGAATAATTAAACACTACGTAAAAATTCATAACCCAGAGATAATGCTAATACAAGAAACTAAGCTAGATAACATAGAAATGGACAATTTCAAGAAAAAGGTAGTATTTAGATTAATTGAAGCATCACAAGCTTTAGGAGCCTCAGGAGGCTTATCCATTATTTGAAACCCAAGGCACATTGCAATTGACATTATAGAAAGAAGAAAATATTGGATGAGTGGATTGGTTAAGGATTTTAGGAATAATCTAACCTTTAATTTAATAAATGTATACGGTCCTATTCATAACATAGAGAAACTTTTAGTTTGGCAGGAAATAGAATCTTTTCCCAGTCAAAGGAATCATGAACTATGTATCTTGGGAGGAGACTTCAATGTGATCTCAAAGCTCTCTGAAAAAAGAGGAGGTGCAAAGTCTCTACCACTAGCAGTAGGGGAATTTAACCTCTGGAGGGAAAGAAACTCTCTTCACGAAATTCCGATAGAAGACAACTCCTTCACATGGAACAACTGGAGAAAAGGGTTTTGCAACATCTCAGAAAAGCTAGATAGATTCTTCCTTAAAGGAATTCTGACCAAATATGACTTTTCCCTTGAGGCTAAGATCTTAACAGTTTCAGGATCAGACCATTACCCAATACTTCTCAACATTTTAACACAAATGAAACCAAAGAAATGTGCCTGAAGTCAAATTTGAATAGGTTTGGCTTAGGGATCTAGACATCCTAAATCTTATGGAGGCTTGGTGGGAAGAACCTAACATATCAGGGTCCAAGATGTTTATAGTAGTTAACAAACTAAAATTAATTAAAGGGAAATTGCTAGAATGGAATTCAACCAAATTTGGCAACATATTTGAAACAAAATTGAACCTGTAAAAAGAAATGAATGAGGTCAACTCTCAAGTCATTCAGGCAGGAATGAATGATGAACTCTACTTTAAAGAAAATAATCTTCTCAAGGAATATGAAGAAATTTTGGCAAGAGAATAATTATTTTGGAAATAGAAATCAAGAGAGACTTGGCTGGAAGCAGGGGACAAAAACACCAAATTATTTCACAATAGCATGAAACAAAGAAGAAATACAAATAGAATATCAAGTATAACCAATGATGTAGGTGACACTATAAGTTTTTCAAAAGAAATAGCAACTGAAATAGTGAATTTCTTCAATCAAATTCTGAATAATCTAGAGAGTTCAAACTTAGTCAGTCAAACTGAACTATTAAAAAATATACCCAAAGTCATTACCAAACAACATAATAAAGCATTAATAGAAAAATTTACAATGGAAGAAGTTAAAAATGCCCTAATGAAAATGAATCTAGATAAATATCCAGGGCTAGATGGCTTCTCAACTATTTTCTTCAAGAAATGCTGGCACTTTGTCGGTAAGGAAGTAACAGAAGCACTAGAAGGTGTTAAGAACTTAGGGAAAATTCTTAAGGAATTAAATAACACTTTTATTGATGTCATCCCCAAAAAAGAAAAGACCATGAACCTCAATGATTTCAAACCAATCACACTATGTAACACATTATATAAACTCCTCATGAAAACCCTCTCACTAAGATTACAAAAAATCCTTCCTTTAATCATTAGCGAGGAACAAACAGGTTTTGTCTTAAGAAGATCTATCTTTGATGGGGTCATTATTTCTCAAGAAGCTATACACTTGGTCTAAAAAAAAAAAACCCCAACATGCTCATCAAAATAGACATAAAGAAAGCATATGATAAGGTTGAGTGAAAATTCCTATGCAACTGCTTAGTGTAATCATCTAAAAATGGTCATCTAGACTATTAGCCCCTTTTGCTAAATCATCAATTGCTTATTCTTGATCAAATCCTAGTGCTATCATTTATTCGATTATTTTCTATGGGCTAACCATCTTATCCTAAAGTCTTTATTTATTTAAAAGGAATTTCCTCCCCTTTTAATAAATAAAAAGCCCCCACCTTTTCCTCTTATCCTAAGTTGCACAAATAAAGCATTATTCTTATTTAAAAAAAAGGGAAAAGGCACTTTTTGTCTCATATGGACATAAAAGTCAACTCTTATTTTCTCATTGGAGGATACTTGTGCACATGGATTGCAACTCTTTGATGCTCCACCATTGATTAAATCTTTTGCCTCGTAATCTCCATGGTCCATTCTTTCTCATTTCTTATAAAAGGAGAACTCTCTTCTTCATTCTAGACCCCAACTTTTTATGCTAACTTTATGCTGCAGGATTTCTTGGAGACTTTAGAGCTTTTGAAGACTTTGGAGCCTTTTGGAGATCTTTCTACATTTAGCTTTCATTCTTGCATTCTTAGCTTAGCTTCATATTTATGCTTTATTAGCTTAGTTTCTTTTTCCATACTTTAGATTATCTCACATAGATTAATTAGCTTGGATTGTAATACTTGCAGATTTCTTTTCATAGCATAGCTTGCATTTCCATTTCTAGCATAGTTGCATTGCATTTGCATTTCCATTTGATTCTTGGGGATATTGGCATTCTTTCCCTTGTCTTCATTTGAATCTCCCATTGCATGGTTTACTAGCAAGGTTATTGGCTTAATAGCTCTAGCTGAGAGCACTCTTAAAACCCTTGCACTCCATGCCTAGGGAGCTCTAAATTGATTTCTCAAGGTTTCCAATTCATGGATTCCCTTGGAAGTAATTATTTAGAGAAGTGCACTATTTAGTGTGTACATTTTTGGCACCCACCATGGGGTAGAGCATTATTGTTTTGTCCTTAATTTGCTGTATTTCCGTTAATTTTTCATCAAATTTTAGCTTCATTTTCAGCTCTCGGGTTTTTTAGTCTCAGATTATCATGCGATAGTTTTCTGGTATCATGTGATAGTTCGCATATGGTCGTGTGATACTTTACTAGTTAAAGTGTCACCCCATTTGAGACATTCTATCACCCTATTTGAGACATTTTGTCACCTGCAGTAAAGTGAAGTATCGCCTAGAAATATATTATCACCTCAGTATACTGTAAAGTATCTCGTGATATTTTTGGTGACTGTACTTAAGAAAATTGGCACCCATTTTTTAGAAATTTTCACATATGGTATCAAAAATTTAAGTGTGATATATCATTGGAAAGCTCTTTTCGAGCCTAATTCAACCATGTTGGTTTCATTTTCAAAATTTTCCATTTGATTAGCTATTTTACTTGTAGATTATCTAATTTTTGATGTGCTAACCATTGTGGGACTAACAAGTTGTGCTTGTAGGTACCTTCCTTGCTTGAAAAATTTGCTAAAAAGAATGCATGTCAAAGCTTCAAAGGCAAAAGGGCTACTAAATTGTGTTTTGTAGGGCTGCCCAACGCCTAAACACAACCAATTGCTTGTTTATTTACTTTTGTTTTAAGTGCGGCATATACTAGTTGTCTCATTTCATAGGCACTTAATATCTTGTTGTAGGAGTCTTTTGGTGGTAGGAAATTATGCTCTTCACCCTTGTGGTGAACAAGAAATCCTAACCCACTTTTAGACTTTGAAAATAAGAGGGTAATTGAACTCATTTTCTTGGTGTGTTTGAGATAAAAATTTGAGATAGGGGAGTATGCTCTTCACCCTTGTGGTGAAACAAAAACCTTGAACCTCATAAGTTGATCCACTCTTTGTTTAGATCTTTAGAATCCTTTAGCGGGCCTGCTCTTGAGCAATCAAGAAGAATGACCCAAGTGGGGACAAGCTAATACCGAGCTATTCCAACCCACTATAATCTCAAGTCTATCAAGGACACAAAACCTTGGTAGACTTAGTGCTTGTCTTCATTTGATGTGAGTACTTATGGGACTGTGACCATGAGGAAAGTGTTGAGCAAGAATGCTTAAGGTACTCTTGTGGCCGCGAGGTCCCAATCTTTTTTGAGGAGCAAGAGGGGTACTACAAATGGAAGCCCTTACTAAGAACCATAGGTAGAGGCCACCCTATTTTTCCGCTTATCTTCTTGGTGCAAGGATTGATCCAAGTGGAATAACCTAGATCACCCCAGGATTACTCACCATCTGTGTTCCTTTGGTTGTGTCATTGACACCTCCATGACAAAGCCAACATCTATTGTGGGAAACCACTTTTTGTGAGGCAATGAAAAATCAAGTGTGGACCAAGTTGCTAAGTATTGAGCCTTTGTCCTTCTAGGCTAGCAAGTGCTTGAACTATTCTCACTGTGATCTACCCGTGCAAACATTCTCAAACATACAAACATCGTGGTAGTACTCATAGATTTTTCATTTTGATATCACAACTGCTTGTCTTGGCAAGGTTTCTTTCATCCTTGTGCAAGTGTTTGATGACATGTTTGATCACCCACTATTTGCAAACTTGTCTACTTCTTGATATTATTATGCTTGAAACCAAAAAATTGTACTTACAATCTACAACATTGACCAAATTGCTTTCAAAACTGAGTTTTTCACATTCATTGGTCAAGAGTCATATGATACTGAAACATCATCACATACCTTCAACCAAGAATCCTGAGTTATTCTACTGTCCTGCTACTATTGCAATTCAGAGCTGTTACACTTGCATTTTAACCTACTGTAGAGTGTCTTTTTCTGTTCTTATTTGAAGCTAGTTTGTTACCTACATGCTTTGGATTATTCTAGATTGAAACAAATGAGCTAAAACTATTGGATTTGAGCCTATCAAATGTCACTTTTGATCACTTGTCAAAACACGGTTACCTATCTAGCTACTTGCTAATTGAGCTTCTTGCTCACATCTAGGCTTGTGTCAATTGATTGCTGTAAGTTCTTGAGCACTTTGACCAGCCATCTCTATTGTTCTATCTTGAAAAGTGATCATCATTGGATTTTTCTTATCTCAACATCTAAGAAACTTTGTCTCATTTTATTGGTTGAACAACATTCTTTTTCATGCCTGTTACAACTCAGTCTCAATTTGAACAAGGGAGTCACCCTCTGTTCAATTATACGTAGTTACCTTCTCCTACTAGATGCTCATGAGTGCCTATTAGCAACATTAGTTCTAGTTCTAAGGATTCTAAGGCCACCCCATGGTACAAAGGAGGTTTCCTCTTTTCAGCATTTAAGTCCTCCAAAAACACAAACAGTGTCTCACTCACCTTGCCCGAACAAGAAAAGTTTCACCATTTGCAAGATCACTTTGAGCATAGAGACAACCAAAAGTGCTTAGACAAGGAACATAGTGAGAACATAATGGATGCTACTAGGTGCATGGCTATGAGAGGCATGTCTCATGAGCAACCCAAGACTAGTGGTTATGAGCATAGACCACTTTTTGATGTTCATGGCAATTATGGCAACAACAGGCCACCTAGGTCTCCTCCGAGATGAAATTTTGCTATACCTTCTTCACCTCCTAGACCACCTCCCTCTCACCATGAGGAAGAGGCCCCTGATGAAATTTCAAGTGAGGATCTTATTGCATTTGAACAAGATGAAGTCTCCCAACAAATGATGCTTAAGCTTTTAGAGTGCAATGGAGACCAATATTTCCAATATGTGACTTCTAGAGGATACAAGCTTCCTCCTGGCTATGATGTCAGAAAAATTGTCCAACAAAGAGTACCAACTAAATTAGAAGTCCTTAGAGAGGAACTACGTCAGACAAATCGATGTCTTACTCAAATGGCAATAGAAAGAGAACCTCCAAAGGTTTCCTTTGTGGAATTCATTTGTGCTCTTCCTTTTGATAGAAGTCTATACATGGTCCTATTTCCTAGGGATATTGAGGTTCCTAAGTATGACAAATATGATGGAAACAGTGATCCCCATGACCATGTGCATCACTTTTATGCTCTTAGCATGGACTTCCTTCATGAAGACACATTTTTGCTGCAATTGTTCCCTCGAAGCTTAAGAGGACAAGCTTTAGAATGGTTTTCCAAGTTGACACCTCCTTTCAAGACATTTGATGAATTGGCTATGCACTTTACACAACACTATTCATATAATATCCAATAGCCTATCACCATGATAGACCTTAGCGTTATAAGGCAAAATCAAGGAGAGCCATTTGCTACTTATCTACAATGTTGGAGATCATTGTATTCTAGATATTCTCATCCGCTGCCTGAGAGTGAAAAGATTGACATTTTTGTCAACACTCTAGTGCTTGAGCTATATTATGATCTAAGGAAATAACTTTTCTCCTCTTTCAATGACATGGTTGAAAGTGCATATAGGATTGAAGATGTGGCCATAAGAAAGGGGGATATTGTTATTAATGAAGATACTAGAGGCAATGGCAAAGACAAGAACAAGCCTTGGAATAGAAACAAGTATGTTGTTAATGATGGTGTAGTGGATGTACCTAAAGCTAAAGAGCCCACTTTCAACATTTCTAATGCCATCTATGTAGCAAAACAACAAGAAGCTGCCAACACTTGAGATGGTCCTAAGCCTCAATATGCTGATATGCCAAAGAAACAATTTCGACGACGGGTCTATACCCCATTGGCTGAACCATATGATGTGATTCTTAAGACTTTGGTTGCCAATAATTATCTTATGCTTCCTAAGAAAACTCATCCCTATGATTTTCCAGTTAAGCCAGATTGGTGGAGAGAGGATTATTATTGCCACTATCATAGAAACAAGGGACACAAGACTGACAATTGTTTCACACTTAAAGATATTATACAAGATCTCATTGATGGAGGCACAATTCTCACAGATGGCTTAGTTAAAAATTCTAATCACTAGGCTTTCAAAGATCCTCTACCTAAGTATGACAAGGGGGATTCCTCTCAACCAAATAAGAAGAATCATGATGCTAAGATCAACTACACATATACTTCTAATTTGCCTATGATCAACATGGTAGAGCCTGTTGAGAGTGTTCTTATGATGTGACCTCAAGATGATAATAAAGTTGGTCAGGATATGCCAAAGTTGGTCTTGCAAACATGTGGTAGTTCATCTTCCTAAAGTGAGGCACTGCATGCTATTACTAGGGGGCAAGCTAAACTGGTCCTTAAAACTATGCCTGATCCCAAGCTAGCCTCATCTTCCAAACTAGCAGCTCCTCCAACTTTGTCTAGCTATGATCTTGTCCATCAGTTGCAATGTACACCAGCATAGATATCTATTTTTGAGTTTCTTGAGCTATCCCCTTTGCACAAGGAGATTCTTGAGAAGGCTCTATGTATAGCTAATGTCCCTAATGACATTGACCCAGATAGGTTCCAAGCTATGGTTAACCACATCTCATCACCTCACTATCTCTCCTTCTCTAAAGCAGATGACACATCTCTTAACCACCCTCACAACCTTGCCTTACACATTGAAGTTATGGTCTACCACACCTGAGTCCACTGAGTCCTGATAGACAATGGTACTAGGTTAAATATTGTTTCTTTCAATCTCATACAACAACTGGGTTTGTCAGAATTTGCTGTCGATCCTAAGCGAAAAATCACTATAAAAGCATATGATGAAGTTGAAAGATCTTCCAAAGGTCTTGTCACGCTACTTGTTCGAGTGGGCCCTATCACAAAAGATATTATGTTCCAAGTATTGGACATCCCACTTGCTTATAACATTCTTTTGGGTCATCCTTGGATCCATGATATGCAAGATGTTCCTTCTACATACCATCAGTGCATCAAATTCCCTCATAATGGAGCTAAAATTATTATTCTAGGGGATCATTCTATTGCTATTAATTCTCTTGCTACTACTAAAATGTTTGTTCCTCATAACAAACCTTCTAATGATCCTACTATGTCCCTAGTTGCTGCTGAGAAAACATTTAAGATGATGAGCCTTGGTATGGGTGAATACACATTGGATTCCCTTGCTGCTATGCCTACTTATCCTAGATCATATGGGAGACCTTTTGATAAGACAAAGCCTTCGACTTCTACCATGACAATTTTTGGTAATTTTGTTCAAGCATCTGTACCTTTAGAGGCAGAAAGAGAAGAATGAGCTATTAAGGATTGGGTCTATAGAGAAGAAGAGGATGGTACCACTATTGCTGCTCCTATTTCTCCTAAGTGCTATGGTAAAGGCTATAAATTTTTGTAGAAAATGGGCTATCAAGGTCAAGGCCCTATAAGTGATAATGGACATGCCCTAGTTGAGCCTTTGAGTCACACTAATGGCTGACCCTCTAACATTACAATAAGTCTAGGATATGGTTCCAATGATGACCTCCCTATAGGTTCTAGAAATGCTCCTGCAATTAGTGATTTAGACATAGATACAGATGAGTCACCGCTGCATACTATGACTCAAATGGGAGACAATCTTCCTTCTACTTCACTTCTTTGGGGAGAAGAACATATACCTCCTGAAGGCACAGTTGAAGCCACTACACCTAGGAGTAGACAATGTTGAAAAATTTTATGGTTAATGGAAAGAGGAGATCTTACACATAATGATGTTGAAGCCTCTACTTCTAAAGGTCCTAAACCCTCTTGGTGCAAACATCCCAGTAGAAGCTTAACAACAGATTCAAATGAATATGAATGGGATACTCTTTTTGATGGATCTTCCACAATGGATATGGATGTGGATGTGGTTCATACTTTTGGTGACCAACTCGATGTAGTTGATGAGTCTTATGAAGGGTCTGATGAGTTTTATCCATGTATTGCTTTAGTGGACCACGCTAGTTCCTCTCTGACAAGTCTAGATCTTAACACTTTTGGAGCTTACCCTATAGAATCAACCTCTCTTGTTACCAGAGATGAAATCCCTCACATAAATACCCTTGAACTAGTCACTTCCCTTCATCTCATACACATAGATCTCCTAGATTGGTCCACCCAGGATCAACTTGCATTTGAACCTATTATTTCTTCCATCAGTGAATCGGCAACAAAAATGACCGAATCAGATATCCAGTATCTCAATCATCAAAACAAAAGAAAAGCACAATGGTCAGATAGCAAAAACCACATTGTGTTAGTATCTAAACCTAAAAAAAGTAAAAGTAAAGATTTGCTCAAAAATGATGATTATTCAATAAAAGATGAAAAGCTGATTCTTTACAAGAACATGGTGAACTTATCTGAAAATAAAATTGCTAATGTCATGGTTACTTTGACATCCATTTTACAATTGCAAAAGCATAAATCATGCTTTAAGTTCCTGGTGGAAGAATTACACTATCTTTCTCATAGTCCTTACAATGCCATCATATTTTCCTATCTCCAAGATCATGTTATTCCTAAAAATCTAATACACAATATGAAGTGCCATCTCATCCCTCATGCCTCACACTTTACCCTCATCTCTGGTGACTTGTATAGGAAGGGTCTAGACAAAACTCTCCTTAGGTGTCTATAAATAGAGGAGTCAGGGAAGGTGCTAGCCACTGTTCATGACGGTATATGTGGATCACACTTTAATGACCTTGCGTTAGCTTGGAAATTGCTTAGGGCTGGCTACTATTGGTTAGGACCTTATCTTATCATTGTAGCATTTGGGTCTAGAGCCTATCAACTATCTACACCTGAGGGAGAAGAGATTACCAAGCTTATCAATGTTCTACATTTGAACAAGTGCTATGTTTGAAGTTCTTGAGCTCTTTGTACATACTTATTGATCTTGAAAAAAAATCCAAAAAAATTCATATATGATGTTGAAAAAATCCTAAAAAGCATAAAAAGTACTAAAAAATGAGCATCCTAGTGAAAACCTAGCAATAGGCACTTTGATGTCTTACCAAAAAAATTGAAAAATTTCAAAAATTCAAAAAAATAGAAAAAGTGCCTTGGTGAAAACTTGGAAACTGGCGCCTTGGTAGCAAAAATATAAAAAAATTGAAAAAAGTCCTAAAAAAAATAAAAATCTATCAAGTGGTGAAAACCTAGAAATAGGCACTGCTTGAGACCCTTGCACGTATGTCTATCGGTCTTGTGTGGTGCTCTTTCACTCCACTTCTCACCTTGCCTCTCCTAGCCTAGAATTGACTCTTGTCTTAGTCTCGGGGGCATACGTTATTCTAGCTTATCTTGGGTCTCTTTGTGCATTTGGGTTTCTTGGGCCACTTGGTTCCAATGATGTTTTTCAACACCACCCCAATTGTGTTTTTTAACACTTCCCTAGCATCAAGTGTTTCTCAACACTTATCAGATTTCCTACCCGCAGTCTAGATGATGCAATATTTCTCACTGGCAGATGCAATACTCAAAGTTTGACTCTATGACCTACACACATGCACTTAAACACTTGACTTGCTGAGATTTTCTTGACTTTATTTCTTTGTGTGCTATCTATGATGATTTCTTTGATGAGTGTTCTATCCCTAATAGTTTTTGATGATGCCAAGCTAGAAGACTGGGGCATGAGGACATGTTTTATTTGCTTTCTACTTGTGGGTATATTTTGTTGATCCTAACTATCATTAGCATTTATGCTTGTTCCACTTGACATTGGGGTCTACAAGGTATTATCCTTGACTATTTTGTGCAAGTGCATACTTATAGCCATCTTGACTTTCCTTGTGTCTCGATGCGAGTATAATCTTGCTATATTAAACTTAGGTAATCTCATTGCACTAGTCATCTTGACTTATATGTCTTTGGTGCCTAGGTGGGATTTCCACATTCCTATCTTATATAGATCATATTTAGATCCACATAGTTATACTAGTGTGTATTGTATGATCTTGCGACACTACCAATAATGCTCAATGATGAATATTAGAGTCTAAAAGCTTTGTGACCTTGCAAGTAAACCACTTTCATAGTAGCTTGCATTCTTAAGTTCATGATAGTTAGTTTTGCATCTTGCATTTGGAGAGAGCTCTTCTTTCCTCTTTTGTGGACCTGTTGGTCAACTACACTCATCCTTTCAATTCTTCTTAACCATGTCTTTGTAAGGAAACTCAGGTGCGGAAATAGCTTCCTACGCTAATCTCTATAGGAGAGTATTGTGCAAATTCTTATAAATCCTTACAATTTCAGATTTGTTAACTACTTTAACAAAGCTATTGCAACCACATACCATGCATACAAAAAAATAGAGAATGACACAATGATATACCCTGGGGAAACCTTTCGGTAAAAACCCAAGCACTCCGAAACCTGCACAATGTATTGATCAAAACTATTACAACTTACAATACACTTGCAATGCAAGTTCTTTCAGAAGATTTCCAAAACCTTGAAGATAAATCATGGTAGCATAAAAAAATTCCAACCATACACTCAAATCACATCTCTTCGAAACCCTAAAAAATCTTATATCATGCGCTTCACTTTTTAGGGCTACTCCCAAAGATAACCGTATTAGGGTTTTACCATTCTCCGAGAAAATAGGAACCCCAAAATTTTTTTCGGGGTGATGCCCCGAACCCCACAATTGGGGAAGAGTGTATAGTACTCAAATTTATTAGTTGCCACATGTCTTCACCCGTCATTAAATCTTCCTAACATAGCTCTTACGTGTCATAGGAATCCGCCATAACCATTTTAGCCATGATCTCCTTACACACAATTCAAGATGCCGACACATCAACATTATTTGCAAGAAATACATTTTACAAAACAAATAATAAGAATAGGAATTATCCAAGGTTGAGACACCTTATTCCTAACATTCTCCCACTTGTCAAACACCTTGTAAGAGCAACAGAAACATAACAGGAACTAACCGCTATAGGCCAAAAGGCCCATAGACTCCGAACACCATCTGAACTTCTCAGTGCCCACTAGTTTTGTTAATGCATCTACAACATTCTTCACAGTATCTACCTTCTCCAAATTTACCTTTCCATCTTCCACCATATCTCTCACAAAGTGAAACTGCACATCAATGTGCTTCGTTCTGGCATGGAAAGTTGGATTCTTTGCAAGGCAAATAGCGCTCTAACTGTCACACCAAATAGTAATCTATTATGCATCAACACCAACATCAGAACACAATCTTATAAGCCAAATGGATTCTTTACAAGCATGAGTAGTAGCCATGTACTCAGCTTCTGTAGTGGACAAAGCAACCATAGGTTGTTGCTTACTCATCCAACTAATGGCACCACCAAACATAGTGAACACATAAGCACTGGTGGATCTCCTGCTGTCAATATCACCTGCCCAATCTGAATCCACAAACCCATGAATACAAAATTAATGCAAAAATCCAAAAGAGTTACCATGATAACATATGGAGTAATCTGATGTACCCCTCAAATATTTGAGTAGTCGCTTAACTGTTTCCCAATGTACCCATCCAGGGTTAGCCATAAACTGACTCAGGACTCCCACTGCTTGGGCAATGTCTGGTCTAGTATAGACCATAGCATACATAAGACTGCTAACTGCACTAGCATAAGGTACTCTACTCATGTCCTCCACCTCACTAGGAGATTTTGGACAATCATCTATAGATAACTTTGTTCCCACAGAAATAGGAACACATAGTGGTCTACAATCTGCCATGCTGAACCTGTCCAACACAGACTTAACATACTTACTCTGACTCAACCAAAGTTTTTTGTTAGACCTGTCTCTACTGATTTCCTTACCCAAGATGTACCTAGCTATGCCAAGATCTTTCATCTCAAATTATGCTGACAACTGAGATTTAAAATCAGAAATCATACCCTTACCCTTCCCAAACAGCAACATATAATGCAACAATAAGAAGGTGATCATTTTCAACTCTAAAATAAACACAATGATCTAATTTTGATCTTACAAATCCAATTGACAACACAAAGGCATCAAACTTAAGGTACCACATCCTAGGAGATTGCTTCAAACCATATAGAGATTTCTTTAATCTGCAAACTAAGGATTCTTTACCTTTAACAATGTAGTGCTTAGGCCGTGACATATAAATCTCTTCCTCCAAATCACCATGAAGGAAAGCTATCTTCACATCCATCTGTTCTATCTCTAAATCATATGATGCCAAAAGAGATAACATAAATCTAATGGATGTCAACTTTGCAACAGGAGAGAATATTTCACCATAATCTATTCCCTCTACCTGTGAATACCCCTTTGCAACCAATCTAGCTTTGTACCTTTCAACACTGCCATCTACACATAATTTCTTCTTGAACACCCATTTACAGCCAATAGATTTTCTCCCTTTAGGAAAAGGTACAAGGTCCCAAGTTTTGTTTTTCTCCAATGAAGCCATCTCATCATCCATAGCCTCAATCTAGGAACCTACATCTTCCATGCCCAAAGCCTCTTTCACAGATCTAGGCTCATCAGTGTTAGTAATCAAAGAAAAGGCACAACTAGAATCTAACATAGAATAACCAAACCTTTCTGGTTTCTTTCTTTCTCTTATGGATCTCCTCAAGGGCTGTTGTTGAGGTTGTTCTTCCTGTTCTTTCAAACTATTAGAGCTGTTAGAGCTCTCCTCATCATTAGGCCCAACATGGTCTCTCTGTTCAGTCTTCTCAAGGGTAGGAGGCAACTGAACAACATCTTTTTCCTTTTCTTTTTCATCTGGTTGTAGCACAATAGGAGAAGATGTTAGCTCTCTAAAAATAAAATTTCTACTATACAACACCTTACTAGTCACAGGATCCCAAAGCTTGTATCCTTTCACACCAGCACTGTATCCGATGAAAATACATTTAACAGCTTTGTTTTCCAACTTAGATCTTTTCTCCTTGGGAACATGTGCATAAGCTTCACAACCAAAAACATGAAGATGTCTAATTGAAGGCTTCTTACCAGAACATGCCTCCACAGGTGTCTTACCAACAAGGGCTGATGTAGGAGATCTATTAACTAGATAGCAAGCAGTGGCCACAGCTTCGACCCAAAACCTTTATTCTAAACCAGCTCCACTAAGCATACTCCTAGCCTTCTCCATCAGTGTCCTATTCATTCTCTATGCAACTCCATTTTTCTATGGGGTATAAGGAGTTATCTTATGCCTCTTGATACCTTGTTCTTTACAGAAATGTTCAAACTCTACTGAGCAAAACTCACCACCATTGTCAGTTCTCGCACACTTAATCTTCTTACTAGTCTGATTCTCTACAAGAGCTTTAAATTCCTTGAACTGACTAAAGACTTGTGTCTTAATTTTAAGAAAATAAATCCATGTCCTTCTACTATAATCATCTATGAAAGATACAAAAAATACAGACTTGGAGATTGAAGGAACTTTTACAAGACCAAATACATCAGAATGAATAAGATCCAAAACATCAAAAGATTTGTGAGAACTAGAGTAAAACTGAACATGATTTTGTTTACCATAGACACAGTGTTCATAGAAGTCAAACTCGAGATTGCAATCATTTAACCCCTCAACAAGATTTTTATTTTTCAGGGTTTTGAGACCCTTTTCACCAATGTGGTCAAATCTCATATGCCACAACATTGTCTTTTCTACAGGAAGCTTACCTTCCAAAGTGTTTGCACTACCATCAGAACCAATAGCCACAAACTTCTTCACTACTTGTTTAGATGGTGAGGATGAAGAACTATTACATAGAGGAATACATGCATCTAGCTGAAATAAGGTACCTCTCCTAGTACCCCTTGCAAGAACTATCCATCCTCTCATCATCTTGCATCCTTCTTTTGAAAAAAAAACTTGCACACCTACATCATTCAACATACTTACAGATAATAGGTTTCATGCCAAACTCAAAATGTGCATAACTCTGTTGATTCCCTTTACTCATCCATCAGGAAATTTGGTAGTGACCCTTCCACGTCCAACTATCTTTAGGTGAGAATCATCACCCAAGTACACCTTTCCACCATCAAACTCTTCATATTTTGAGAACCAGTTTCGATGAGAGGTCATGTGAAAAGATGCACCCAAGTCAACCAATCGCACATCATCAGATGCATGGGCTGCCAAAGCTACGATGAATGCATCACCATCTTCTTGAGATCTTTCTGAAGCTGAATCTGAACCTTTCTTCTTCTTCTTTGGCTCTTTGCAGTCTTTACGGAAGTGCCTAGATTTATCATAGTTCCAACATTTTTCCTTGGACTTATTGGAAGTCTTTAACTTCCCATGGGATTTGGATCTACCCTTATTGTCATTTTTCTTCCCTCTTTCAGTGGATCTCCCACGAATAGCAAGGGCTTCTTTTTTTGAAATGAAAGCCTTTCTTCGCATCTCCTCTGATAGTAGCAAAGACACCACATCATCCATTTTGAAGGTGACTAACGTGCTTCTGAGAGCCATCACAAGATGGTCCCATGAATTTGGTAAAGAATACAAAAGTGTGTAGCAACGATCCTCCTCCTCTAACTTGACACTAGTTGATGTCAATTGTGCAGCCAGCAAATTAAATGTATTTAAATGATCCGTTAAGGATCCACCTTCCTCCATTCATAGACAGTACAAATTCTTCCTCAGGAATAAATTGTTCACCAGAGATTTGGCTTGATACACGGCCACAAGTCTTTCCCACAAACTATTTGTGGTTTTCTCATCTAGAACATTCAAAAGAACTGCATCGGTTAAACAGAGTCTTATGAGACCCTTAGCTTTATGGTCTTTGATATCCCAATCTGCTTGAGCTATAGTTGCTAGTCTTGTAGCACTTGAAGTCACTTCCCATAGGTCACGATCTTCCAACATGTCTTCCATCTTGAGTTTCCACAACTTGAAATTAGTGCCATTAAATTTCTCCACCTCCATTCTTCCATATGATGAACTTTCCATCTCAATCTACAAATAAGATTCAGAATGCTCTACAAAAAAATCCCACTCAAACTTGAGATCAGCTCAAAAAACCCTACCCAACAACTAGGATCAAAAGTTGATCAAGCTCTGATACCACTTGTAAGGAAACTCAGGTACAGAAACAACTTCCTACGCTAATCTCTATAGGAGAGTATTGTGCAAATTCTTATAAATCCTTACAATTTTAGATTTGTTAACTACTTTAACAAAGATATTGCAACCACATACCATGCATACAAAAAAATAGAGAATGACACAATGATATACCCCTGGGAAACCTTTCAGTAAAAACCCCAACACTCCAAAACCTGCACAATGTATTGATCAAAACTATTACAACTTACAATACACTTGCAATACAAGTTCTTTCAGAAGATTTCCAAAACCTTGAAGAAAAATCATGGCAGCATAAAAATGTTCCAACCATACACTTGCATCACATCTCTTTGCAACCCTAAAAAATCTTATATCATGTGCTTCACTTTTTAGGGCTACTCCCAAAGATAATTGTATTAGGGTTTTACCATTCTCTGAGAAAATAGGAACCCCCAAATTTTTTTTCAAGGCGATGCCCCGAACCCCACAATTGGGGAAGAGTGTATAGTACTCAAATTTATTAGTTGCCACATGTCTTCACCTTTCATTGAATCTTCCTGACATAGCTCTTACGTGTCATAGGAATCCGTCATAACCATTTTAGCCATGATCTCCTTACACACAATTCAAGATGCCGACACATCAACATTATTTGCAAGAAATACATTTTACAAAACAAATAATAAGAATAGGAATTATCCAAGGTTGAGACACCTTATTCCTAACAGTCTTTCACTTCTTGTCTTTCATATCACATCATTTTCTCTTCTTTTCAGGATCGAAACCAAAATTTGCATTCACCTTGATTATCAAAATTGCATTTCACCCACTTTTGTGTAGTTGGCCGACCTTTTGAGGCCTGATCCTTCGATCCTCGCTGGGACATCTTTTCTTTCTTCATCCCCATCTCTTTCAAAATTCTAGTCTTCCATTTCATTTTTCACTTCATCTTTATCCTATAGTCAAACTGGGGCATATCTTAATTGCTTGATGGTTATTCTATCATCTTTTATCTTTGATTGTGATTTCTAGTGATTTGATCATGTTGCTCTTGCTTCTGCCTTCCCTCTACCTAATTTCATTTTTGATCTCGAGGGGGTAGACACATTAGATCCTATTGGCTATTCTCTAGAGCATATGCTTGACCATTCCATTTTCTTTGATTGATCTATCTTTGTGCTTGACATGTTAGTTCTCATCTCGGGTCTTGATACTGTCCATCCCTTTCCTAAGTGTTCAGTACTGTCATTACTAGGCTAACCATGCAGGATTTTCTCTCTCTCTGCACTTCATTCTTTGGAGTCAGATCTCTATCTATTTCCTTCTTGGCTGATCTATTCTTTGACGTAATGTGTTCCTAGGTCAATCACACATTAGTCAAAGAGGGGAAAATGTAATCATCTAAAAATGGTCATCTAGACTATTAGCCCCTTTTTCTAAATCATCAATTGCTTATTCTTGATCAAATCTTGGTGCTATCATTTATTCGATTATTTTCTATGGGCTAACCATCTTATCCTAAATTCTTTATTTATTTAAAAGGAATTTCCTCCCCTTTTAATAAATAAAAGCCCCCACCTTTTCCTCTTATCCTAAGTTGCACAAATAAAGCATTATTCTTATTTTACAAAAAGGGAAAAGGCACTTTTTGTCTCATATGGACACAAAAGTCAACTCTTATTTTCTCATTGGAGGATACTTGTGCACATGGATTGCTCCTCTTTGATGCTCCACCATTGATTAAATCTTTTGCCTCTTAATCTCCATGGTCCATTCTTTCTCATTTCTTATAAAAGGAGAACTCTCTTCTTCATTCTAGACCCCAACTTTTTATGCTAACTTTATGCTACAGGATTTCTTGGAGACTTTAGAGCTTTTGAAGACTTTGGAGCCTTTTGGAGATCTTTCTACATTTAGCTTTCATTCTTTCATTCTTAGCTTAGCTTCATATTTATGCTTTATTAGCTTAGTTTCTTTTTCCATACTCTATATTATCTCACATAGATTAATTAGCTTGGATTATAATACTTGCATATTTCTTTTCATAGCATAGCTTGCATTTCCATTTCTAGCATAGTTGCATTGCATTTTCATTTCCATTTGATTCTTGGGGATATTGGCATTCTTGCCCTTGTCTTCATTTGAATCTCGCATTGCATGGTTTACTAGCAAGGTTATTGGCTTTATAGCTCTAGCTGAGAGCACTCTTAAAACCCTTGCACTCCATGCCTAGGGAGCTCTAAATTGATTTATCAAGGTTTCCAATTCATGGATTCCCTTGGAAGTAATTATTTAGAGAAGTGCATTATTTAGTGTGTACACTTAGAAGCCTTCAGATTCTCAAAAAGCTAGATTAATCTGATCTTTGAATGCATCTCCACTCCTATGATCTCTGTGCTAGTGAATGGCACCCCTGAAGGATTCTTCAGTATATCTAGAGGATTAAGATAAGGTGACCCTATATCTCCCTTTTTATTCATTATTATGGTAGAGGTGCTGGGTAGGGCTATCTCAAAAGAGTAGGAAAGAAGTACTATTAAAGGATTAACTATAACCAGCCAACTAGAACCCACAACACATTCACATTTTGTAGATGACACCTTTCTATACAAGGCTAGCAATAGAAAAGAGGCACATTCCTTTAAAGAGATTTAGGAAACATACACAAAAGCTTCAGTACAAGAAATAAACCTGAATAAGTCAGAAATATTTTTCTTTAACACTAATAAAGAAGTCAAAGAAGATATTTGTAAGATTCTAAATTTAACCAAGGTAAGCTTCCTTGTAAATACCTAGGTCTTCCCCTAGTTAAAGATTAGAGAGCCACAGACATCTGGCACCTCATTATAGGAAAAATTAAGGACAAGATGAATTCATGGAAAGGAAGATGGCTCTCCACTACAAGAAGAGAAACTATGGTAAGATCAGTCTTGTTAGCTATGCCAACTTATCAATTATCTTGTATTCACCTCCCCTCTAACAAAAGAAAAGAAATTATCAAGCACTTAAGAACTTTCTTTTGGCAGGGGGTAACGAAAAGAAGAAAATCCCCTTGGTTTCATGGGAAGACATATGCAAACATAAAGATGAGGGAGGAGTAGGTCTTAAGAATCTAGGGGGTCAAGGTAAGGCCCTTGGGGCTAAGTTGATTTGGAGGTTATATAGAAATCCAGAGGCCAAATGGGCCAAAATCCTCATTCATAAATACCTAGAAGACAAGGATCCTACTATCATATTTAGAGAAACTAGCCCTCCAAAGGATTCAAAAATATGGAATTTTATGATGGAATGAAGGCACATTATAAAGGAAAAACTAACTTGGAACCCGGGCTTTGGGGATAAAGTTCTCTTCTAGGATGATTCTTGGGGAGGTTATGGAGCCATATCCAACTCTTTAAATAACCCCACCCTCATAAATTTCCTAAAGGATAAGATGGGTACCTTTCTCAAGGACTATATTATTTTCAATGGAGCATATTGGGTATGGAAATCTTTGAAAGGGTTAGGGATTTCATTAGAAGATGAATTGAGGATTTCATAAATTCTTAGCAAAAGGAAGCTCTTATTAAAAACCTTCGAAGACACACTAGTTTGGGATGGATCTAAAAAAGGTAAATATAACACAAAAGATGGGTACAATCTCATCTCCCAAAATTATAAGCGACCCAAAATGACAATACCTATTAACTTTTGTTGGAATAAAAATTGTCTTCCTAAAGCAGGATTCTGTACTTGGTTAACCCTTAATTATAGACTTTTAACTATGGATAGCTTTAAGAAGCTAGGCTTCTCGGGACCAAGTAGATGCGTCCTTTGTGAGGGTAGTGAAGAGGATGAAGATCATTTATTTCTTAACTGCCCCTTTTCAAATAAATGTTGGAAGTGGCTTCCAAGGAACTTGGGATGGTCATCAGCCTTTCCTCACTCTCTCCTAGCGATGCTACAAGCCTGGCCAGCCCTCAAGAAAGATAGTATTTATGCTAACCTTTGGATTTCTTCCCCCTCAATCTTGATCTAGGAATTATGGAAAGAATGTAACAGAAGGATATTCAAAGAGGAGAAATTGGATTGGAGACAACTCTACAACAAGATTGAGGCTATCATCATAGAGAACACGAACTGTAGAATCTCTAAAATTCAGAAAGTGGATCTGCATATGAGTCACTAGGATGGAAAAATGAGAGGAAAATGAATAGGTCTCTCACTCCCCCCTTTTATAGGCTTAGGAAATAAAATCATAACATCCAAAAGATCTGAGTGTAAATGGGGTCCCCCAAAAGAGGGATGGTTCAAACTTAACTTTGATGGTGCCTTGAGAGGAAACCTAGGGATAGTTGGTATTGGATGTATTATTCATAATAAAGATGGGAAGGAAATTTCTACCATAGCTGAACCTATAGGGTTGGAAACCAAAAACTGGGTGGAACTTTTTTCTTTAGTTCAAGGTCTAAGAAAATGTGCTTCTATGTGACTACAACACCTTGAGATAGAAGGGGATTCAGCAATTATAATTAATGCACTTAGGAAAGGGGCAATTCCCAACTAGACACTGAATTCACTTCTATCGCAAGCATTGATCCTATGAAAAACCTTTAAAGAAGTTTCTATCAATCATATTTATAGAGAAGGGAACAAAAGAGTAGATGAATTGGAAAACTTAGGGGTAGATAAGGCTCGACCCTCTAAATAAAACTACTAGCATCATAACTCTTAAAACACTATCTTATGATCTTGAGGCTGATTAAATCGCAGATCTCCTAGGATCATAAGGGTTATGAAAATACATCTTATTTAAACTAAACTCATAATTACAAAGGACCCCTCCCTTTAGCTTTATTAAGTTGAGATCAACAACATATACATAGGAAAACCTTAATTAACCTATCATTTTCTAGCATAGGTCTCTTCCTTAGGTCTATAATTTTTTCTACCTTTAGGTTTATCTTCTTGTTTAGTTTAAGATTATTTTTTATCTACATGATCTAGGGGCACCTAATGGGATCTTTTACTGCGCTCAATCCTATGCAGAGATATAATTATACTTATTATAAATGATCACTCCTGGGAACCCAACTTGGCACTATCATTTTAGGCTAGTATTACCCCTTTAATTATTAAGCCTAATCATGCTCTCGTCATCCCTTCCCTTGTTCAAAAAACCAAGCACTTTTATCCTTGACTTATACCTACATGTGCAACAACTGTCTCTAGGCTTCAAGTACTCAATAATGATGATATGGTAAGATATTAATTGGATCATAACTTCACATGAGTCCTAGCATCACATCAATATTAATTTGGATGAACTAAGAGTATGCATCGAGCTATTATTAAAATGGATGCAACAAGTGTTATTTAGCATAACAACAAGCTTCGACAAGGATAGCTACCTACCTGTTCTTTATTGCTAAAATGGAAACCAAAGTGCTAACCTTCCACACAAAAGAGAACAGACAAATGGCTTTCCGAGGTAATGTTAAGCCTGAAAGATAGAATATAATCCTTAAGCCTCTCTCAGATACGAGTCACAAAGCTTTGGTAAAAGGACTTGCGGAGGATCATTTTGACAATGAATTCATAGTCTGGGTGAATGGGCATGTTATAGGACTTTTCATCTCCTTATCGACCTTTAACAGAACTAATAAAGGGAGAATCATTGGAGTGGCCAAAGTAATTTTTAAAGAAGAATTCCTGTAAGGTCTAGAGAGGGTGGTCCATGGCATTGATAAAGACCTTATAATCCCCTTTCTGGAAATATACATGAAGGAGGAAATGGTAGCTTTATCTTCAATCCCTAGCTTCCAGAGGCTTCCAATTCTGTTCTTCAAGAATGAAGCCAAATTTGACAAACTTTGGCCATCAATGAGGAGAAACCTAGATTTCCTCATTTCCATAGTGCTCAAAGAGGAAGTGGATCTTGAAAGGGTTCTTGACTACTGGAGGGCAGAAGGCTTCAACATCCCAGAGGAACTGGATGAGGACACTTCTAGCAATATAAAGATTATAGCACCCCCAGTAAAAAAGTCCTTAAGGGATTTTATGATAGAACCAAAAGAAGCCACCATTCTACAAAAGAAGGACGCCTCTTGGAGCTACAATATTATACATAAAGAATAGGAGTGTAGGGCTTAAGAATATATATTTTAGCACATCTTTTTTGAACTTCCAAAAAATGGTTCCTTTTTAAGCATGTAATTTTGTAATCTCGATACAAGACTGGTTAATGATTATCAAGACAAAACTATCGATGGATAAACAATGTCTTTTGGTTTTAAGTTGTTAATTTGATGCTATTATGTGAATCTTAGCTTTTATATTCTTTAATTTTCCCCATAGATCTAGCAGCATTTACCATAGGAGTGCTTGAATCTTTCACAGACTTCATAGCCTAATTCCTTTAGCCAAGCCTTTGTTTAGTTAAATCAACCCTCTATAGCTGTAGATTAAACCCACCCATGGGGGAGCATCCCAAC